>OZ018323.1:135641949-136124449 GCA_963969495.1 Ceratothoa steindachneri | reverse complement strand
AAGATTGAGATAACAGAGGATGAAAGATGCGCGGGTGAAAAATTAAACAGGAATTGTAGCTGCCAAAAGGGCTTCTATCAAATTGCAAAACAATCTTCCTAACAGAAGACTATCTATAGAGATTAGAATTAGATTGATGAAGATGGAACTGTGGGCTTTATTCATCTAATATGGATTCGAGTCGTCGACAGTAAACAAATTGATGCAAAACAAACACACAAGGCCTGGAAATATCGTGTCTTTCGGGACGAGAAAGAAAAGCTATTGAGAAGGATCCAAAGAGGAAAGCTTAAGCTATTGTGTCACATGATGGGAAGAGAGGAAATAGAATATATTTAACAGTGTTGCAAGTATGTTGAGATGCATAAAAGCCAGAGGGAGAGAAAAGAAAAATTTTATGGATGGCTAGGTTAAAATTGCCGTGGATTGTGAGCGGGAAATTTGTTACAAATCACGAGAAAAATAAATCAAGTTTCTAACGTCTATGGTAACTGAGCTGCTTGGTAAGGTTAGGTAATGTAAGAATAGAAGAAATCCACAAGCAAGGTAAACAAAGATAAAGGAATAACGTTATCAGAAACAAATGAAATGTCCTCGCTGGGACTCGAACATGGGATGGCCACATGCTCTACCACTAAGCTAAGATGCCTAACATTCGAAGCATATTTTCAGCGAACGAAACCTAATCATTCTCTTACTCAAACTTGAAGGTACTTCCATGGGATTATTCTACCTCATGCAAATCTAAAATTTGAGAGACTCAGGTTCGAGAACAAACCAGAATTTTTCAATCTTCTTATTAAATCATTATTCCTATGTCTGTGCCCTCCTTTTTTCGCCAATCCCCCTTACTCTTGCCTTTAACTCGCCCACTAATTAATTCATATGTTATATTTGTAAAGTTGGTAATATGACAAGCTCTATAACTGCCATGATTAATTTTTGATTGTAACTTTTCTTTATTTTGTTTTGCATGTAGGTCTTATATCATGCTACCCAGATTAATGTATCGAATATAATTATTTATTTCTTTTGTATTTAGGCATCAGCTCTTAATTACTCCGGACTTTCCTGTGTATGACCAGAAACCTGTATGTTCCTTTTTCCGTCATATTATTTTTATGTTCCTGTATTCGTTGAACTCCTGTTTTTTATTTTTTTTATTTGTTGTTTTTTTCTGTATTGTTCGTTTAGCCAATGTTAAAAGTATACATTATTTCTAGTTACACGTCAGAATAAAGTCTTACAAAACGGGTAGGGATGTAGAAGTCTAAATACCGCGTACATAGGTGTACGCAGAAACACTCCGGCACAAAGCTGCGCGCCCTCTTGTATACCTAAAATGCATCTCTCGCCTCGAATTCTCCGTCGCCTTTTTTCACACCGCCGTAAACTCCGAGATGGCTCGAAGACGTGAAAGAAATACCGTCGGCCCTAAAAGGAAAAAATGTCTTTCGCGCGACGATAAGGATTTTATGAGAAGTCGATTCTTTCTCTCGATTCTGCTCGTAAGAGAAATAAAAGAAAGACTTCTCCCTGGAATCAGGCAGAAGACCTTGGACCTACATTGTGAGGTGGAGCTTGATCCACAGAAGAAACAGTTCGTCCGTTGCAAGAAAGGAACTCCTCGGGAAATTGGTTGTTGCCGTCACGGTACCTGTAGGTCCCAAACTTCTCGCACCCCCTACCTTTAGAGTCTGAGGTTACACTGGACCTCTTTCTGCGAATTACCCTAGATCTAAGTAATCGGATTTGGCTACCCACTCCAGGAGCCGAATAATCGGACAGTGAACAGGTACTTCGAGGAAGAAGTCCGATTGAGTCACTGCTTGGCTCACCTTCGTGATCCGGCATAGGATCAGTATATTACCACTCTAGGATTACCCTCTCATTCGGCTTAAATCTCAATATTCCACCGACCCACCCATGGTTGGCTTTTACTGAGTGGGGAACACACTTAGGGGATCATCGTCTTAGTTTTGATATGTCGGGGTTATTCTTATTCACCGGAAGTGGCTAAGGTATGTGTATTGGATATGCTTCACCTCCGCTTCACCTCGGTGCTGTAATAAAATATATGTCCAGGAAGTGGGACTGAGATTACCCACTACTAAAACCTCGACAATTACTTTAAATAAAAAATCCGTAAACTGCATCTTCTTCCTCTTGCAATGTGTATTTAGAGTCGGCAACGACATATACTCTGCACTTTCTATCTCTTATCATTCGGATTTTGAAAAAAATGGGTAACGATCAACCCATCATTCCTGCTCATAAAATAATGTAAAACATCTCTCAGCTAGAAAATCCCCAAGAATACAAACAACAAAATCGATGCCTTCTCAAAGCTCCAATTCGCATAAATCGATGTCTCAGAACAAACCCCTCCTCAAATGATATTGATAAAATAAATTTAAAAGCCTCCCCCCTGCCACGACTTTCTCTTTAACCTTTAAAAGTCAACTGTATTTAACGATCGAGATAAAGCGTCTTCTCTGAGAGAATAGAAAAAATTTAGAATCACTTTTCGTATTTGGAAAAGAAAGGTGAGATTTGTGATTGAAATTCCTGATTTGGAAGACGAACGAATCTAGTTGCTTTCTTCAATTTTACGGACTGCGCTTTGGTTCTGAGACACCAATCAGATGCCTCCAGTCGTGTTTGTCACTTTAATTTTATTCCATTCGTATCTATTCTCGTTTAAGGACTTTCTGAATCGGATTTGAAGATAAATATGACAATGTGTTTGTTTCGAAATTTTATTTACTAGTTTGTGAAGATTTTGCTAAATAAATCCATTCTATCGAATTGGTCTTTCCTCTTATTAATAGTGAATAGCGGTTGCATCTAATGTTAGAGATCCATATTCTCACATTATTCCATACCATTTATCAATTGGGTATCGGTGGTTATGGGGATTCGGATCATATGAGGGAGAGGTCTTTCATTCATTGACCTGCTATGAATTGGCACATAAGTGTAACGAACGAGGGAAAAAGAAACAATCAAATATAGTAAAAATGAAAGGGATGAATTATACTACCGTCTCACCAGATCCGTCATCCATGGAACCTGGATTCATGGAAAGTGACGGAGCCGTTAAATGGTAGATGGATCGCTTCCCTAACAACTTGCAGAGAAGACCATTTAAAGGAAAGGAAGAGATATTGATTGCATGAAGCTTTTAAGTTACTTCTACTTTCCTCTCTCTCATCCATCTCTGCTGGTGACATGGGACGTCTGGCGTAAAAAAATTAAGAAAAATATAGTCACATATATAGAAAAATAGGACAAAAATTGACCCATTTATAGGAAAATATGACAAAAGCAATTTTTAGAAAAAAAGGAGGCTATCAACCGATGCTGCTAAGATTTTTGCTTTCATCGTAACTTAGATAATGATCGGCAAATATTGGTTGGTTTCAGGAATGATAAGGCTCAGTGTGTTCATTCTGTGCGTTAAAAAGGGTGATAAAACCTAACCTCATGCAAATGTAAAATGAATGCCGATACAGGAAACCAACTATCTCTATAATAATTACATCACATGGGAGGGATAACATAGCTATACATAGTTCTCTTATTTTACTTATGTTCCAAGTATTCATAGCTATATATATATATATATATATATATATATATATATATATATATATATATATATATATATCTAACAAACCACAAGAAAGAGAAAACGGGAAAATTTTTGGTCTTCCGCGTAGCCAAGTGCTCTAAGAAATGATTTAATTGAGAGCAAAGCGGATGCTTGCTGCCTCAGTGTACATGGTTCGAATCCCAACCTTGTACTGAATTTTTACGAATTAGGAAATAATATTTTCGAAGAAAGATTTTACTGTTTTCTGTTCCTTGCGGTTTGTTGGATTCATTTTCATCATTCTTTCGCGCTCCTGGAAGATATATATATATATATATATATATATATATATATATATACAAGAGGAGCAGCTTGGTAAGGCAACTTTTCAGTTAAAGGATAAGCTTGTGCTTCGTAGGCAGATCTTCACTCTGTGGCCTTAGGTAAAGGTATGTGCATTGGTTTTCATTTCAAGATCGAATTGAGAAGTTCCCTTTCCTATAGTATTAAATTCCTCTGAAATATATATATATATATATATATATATATATATATATATATATATATATATATATAAATAATTAATTTATTATTTTCTATATCTTATTCCACTAGAAAACTTTCAATATCTTTTTACATTACTTATTTTTAGTCGTGTTCGACTCTATATCTCACTATGTCGGTCGGTCACCGTTTTGCTTTTTTTGTAATAACATTGTAACTATTTGTCAATTATAACGAAATTGGAAAGCCTTGTGTTGTGTTGCATTCTCTTTCGAATTAGATAATTGCCAAGGTTGTCTCTAGATTAACTTGGGACTTACGTTTTTTGGCAATAACATCATAACTATTCGGCCCAATCTAACAAAAGTTGAAACTCTTATGTTGATTTAGATTCTCTTTCGAATGATATTATTGCCAAGGTCCTTCCAAGGTTTGTCCTGGAATTATTGAAAGTTTTCCTCATCATTCGAAAGAGAATGTAAAACAACATAAGGGTTTCAAATTTCGTTAGAATCGGCTGAATAGTTATGATTTAATTGCCAAATAATTTCCCAGCTAAACTAGGGAGGACATTAGCAATTATATGTTTTGAAAGAGAATGTAAAACAACATAAGGGTTTCAAATTTGGTAAGAATTGGCTTAATAGTTAAAATGTTATTGCTCCCCCCCAAAAAAAATAAGCAAAACGGGGACCGACTGACCGACATAGTGAGATATAGAGTCGCACGCGACGAAAAAATAGCAGGCAGGTAGTGATACAGAGAAAAAAATAAAACATACTTAAGGAAAAGACTAAGAAATAAACTCCAACTTGATATAAGGACAACTTATTAGTATATACTCACTTGAATGAGACAAAAGACAGTTGAATAAACAAAGAAACATATAAGAACTAATAGCCCTAAGGAAACGAAAACGAAAGCTTGCAGCTAACTAAGTACCTGGGCAATTAGCACTGCAAAAAGCATAACAAAACAACTAAACACTCCAAGAAAAAGGATGCAGTGCTCTAGAGCTAATATTGAGAAGTTTAAAGGAGTTTTTATTTGAGTTCGGATAAGAACAAGATAAATCTTTGGTACGACATTACCCGACGAGGTCATTCCTAAGTACTGATATGCAATGAAAAAAATTGATTAAATAATCATTTCTACATATATGATTACCTAATCTATCAGAGGAGAAACGTTGACAGAGACATTTGGCAAAGGTCTGCTTCAATTTGAAGAAATCGACTAATATCCCCTTGAAATGCTATTCAGTAGAAACGCCTCCATGTCTATGAATGACTTTCATAGATGCATCTTTTTGTTAACTGGATGTTCACGTAATGACCATAAATTCTTAAAAGTATTGAATTTGGTAATTATTTACCATTATTTTGAAGTTTTCTATCAGTTTTGTATATTAACATATGAACAAACTTTACACTTTTCGTAGTGTGCATAGGTGAGATGAAATCGCTATAAATTCCTTATATAACAGAATGTATTTCTTATAAATGGTATTAATTAGGATGAAAGACAACCTAGACTTTCTACTCCAGAATTACTCAAAACACACCACCGGCGGTCAGGCAATCCAAACGGGGGTCTTTCTCCGATGTTCCACGCAATAGGTTTGCCAGATGTAGAAAAGAGGAAGAATGAGGAATTTTCTGAAGACATATTCTTCCGCCATTGTTGCACAACCCTCCTCCATACTTCTATACTACCCATATCATGGCAGCGTATAAAGAACGTAGATTAAATAAGCGATAATTCTACCTTTAATTGATTAGTAGCAGAGCCCGTCAGATAAGGAAAGCAATCGAAAGGAGCCCGAATAGCGCAAGCCCTTTTACATAAAATTTTTCTTTGTGTTTGCCTCGTAATTTTAGACGGATTTATGCAAAGTAAAAAATATCAGATATTAATGTAGGATACGACAAGAGAAATTGGTTACGTCAAAAAGTGGACATCTTAGCGAGGCCTTCGCTCATAAGGTGAGTCTCGCTTAGCGCACATGTTCACCACCGAAGGCGGCCACATTGATTAATATTACAATTAAAACATATTTATATGTTAAACAATAAAATGGTGTCTAACTGCATCAAAACTATAATTTTGTCCTTTGTTAAGAGCATCGTAACGTATGTAATAGGAATTTGCCATACCCGTTAATGTAGCTTAGATAAGTTCCAATATTCTGATTCTATTTGGCTCCAGGTCCAAAGTAATGGAAATATTAAGCGCCACTGGATGAACTGTGGGTGATATTTAGGTTGTCTTTGTTTCACTCACTTTTTAGGTGATTTATTTATCGCCTGAAGCCAGTTAGAAAGTTGAAACCAATATCGAGGAAATACAATATTAAACTTTATTGTATGTTTTTCAAATGCTTCTTATAATTTTCTTTTCATCCTTCATTGGGTGATAAACTAATATACTTCGTCGTGACGGAGCAGAAAATGAGTTACATATTTATACACTATATTGATTATTAAAAGAACAATTTTAGTCGAGTATTTGATAAATAACTATATACTAAAGGAAAAGGGGATGAATTGCAGAAATGACGATCCGATGATTAGAAAGGGAGGGGAGGTATAGTAACCCGTTTGCTTCACGGTTCCCAAATATTAATAGCTTTAACGTTGTTCGGGTAACCTGTTTTTGGTTATGTTTGATTCTTTTACTTCAATGATATGTTGACGGCTGCAGTTATTCATTCGTATAATAATAGAATGAATAGTAAAAAAACTCGGATTTGGTCTATAGCTATTCATAGAAAAAGAGGTATTTGGAGTATGTTTGAGTAAAATGTAACTAGCACGTTGATCTATGGTTAGTAGTACTTTTTATTTAATATTTTGTAGTTAAATAATTGAATAGGTACTTTCCAAATTTATTTTTAAAACCATTGAATGTCATGATTTGAACTTCATTAGTGGAATAACGATCTAAGTTGAAACGAGTTTCGTCTGATAATGTTTTAATTTCAATTTATGAATATTTTGTTGAATTCCTGGCTTTATTGCTTTCAAATAGCGTATCTATAGATCAAATGCCCTAATCATACATCTTTACATCTGTTTTGGTCGTTCTTTTTCTAGTAAGGAGCTCTATTCTAGCACAAGGGAAGTGCTAAGAAGAGAAGATTACATTAATTGAACCTGAAATCGGTGCGAATATGATATAAAAGAAGGGAATTAATTCAACAAAGGCTTTGACCATATTATGATGGAAAGTTTTCTTTAGGCTGGAATTAAACAACATAACGAAAAACATTTGAGAGGAGTTGTGTTTGCATAAATTCTAAATCCAAATCAAGAAAAAAGCCTTTACTTACAGGAACACGATCTACTTGAATAGTCTTTAGATTTGTGTGGTTAAGATTCAATGCGCGAATAGTTTTAATAATCCAGTCGACGACCATTTCAATAATATAAATTTAAACTAAAGGAGATTTGCCCAAATCGATGAGTTGTTTTTGCTCATAATCTAAGTTTTTTACCAAATTAGCTTCTTCTGTTTAAAAATACGTCGTAGACATTTCCATGTTTGAAGAAAACGTCTCGAATCATTAAGAAATTCAAAGCGTTCAGTGTAGCTGAGAAAGAAGGCGTAGCAGATTTCACATTTTCGATTTATGTGGCCATAATATTGAAAAGAGGCGGGGTTTTAAGATACCTGCGCGGCTAGTGACAACCAGAATTTCATATAATAAAAGTCTCGTGGCAAGGAATTGATTGAGGGCTCAATCTGCTCGGATACACATGAATTTACTACAAGCTCTTGGGTTTCTCTTGGCATAAAATTCTTTCGAATTTCGGTCTAGAATACAGTTTGACAAATCTCCTGCTTGCTTCCCTTGAGTCAAAAATAAGAAGAGCTAGTTCTCAGTACTTCTCCTTTTTTGATCAGCAAGTACTTCTACTCCTCTGGGATATTTAGTTCCATACATTCAACTACTCTCGAAATATGTATTGATCGTAGATACCTCTTGTTTCTGAAATATAGATAATAGGTCAGGAGTGTTTACCACTACTGCTTTTTTCTAAATATATCAATCATTCTAGGATTGTTTCAGCAATACGATAAAGACGGTGGCGAGAACCTTAGACTCCAGCTTTTATATGATCTAATCTCTCGGTGAAAGACTTCAAACAAGATGAAGTTATAAGAACTGCTGCTCAATAGACAGAGCAGATTTCACCATGACGACTGCATTAGTCTCTAAAAAGTAGAATTATACAAATAAAAATTGGAAGAACCACAAGAAAAAACAGGAAATGTTCTAAGATAAAGAAAAATATTTTTTCCTTGTGAGGGGGAAACCTACATGGAACATGAAAATGATTAGGAAAAGAAACAAGAAACTAACACAATTAATGAAACTACCCATATCAAGGAAAACAATCTAAAATGAACCTCCGACTAACGAATAAAGAAGTAACTAACAATTAAAATCAGTAGAATATACAACTCTAAGCCAAGAATGAAGAAAATAAACAATTACTATTCCCAAAATGGTCTGTATGCGAAACCACCAATATAAGAAACAAAAGAGGAAAGACTACTCAACATAGATTAGTCAAATCTCCTGGCCACCCTGTTGCTCTCTGAGCGTTTTCTTTTCAAATCCTTTCCACCATCCCTACTCTTCCATCTTCATTCACTAGCCTGGCCCCCTTCACCCCCTCACCTCCAGACCTGAGTAAAGTAACTTTCCTACATGTTCGATCGTAATTGTTTTTATCAGTCTGCTTTGACCCTATCGCTCGTTTTTGTTTTAATGGCCTTCAAGAAAAACGTAAAGACTACATTAACATTCTACAGCTGCAACGAAGATTAGATATGGAACGAAAGGTTCAAATTGCCTCCATTAAATCACGCTTGTCACACTTTGGAGGGGCCTATTATGAGATAAAAAGTCTGGAGAAGAGAAATAGTACCATACATCATGATTAAACTACGAGTAATGCCTGGTGATGAAACTTGTGCTCGCCAGAATGTTAAACTTCCTCGTTTTGAAGTTGAATGAAATGGGAACTCACCTAATTATTATTTGTGCTATGTAAGAATCGTCATCCGTCCCTGCCATCGAAGACACGATCCGAATGAGAATTATTGGAATGTCTTAAGGCCTCAAGGACCGGTCCTCTTATGGATATGAGAAACCGCATAGAATACCCTAGTAACCCAAGTCAGAATATGTATGCAGAATTGTGTAGCCTCATAAGAGATATTAAATTCCACCTCAGTGTATGTGGATAGTAATACCTTGATAGGGGATAATAGTAATACTATGCAATAAATTAAAAAAATAACAAAAGACAAACTAATTTTTAATAATATAATAGTCCTAAAATCAGATCTGATGAGCAAATATTCCCCTCACGTCTCGATTTTTTGCTACCCGATTGATGCCCCACTCACATTTTTTCCTCACATTTTTTTTAGCTCCCTAGTATATTATAGAAAATTGTTGCGTCAATCTGTTACTTATGCTTAAATAATTATAATGCTAGTAGTGATGTCCTACAACCTTATTCGTTCTTAGGACAAAAGATGGAATTTGACTGTTGGGGTTACCACTCCTGCACCCTACCACTCCTGTTCCCTACCATCGACACAAATGCGCAGAAGCAATTTTCCAGATCTAAACTTCACATTTCTATACTGAACTAGGATGAAAGGCTCTTCTTTTATGCAGAGCCAACAATGTCCATTCATCATTTTAAGGTTAAAGTTCCCTCGATATCGATGTATTTATTTAATATACATCTAAAGGGCGGATTGCCAAGCATAGTGATAACAACCGCATGATTTCAAAAGGAAACTGTCAAGGTGCGAATATAAGAAATGCATTTAAGAGACATTCTACATCCCATTTTATCATAAAATTTTAACATGTTTATCAACCAAATAACTTTAGCTGTCAGCTCTGTTTCTCTCAAAGTAAATAAACAAATTCGACAAAAGGCAAGACTGATCTTAGTTTAGTCTCATTTAGTTTAAAGCTAAAGGATGAGCCAAGGATGGCAGAAGGAATCTGTGGCCCAGTTGAAACCAGGTAAAGCTTTGCATCTGTCAAAATTCTTTTAAATTTGTTATTTACATAATTAAAGCCACTGTCTTTCAAATCCATGGCCTTTACTAGATCTTTCATTAAGTCAACTTTAATCTACGCTCTTGGTTGATGTAGTTTCAGAGGATCAACAAGTGCTAGGTGTTTGACTTTTGTTCCCAACATGTTCATTTCTAGATGGCAAATCAAGTTTTTTGTAGTGATTTCCTATCTTTTCGCATGTTTCATAGATAAACAAGGTCTGCTGACCAAAGGTCACGTGCTCTCACTTATTCTGATTAACGACCTTAAGAACTGCCATTTTTTTAATAATTCCAGGAATAACATTGGGAGGATCTTGGCAATTATATCATTCGAAAGAGAATGTTAAATAACATAAGGCTTTCAAATTTTATTTGTATTGGCCTAATATCTATGATTTTATTGCCAAATAATTCACCAGATAACCTTGGAAGGACAATGGCAATTATATCCCTTGAAAAAGAATGTAAAATAGCATAAGAGCTTCATATTTCGTTACAATAGGCTCAATAGTAATGATGTTATAAGCAAAACAAAGTAACTCCCGGGCTAACCTTGGGAGGGCCTTAGCACTTATATCATTCGAATGAAAATATAAAAGAACATTAGGGTTCCAAATATCGTTAGAATCGGCCGAATATTTACAATGTTATTACCAAAATAAATAAAAAGCTAAACGGGAACCAACCGACCGACATAGTAAGATGTAGAGTGGCTCGTGACTAAACACTTTTGTGTATCCAAACCGTAAACCAAGGACCAATGATATAACTTAATATTGCCACAAACATTTCACGAATATTTGTTGAGCCTTTAGCAATAATTCATTAAGTTCAGCGGTAGCGGATAGTATCTCCACTTATTGGAATCATAGTCTCAGCCCTAAACTTGCGGCCTTTTACTATTACCTTTGAAAACAAAACAACTTTTTCTCTTGATAGAAATGATGAATATTTTATATTATAATGGCAAAAATAAATAAATATTGTTGTTGGATAAAGATAATTCCAATCTTGAAGTCTAGAATCAAGCAAGTCTGCCATTTCCTTTGTCAATTTCAAATCACTTCCAAATTCATTCAAAGACTTTTAACTTAGCACATATGTCAAACTATTTCCTTTTAGAAAATGTGGGCTAACACTCTCAACTGCTTGCAAATCACTGGTAGAATCTTCATAAGAGTTGTCGTCCTTATAGTTTATTGGTGGAACTGGCGGTAGGTTGTATTTTTTCATTGGTAAAGGCTTTATAGCTGAATGGCAAGTTGGAAAATTTATCATCGATTTAGTTTTTTTTCTGAACTCATATCTTTTTCTTATTTAAATAGCAATTATCATAGCGATTTAAACGTCAGGATGATCAATCAGTAGAACTGTCATTTGCAATACTATTTTATCAAGCTGGTTACATTTAATTACACTCTGCTCAGCAACTATGTAAAGCCTAGTATCCCTGTATGTCTCATACTTATCAACAAAATCAATACTTGAAAACAGCTTTAACTTTTTTTCTACCGCTAATTTGTTTCGTTGCTGATTTGATGTATATTTTTCACAGATATATCAGATGTTTTATGGGTGATTTACACAAGAAAATCTATATTTGTTGCTGTTGCAAATAACATTACTCAAACTATTATGATAAGTATTCACTTACTGAAAGCTGTGGCAATTCTGACGCATTTCTTCAGTGATTGCATCACGTGACTTGACGCGAGTTACCAATTAGATTATTTTTAAGATATGACAAATATAACTTGAGTTAGTGACTTTATAAATCTTATGGTTCAGTTATTCCTATAATTTCAAAGGTGATACAAAAATCGAATTACAGATTCTTAATCAGCGTACCAGCATTACCTAAAACCACATATTAAGCTATCCAAGAACTGTAAACTTTGTTGCCTAGGGTAATCCATCAGAAGGGTTTCGGAACAGAGGAGAGAATGGTTATGTTAGGTTGGGAAAACTCGAAGGGAATGATAGAGTTATTGTTAAAAACTATTTTGGAGCTAATTTGCGTAGAGTTAATTTCGCCTTTGGGGAAAGGTTTTAGCGTATCTGACAAAGGAAGGAGACCTAATGACTCCGCTGAGTGTTTTCAGTTTACACTCGTGGATATCGAACCCGTGGCTTGACGCTAGAGTCAAACAACAAATCAACTATGCAGGATAGTGAGAACAGTATCATCATAAGAGATTGCTGTAAAGGCAAAAGCGATTATAAAATTAAAAAATGGTTTAGCCATCATAATATGAAAGGAAAATTATATTAAAAGATAATCTCTTTGACAAAAGTTCTGACCAACTTAATATGTTTTAAATTCTCAGAACGTAGCAAGAAAGAGAAATGTTCATTTGTCTTCATGTAATTATTCAATGTGCATACTTTTTTATCTGACCTAAGAGAGGAAAGATAGAAAGATAGGAGGAAGAGGAAGAAAAAAAGAGACTGATTTTAATGAGAGTATAGGGTATGGAGGTAGATATTATGGAGTTCTTACATGTCGGCATTATAAATTCAACCAAGAAATTATTTTATAGTCTTGGAAAAACTAAAAGATAAAAACGTGCGCCTCATGGTTACATCTTTACAAGCAATATTGCTCGGACACATATTACGTTCCTCCTTTTTCGCGTGTTTCGGGGTAGGGGTGATTGCCCCATTGTGCTTTTAGTAATAAAATAGGCGATTTATGCCCCTTGAGAGAGTAGCCAGAAGAATCTCCTTAAAAATATCCAAAAAGTCTAGCCATACTTCTTGGGAAAATGGGCAGACAATCTTTCTGGTAACTCTTTGTAACTTCTTGCAACTCTTTCTCTGCCTCTATCTCTCTCATTATGTCTGTCACTCTCTGCCTCTCTTATTCTGTCTGTCTCTCTCTCTCTGCCTGTTTCATTCTATATGTCTCTTATCTGCGTATCCGTCCCTGGTGGTGCGGCAGACAAGCCTTCCACTTAGGTTCGAGCCACGTTCGAATCCCAGGATTCCAAGGCGCGTAGGATGGACGCGGATCTTATGGCATCACACATCCATCTCAACCTAACTCCTACCCAACTCAATCCATCTCAACCAGAACACATCTTAGAGTTAGTACAAAATAAAAAACTTCCTCGAGGCTCACTTCATTCTCCGAAGCCCAAGGGGGAGAGCAAGAACACCCGCGCATCACAAGTATAAGTTCGTAAGACGAGTGCCAGGACTCCACAATACGAACTTCTACTAACTTTCGCCATTGTATGGAGTCTTATGTGTAGTATGGACAACCACGATACAGCTGACATCTGGAGAATAACACGTCCCTCCCATTGCTTACAGCTGTATATGTGGCTGTATAGTTTCCATATATTTTCACTTCATTGTAACCACCTTCCTTACACATCTCTCCTTGGGAAAGCCCTCGTTTGTTTTCGCTTCAAATAAGATTTGATTTTGCTACAAAAACTAAAAAGTAGTTTTCTATTGTAGTTTTTTGCGTAGAATGCGAAAATGACCTTTATTCTTTATGAAATGACTTCAGTTTTTTGTAATCTGTATATTTATTTTTTTATTAATATTAGATTATTCAGTATATAGAGATATGAAATATTTGTTATTATTTTTATTTTATTTGACAAAAAGTCCAAAGATAAGGGGAAACAAAAATCTTATTTATAATAAATTTCAGAGTGTGGTATTATAAAAATATATTTAAAAAAATAATGAAGATTTAAGATTTTTTTTTAAATCGCTGAAATCTATACAATAGTCATATATTTTTAGAATATTTAGGCTCATTTTTATGTATAACATCTTACCTATCTCTGTGAAGGGTCCAGCAGAAGTCAGTAAGCATTGTAGGACTCCATTTTCCTTTATAACGATTTTCTATAGTAGCAATATCTTAGTGGAATCTTTCACTATGCTCATCGCTGACATCTTCTGGATTCTCTGGAAATAAAGACAGATGGGAATGCAAAAAATGCACCTTTAGTGACATATTACACCCAACTCATTATAAGACCTAATCAAATTCTGAACAAAAATGCGGTAATTTTCTGATTTGTGCATTCCATGGAGACCATTACATACACCATTGAAACTATGCCATGCCGCAAATTCTGGCTTGCTCAATTTTGCATCAAGCACACTATCCACCATAAGTTGTCGAATCTGAGGCCTAACGAAGATACTTTCTTTAATTTAGCATCATTAATCTTAGGAAATTTTGTCTTTAACTATAAGAAGGATGGCTGGTCATGCTTTAAGGCTTTCACAAATTGTTTCATTAAACCTAATTTTATGTGAAGTGGTGGCAAAATTATATTTACCTTAAGAACCAATGGTTCACGTATGACATTTATGAAACTTACTTTTGTCTCTTCTCATATAGGCCATTCTGAGCGTATGTAATGTTCTCCCCGAGTTCTACTGCCCCACTTCAACAAAAAACACATAGATTTTGTGTAGCCTGAATGCAATCCATTTAAAATGGGTACTACCTTAAGGTCAGCACAAATCAACCATTTTTGTTCACTGTATTTAATGCTTTTTAAAATGAAATCTAAATTCTCATAAGTTTCTTTCAAAACAACAGAGTGAGCTACTGGTATCGATGGTAGCTTATTTACATTATGCAGAAGCACAGCTTTACTAATATATAAAGAAGCGTCAATGAAAAGTCTCCATTGACTGGGTTTATAAAGTATATCTAATTCTTTAAAGAGACGTGGAATATTATTACAGTAGCATAAATTGTTATCAAATGAAAATTTGTCTTGTAAATTGTTTGATCGAATGCAAAACTTAGTAATTCAAACATCTTCTGCTACTAACTTTCTTTCTTTCACTTTCGAGGCCAGTAATTCACTCTGTTGCTTTGTTAAGTTTAGATCTCTTACAAGATCATCTAGATCAATTTGTGAGAAAGGTTTTGGAGTAGTATCAACAGTTTTAGGAACATAAATTTCAGGTGGTTGAGGTATTGGAATGTCTTTTGAGTGAGGTATAGTCCGAACAGCAGATCTAAGGTTGGGATATACCACAACTGAAGCACACTTCGTTGTTTTACCTAAAAGTATGGAAATTATATGCATAAAATTTAATTTATAGTTAGCTACATATGTGTGATTACAATAAAGTGGTTTTTCTACTAAATTAATTTTATATTTTTAAAAATAATATTATAATATACTACTTCAAAATATAGGTACAGTGAACAATACACAATTTCTTACTTTGTATGTCTACCAAACAGAAATAGCATTCAGGGGCATGATCTTGGGGCTCTCACCATACCATGGGAACACGAAATTGAGGGCTTCTTATTTTTCCTTTAGACTATTATGATAAAGAATTAAAGCATGTGGTTCAACAGATATGTGGTGCCAATGGTTTATTTTGGTCGCCAATTTTACATCCAAAATACAAATTATATAGTTTTTTCACTAGAGGGAGAAATTTTTCTTTGAATTTTTTTAAATGTTACTGAACCACATATGTAGCAGAATTTATTTAGTTATTTTTACACTGTCCTCTTGGCATTTTAATTAAAATTGTTGCTTTTATTTAAAATTGTATTTAGTTAACTAGCCTAAAAATAAGAAACAAAAGAATGTAATTTGACAAAAATAATAATTGGCAACTTACAAAATACTGGAGTCATTTCGATAAAAATGACTTCCATTTTTTAAATCTTCACATAAAACTACATTAAAAAATGTAATTCTAATCTTTGTAGTCGACAAAAAGTTAAATTTTTTTAGATAATGTTATTCATCCGCTTATTTTCGTATATCTATTTTCTCCTCATTGTCTGTCTATTTGATGGTAAAAGAATTCACGTCGCGTCTTTACCAGAAACAGACGCGCAATCCTAAAATCATGGTAGAAATATTCACTGGAAGTAAGAATGAAAAAGGAAAAGAGAAAATGAATATTTAGAAGATTAGAAGAAATCAAGACAATGGAAGACATAATATAGTAGTCATTTTTGTAGGCTTCGTGACCATATTTAGGATACCAAAGTTTCTCAGCGCATTTAGCAAAAAAAAAGAAAGAAAAAAAAGAGCTCTCATACACCTCACCAAAATGTCGGGAAAGTGTTTATGTTAGGCGTTTTTTTCAAAATAGCGGCCACCGCTCTCTTAGAAAACTGATAAAATTCTATTTCTTGCAGGGGATGACCAAAAATGACAATTTAGGTGTCAATTCCTACTAACTTTGGTATCAGAAACGAAATAAAATGGTATAATTCATGATTCAGAGTCCCGTTGATTTCCTGTATGTACATTCTTATCACTGCGGGACAAAAAAATCTAATAATAAATAATAAAAGGTGCTATTAAATCCACTGAGAAACTTTAAGACCCTAATTATCGGTCATATATCCTCTGAAAATGATTCTGCTATTATTTTTATTTGTTTAAACTGTAATTTCTGTCCCTATGAATATTTATTTTCTCAAGTATAGTTGTATGAAAAGAACTATAATACTAAAAATGAAAGCTGTGAGTCCTACAACATGAAACTTATGGTTTTAATATCTTGATTATTTCTCAGGAAGCTCTTGAAGAGAAAAGAGTATCTCCATCACTTTCGCAGCATATCAGAGTCCTAGAGAGATAATTCTGTTAGCTGCCAATGCATCATAATAACTTGGTGAGTAAGAGGCTACTTTTTTGTTGAATTCATGGTATCTCTCACCTTTACCATTTAGCTTCAAATGTTTTTTTAAAAATATAAATAGTCAATTCATTTACTTTCCAATCTAAATTATTTACAGATATATTCATACTATACATACATGAAAACCAAGAATTATGACTGATTAAGATTTTTGTTTTTCGTGTTGCAGGTCTATTGCATTGAAATAGAAAAAGATTCTGAACCATTAAAATAGAAGAACCTGAAGATTCGTTAAGCATGGAAAGTAGAGAAGATAGTGATGTGTTAAACCCAGGGCTTGAATTAAAATGTATATTATGTCAGCAACCCTGTATAGCTGATGATAGTATGGACAATAGATCTGATACAAAGTGGGAGAATGTAAAGAGCAAGTCTTTTCGGTGGAAAGAACTTGATAAATCTCAGCATGCCTATGCTGCCGTGGAATAGGACAAGGGGACTAAAGGCCTCTACATGCATACACCCAGATTAGTAGTAATCGCTATATTCAGCAAGCACAAAAGCGTAAACGGAAATCTTAACAAGAAGAAGCAACTCAAGCATCAACTGCATATCAGCAACTGCCAGGAAATGTGCCTAAAAAGCTTCGTTGAAGTATTGGAGTGGTTCATGATAAGAATCTCTGTGTGTGGTGTATGAAGAGACTGAAAAAAAACAGTAATCCTGGTAAATCCAAACTTTTGCTGCTGTCAACAGAAGACGCATGGAACTGGTTCAAGTTGTCTGTCAGATTAGCCTGTAAAAGAAAGATTGAATACCTTACTCGCATCTATCCCAGACAGTAGAATAGCTTTTGGATTGGAAATTGGTTATCATCGTGATTGTTGGCGCAATTATGTCAGCAACCCTCTCAAGATCTCTTTGTCTGATGAAAATACAATGCATCTGCAACAGGTTAATCCTCGAGAGGCCCAAAAAATCTTCATTCATCATGTCCGTCAAGTTATTGGTGAGGATCGTGATATCCGTACACTGCAAGGTCTACTAATGGATTAAAAACGCATTACTTCAAATTATCCTTACTATTCCGCATTAAAGTCCAGTCTTTTGAAGGAAATTCTGATTAATGAATTTGGTGGTGAAATAGCATTTCATGATCGGAGTCCGAAGAATACAAGTGAATTGGTATATGATATGAGAGCTCTAAGTTCATATTCTGAGGCCGCAATATCCTATCTAGGTGTTAGCGCGATCAGCTGGTAAAGAATGTAGCTGGATAACTCAGAGATCAGACCATTAAATAAAATAAATGTTCCTTGGCCTCTATACATACATGAGATAGAAGAAGATAAAGATCTAAATGATCTCTTCTTGAAGCTTATCACTTGGTTAAAGCACCTCACTAAGTCTGAGGTCGATTACAAGCCCCCAGTCAGATCAATTGCATCTATATTGACCAGCTACATCACTGGAAGACATACTGCATTTGAGACAAACCTAGCTGTACTGCTATATGGTATAGCAAAGAGCAGAGAAATTGTGGAAATATTACATAAGAATAGCCTGGGAATCAGTTACAACGATGTACTGTCAATAACGGTTAACCCCACTCATGTGTTGGCCTTGACATATGGATAGAATCAACGATGAATAAAGGATCCAAGCTTAAGTCTGGATGGTGAGCTATTCTTAAGAATGAGAAGCAATTGCTGTCAAACACACAGAATGTTAATAAGTTTAACCGGATAACAGTCTATGTCCATATTCATGCAAATCAGAAGAGGCAAGGTTCAAGAAGGCATGCTGATTGTGCCCCAAGAAAAATGAAGATAGATGAGCAATCTTTGCAGGATATCAGTGCCTGTCTCACAAAGTTCCATTGCGATCCATTTCACCAGTCAGACCAGACACTAAGATCCTTCTAGAATCTGGAATTCAAGCCTTTTTAGCTCTCTTTGCTGATAGGAAGTCTGCAAAGGCTGATGGAGAAGGGATAGTGAAAGAATTTGTAAATGAAAGAGTCTATTCAAAAACAAAGTCCCTCAATGCTCGAATACCACGTAGTAAAAGAGGTAATTTTGCAAGTCAAGAAATCGAGAAGCCAGTAAGTGAAAACGTGTAACAGACAACAGCAGAAATGCAGGGCAAACAATCTGCTTAGGTCATCAAACTTGTTGAGGAAAGTGATGGTTAAAAAATGAAGGACTTAATGCAGCATCGAATAGCAGATGAGTGCCTTTCAATATTTAATACAAATGGTACTATGCGTAAAACGGTGAAGCGTACGCTACAGGAATAGCTGATAATGACATCCATGCCTTACCCGGAGGTTTACACATCAATAGTAGACATAGGATTAATCTGGTGTCTAACAACCCCTTCTATTTAAGACAAAGAAAAAACAGATGAAATCAAGTTAACGTGGGGAGACTATGGCGAGCAACTTGTAAACGTATTATCTTGGTGAATGATTCGTAAGAGCAAGACTTCTCCATCAAAGACAGTGAACGACAACACCGTCAGAAAAATTAGCCTATTCGTAATGTGTTTATGAAGTCAAAGGACAAATTTCCTTCTAGTAGAGACCTTCATGTTCTTCTTGGTAAACCAAAAAATTAATTTCTCCTTTAAGCATTCATCGAGGCCACCTTCAAAATAAGGGCATCTTCAACCACCTCTG
The DNA here is from genome assembly GCA_963969495.1 of Ceratothoa steindachneri. Classification (NCBI taxonomy): domain Eukaryota; kingdom Metazoa; phylum Arthropoda; class Malacostraca; order Isopoda; family Cymothoidae; genus Ceratothoa; species Ceratothoa steindachneri. Next base: position 136,104,971 of record OZ018323.1, on the reverse strand, counting down.
AGCTCATATATTGTGTTGATGGTAAACCAGCAAGGAATCTCACCACTGATGAAGTATTGCATAATCTCACATCCATCCATGCAAAAGAAGACACAGCTTTGTTCACACTCTATGAGAGAGCTGCGGTCAGAGGGATATTAAGAATCAGTTGTCATAAATACTGAGGATACCGATAACTACGTTCAGGCAGCCTATGTGCCTCCGAAAATATCAGAACTCCTGTACTTGAAACACAAATCTAATATGAGATTAGTGCTGAGAGTATTTGTAACGAGGCAATAGCGGAGTCTTTGATCCCACTTCATGTTCTCAATGGATGTGATCATAACTCTGGCTTTTATGAAATAGGCAAGAAAACGTTTGTGGACCCTGTAGAAAAATCATCAGAAGCTCACATCCTCCCCAAGAGCTGTGGTACAATCCTCCCATTTACACAAGAAATCATCAATGACTTACATTAATTTGTTATCCAGTACATCTATAATGACACCAAACACAAGACATTGGCAGAGGTGAGAGCAGCAAAGTGGTCAGTCCTCAAGAAAAAGAAGATTATCAGACTGGTATCTAACTCTGACAGCCTATGACCACACTTTAACCACACCAATTACATCACATATCTGGAGAAAAACTTCCATCTTCAGAATCATCCATCACAAATTGGCCAGTACGCCTTCCAGTACGTTATACCCAACCTGCACTTCCACCATCCTTGGAACTTCCAATAACTCCAAGTCATCTACAAATGGAGAGCAACGATGATGGCTGCATAAGTGATTCTGACAGTTGTGCATTATATTTGTCCTGCAGTGATAGTGAAGATTAATACAGTAGGGGACAGCAGACACTTGTCATCATAGATTCTGAGGTAAAGGGGACTCTGAATCATGAATTATGCCATTCGATTGTGTTTCTGACACCAAAATTAGTGGGAATTGTTACCTAATTTCTCCTTTTTGTCCATCTACTGCAATAAATATAATTTTATCAGTTTTCTAAAAAGAGCAGTAGTGGCCAATTCGAAAACCGCCTAAAATAAACACTACTACCCCGCCATTTTGGTGAGGTGTATGAGAACTAATTTTTTCCAGTATGAGTTTCCCTTGATAAATCCACTGAAAAACTTTACTATCGTAAATATGGTCATAAAACCCCTGAAAATGACTCTTCTAATATGCATATGTAAAAGACGATCATATAATGATAAATAAGAGAGAAATTTAATTATAAAAACTGGAAGGAAAAATGAGAAAGAAAGAGAAGAGTAATATATCAAAGATTGTAGGGAGGAATGAGAAAAAAGATAATGAATATAAAACAGAACGATAGAATAAGAAAGGAAGTGACAAACTGAATAGATAAAAGACAGAAGTAAAGAATAAGAAAGTAATAACAAAATAATTATAAAGACTGTAGGGAAGAATGCTAAATGAAGTGTGAAAATTAGTGTATGAAAAAAAAAGAAGAAAGAATGTGAAATGGGAGAGTAAACGAATTTATAAAAGACTGAAGGAAAAAAGAGGTAAGAAAAAAGAAAATGAATATATAAAAGACTGGAGAAAATAATGATAAATGCAGAAAGAATGAATATATAAACCCCTGGATTAGATAAAGAGAAATGAAGAGATGGAAAAAGTATATTAGACTAAATGAAGGACTCATAAAGGACGATATAGTATTAATATATAAAAAAGTTTAGGAAAGAATGAGAAAATGAATATATAAAAGAATGGCGGAAATAATGATAATGGAATAGAGGATGAATACATACAAAAGTGTATGGAAGAATCTGAAAGAAAGTATAAAATAAATATGTCAAAAACTTGAGCTAAGAATCAGAAATGAGAAAAAAAAGGAATATATACATAAGATTAAAGGAAGGATTGAGGAAAGAAAGGAAAACGACCATATAAAAAACAGAGCAGAAGAATGAGAAAGGAAGATAAAAAATGAGTATATAAAAGACTGCATGAAAGAATGATAAAAGAAGATAGAAAATAACTATATAAATAACTAATATATGAAGAAAATGAAGAGAAAATCAATATATAAAGGTCAAGAAAATATAATGAGAAATTGAGATAGGAAATTAAAATATAAAAGATTTAAGGAAAAATGAGAAAGGAAGAGAGGAAATGAGTATATAAAAGACGAGGATACACTGGTAAAGGAAGAGAGAAAGGTAAATTTCAAAACGGAGGGAAGAATCAGAAAAGAATAGCGAAAATGAATATATTAAATAAGGGAGGTAAGAGTGAGAAAGTAAGAGAAAATGAATATATGATTGAATACGAAATCCTCAGAAAGGAAAAGAGAAAAAAGAATTTATATAAGACTGGTGGAAAGAATGAGAAAGGAAGAGAGAAAATGAATATATGGAATACTGGAGGTAATTATGAAAAATAAAGAGAGAACATTAATACCGATATAAAAGACTGGAGGAAAGAATTAGAAAGGAAAAGGGAGCGAATATTTAAAAGACTACAAGAAATTGACAAAGTAAGAGAAAAATGAATATCTAAAAGCCTGAAAAGAAGAATTAGAAGGAAAAAGATAAAATGAATATATAGAAGGTTTTAAGAAAGATTGAGAAAGTTAGTGAGAAAATGAATTTTGAAAGTACTGGACGAAAAAATGAGAAAAAAGAAAGTGAAAATGAAAATGTAAAATTCTGGAGGAGAAAATGAGAAAGAAAGAGTTAATGAATTTAGAAAATGCAAGGAAAATAGAGAAAAGGAGTCTTAAAATAAAGATATAAAAGACTGAATGGAAGAATGAGAAAGGAAGAGCGAAAATAAATATATACTAGACTGCAGAAGAGAATGAGAAAGGAAGAAATAAAATGAATATTTAAATTACTGAAAGTATGAGTTAGAAAGAAATAGAGAAAATGAATACATAATATACCGGAGGAAATAATCATTACACATTGGATAAAATTAATATATAGAAAATTGGACTGAATAATGAGAAATCTGTAGAGAAAATGAATAGATAAAAGAATAAAAGAAAGAATTAGAAAAGGAATGATAAATAAATATATAAAAGACTGGAGGAAAAAAATTGATATGAATAGTGAAAATGAATATATGAAAGGTTGGAGGAATAAGTGAGGAAAGAATATATAAAAGAGCAAAGCTTATTATAGATGGAAATTGTGCAAAGAATTTTGGAAAAATTATTGCCCCACGGGAAGATAAAAAATTCGCATGGTGACTGGTGGAAGAAGGCGGGTATAGGGAAACGCAAAGATAATAGATACATAGAGAAGGCAAAGGAGAGATAATATTTGCAAAGTAGTTCGCATAATAAAAATACTCAGGAACTCTTCCTTAGCATTGAGAATGTAGGCGGGGTTTCAAAAACGTCATCAAATTTTACTTCTAACAATAATGTGATGTTATTCTTTCAAGCTAAGAATAAAAAATCAACTCCAGTAGAAATATTGTAACGAGAGATGTGCGAAGAACGTGGGGAAAATAGAAAAAGAGAAAAGGCAGTATGATATATTGCTGCAGATGTATCTACGTGAATTGAGGTTGGGTAGGCACCTACTCCTCCAGATGTAAGCCTGGCATTGTTGCCTCGGTATAACACCCCCCCTCCCACTCTCTGGTGTGACTTCAAACAATAAAGCTCAAAAGAATTGAGCAGACGACTATAATTCCTCGTCAACCCTCTATTTTGTAGACAAAAAGGTTTATTACAAACAAGCCTGAAAAAGGTTCCTAATTTAAGCATAAACTCTTAAAAATACCGACTTAATAACTTGAAAGCAGTTCTTCAAGACTTGAGCTGCGTAGACGATAACTTTACTCCAAATTCATTTTTCTAACATGTCACGTTAATGAAATGCTTCCTATAGCTCGTTCTCGCTATGCCCAATATTTAAATTCTTGAAGGATGTGAAAATTTACTAAACCCATTATAAACACACGTGCTGGGGAGGAAGGGACAAAAATTAACGATAAGGAATGGATTTAGGAAAGAAAGCAAAATGTGTTTCCTACCTCGAAACAGGAGAACATCGTTTGCATTAATTCAAGATCCGTTAAACGCCTCAATGGAGCTACAAAATATAAAAATATCTTTACCGTAGAAACAAAATATTATTCACTTTTCAAGAGCGAGCCATAATAGAAATTCCCTTAAGAACGAAGAATTTAACCGTTTTTACACACAAATTGCAAACATCCGGATACTCATGTAAAAATGGCGCATAGACATACACACTTGATTGAATTTATAATTAACTGTTTATACTAATATTCATTTTAACTGTATAAAGATTTGTTACTTTGCTTTTATTTTTACTTACCTCTTCTTTTGTTGGTTGTTATGACGTAATAAGGAGGGACTCGACTTATTTACTGTGTGTATTTTTTATATCAAATAAGAGAAGGAATGAGAGAGAAATCTATAAATAATGTGTTGTCCAATATTTTTAATGTGTGAAGAATATGAGAAAATCTTAGAGAACTTGCTGTTCATCCACCGACCCAAAATAAACTGTGATACCGTTTTAATTTGACCCAATACGGATTAAAAAAATGCAATAAACTGTAAGAATTGAAACGTAAGTGTATGCTGTGGAAGTGAACAAAACAGAGAATTCATTGTCTATTATGTTGTCAAAGACCAGCTACGAAGTAGAGCATGTGTCTTATCTTTATCTTTGCTAAAGTGTCTTTAACTTTAGGGAAATGGCTGATATGAATATCTATTATATCTTAAATAAGGACTTCTAAGTCGTTAGTCAGCCTGTAAGTTCACCGAAAATGCTTCAAGATGTCTCGTGATATCAAAGAGGGAATCGCAATCAATTATAGCCATTAGTATCGAATCTGCTTATGATTGGCGGAAAGGAGGGATGACCAAAATGAAGTGTTATTACTGTAAATATTGACGTAGATAGTTTAGGACACATACGAGAAAAAACTTCAAATTTTCAGATATCGTTTCGATTTTTATCTTGCAATATTCTAAAAAAATCTATGAAACTTTACCTTTGAAAACTAAAGAAGAAAAGGCAAAAATCTACATATTCTTCAAAATACTCTTTTAATTTCAATGAAAATTAAGGAGGATACCACTATTCTTTGACATTTGCCCCTGATAAAGTTGGAGTTTCATTTTATTGAACAGTGGATAAATGTTACGATGAAAGTATTGTATAGTTCTAGAGTTTATGTGTGCCAAAATAAATGTAGTGTGGTAGCCACAAACAACCTAGTTATTTACTAGAATATTGAAAGAAAATATGAATACTTATGCAGGCTATTTTCCTTAATGATTTCACCAATTTGTTGTATTGTTTGGAGTTTATTTTCTTTCGTATATTGACAGAGATCTTTAGCCATAACATTCTCGTAAGCTACCTTCAATATGTTTTCTATTGAAATTCGTAGGTCAGTTCATCATTGCGATATCTACTGATATCCATGAACTGTTTCCCCGCCTTTGCTGTGCCCGGCAAGTAAATAGGCTCACGTACTCACAATGTTAAAGAGGGGGCACTTGCTCCTCAAGTAGATTCTTGAATACTTCCCTGTATGCTTTACAGCATAAAGGGACAAGCTGACAGACTCCAGCGCTGGACACATACTACAAACCATAACGCTGCCGTTTTTTCGTACATGTGGGATTGAATCCTTCACCTGTATGACGCTTTACATGCTGGATTACACAGGATACACACAAATTAAATTATCCACTGGCTGAAACACGCTGGATTACTTTTGTAGCACTCAAGAGGATATGCTTACCTTCAAAAGCCAACTTGCCGCTTTATTTATTTTACTTATGAGTAGAATCTATTTAGAAGCCCCATGCTTTGAGAGCCACCTCTCTCACGCAATGTGAGACAGTCTAGCTAGACGGACTTAGGTTGATTTCCCTGCACCTTGACATGAAATACAGCTCGCTGTCTTAAGTCGGTCCATCGAGATCAGATGCATCGTGCGATCTTACTTGATTGTGTTTTATCAACGCTGACATCTTTTCTTAGTCGCTTTATTAGTCTGGAAATCGCACTTTGTCAATGATTACAATTTCTCTAAGTGTCAGACCGTATATAACCAAATTAAATTTTATTTATTATCTTTGACTATATAAATATTATTGTTTAAGTCATTCCTTTCTTGATATTAAAGTTAATTAAATAAAAATAAATAGTTAAAATAAAATATAACATTTATTATTCGGAATTTTTTTAATCAATTGTTATTGAATGTTGAATCGATATAATAATTGAATCTCTAGGATATTTTGTCAAGCAGAGTGGGTTTTCATCAACTACAATAGACTTTCTTCTCTAGATTAGACTAGAGAAGATAGTAGACAGCATTTAAATCTGGACAGCATAATGGTTACTCTCTGTTTCAATGAAAATGATGAAATATCCTTTTAGAAAGCCAAAGGCATCCTTAACAGTACTAGCGAGAGTTCCGTCTAGCATGAATAGGCATGTACTCCAATCTATTCTATTAATCGAAGTGTACTCCAATCTATTCTATTAATTCGGGTTAGAATAGTACGTTAAATTAATCTTTGCTTCTCGACAGAGAAGATTAAAGAATTTACTTTATAATACACAATTAGAATAGATGATTGAATGTACAGTGATTTTTAACGAGAATAATTTTTGGACGACCTAATTTCGCTCTTTCTCGAATTGGCACCTGGGAATCTCGATATGGGCATTTGGAGGAGTTTTAACCGTGAATCTCTTTTGTCTGAAAAACTGTTTTAACTGAAATGAATATACGTAAAGATTTTTTTTCAAAGAAAGAATTTCTATTCTGCAGCATTGGATAGTGCAGTGGCACTCAATATCTTAAAAAAATTTAGCCCAAGATCTTCTAGAGCAATTTTTTTAACTGAAGTTCCGGATTGGCCTTTACTCGCAATCCAAATACCTTTACTTATTCCAGGCTTATTATTTTGACCCCAAATCAAAATTTGCACAGGTTCCATAGTTCTATCCAATTTTAATACATTTTGTGCCTCCATTTCGAACAGATCTAGCAACTCCATGATGGCGACACCTTGCAACTCACGTCATTCGTGGTCTAGTTATTTTGGCACCCAGGTCAGATGGATAATTGTCATTCACACAACTCACTTGCTGCCATCATCGCCCCACACCAAGTCCCAGCCTTCACATCAACCTCTAAGAAGCTCTCTAACCACGAAAGCTGAAGGACCCCTGACTTGAGGCAACCAAGAATAATTTTAAACAATGAACTTGTTATTAGCGAGAATGTGAACGTGTTTACTTAACCAACCACTACACTTTGTTGGGGCTACCAGTAAATCAGCCACAATACTTTACTTCCAATTGCGAGTGAGATATTTGCAAGAATTCTGTTAAAGATAAATTTCTGCTCTTGTCTTAATGCTCAAAGTGAATCTTATTCTTGAACAAGTACTATAATTGAATAGTAAGAAACAAATCGAAATAAATCTTACTACAGATATTAAATAAAAATAGACTAAAATTTCTTGTTACCTAAAACATTTAGTCTGAATAGAAGATTCTACATGTTTATTTTGATGCCAATTTCAAGCCATTTAAATTTATCTAAACAAAAGTTAATATCAATTTTAACGAAAAAATGAATGGATTTTAATATGTTTATTTTTGTTTACTCTAACTATTGCACAGTTTACGAAATAAAATAATTGTATCTTGCAAAGATCACGCTTCTTAACCTAACTAAACCTAATTTTATCTAGCCTAACCTAACCCAACCAATTTACTTAGGTTGTTTGATTAGTTTAGGTTAGATAGAGTCTATAAAACCTTGGGATCCCTCATCATTACAAAACCCAAACACTTCGAAACAAATATATCGTATTTTTTTGACGGTTCAAAACATATATATATTATATATATATATATATATATATATATATATATATATATATATATATATATATATATATATATATATATATATATATATATATGCAAAAAATCCCACAGAAACTAAAAGGGGCATTCCAAGTACTTTCGACCTTGTTCAGTTCATTTTCAAGGAATAACGAATTATTTTACAAAGATAGTATATATATGAGAAAAAACAGAGTGATGCCCTGTCCATTTACAATAGAAAAATATTATCAAAGATGGGTTTAGATACCGGATATGAAGGATAAAACCAAATAAATAAGGTCTACTTCCGGAAAATACCAACCTATGCCCAAATAATGAGATTTATGTGACTAAACTAAGTACATACATATCCGATTGTGAATACATAAAAATAAACAAAAGAGACATAACTTAATTTATAAATCAAAATTTAAAATGGACAATTTCGTTAAAAATAATCCTTTTAATAACAGGGTCTAGTTTAAAAAGACAAGGGGATATATTAGAATTAGGCGAGGAATTTATGAATGAGCATTCGACAATATTTCTTTGAACAAAGTCATCAGATTTGCAAATAAATTTAGCCGAATTCCAATTAATGGGGTGACTGTTTTTCGATAAATGGACAAAGAAAGCACTACTGCTATCCCCCCTTCTAATATTGTATTTATGTTGCGTCAAGCGTAAAATTAATGATTTACTGGTTTGCTCAAAGTATTGCTCAGGGAAAACTGAACAATCGACAAAATAAACGCCCCTTAATACTATTATTATAATTACGACTCGATTCATAATAATAACAATAGTATATATATTTATGGCCAAAACTTAAAACTTTTGAAAATTAATAGAACTAACCAAACGTTACACTTTGCTTTAGTATGTTTGCATCATAATTTGATGTGAAATATCCAAAAAATTAGTCCCCAAACCCATTTCATTAGTAAATACAGCCAAGTGATAGGTGAAGTCAATATTTACAATGAAGTCACTTGTTCTTAAGGACTGCTTCAAATCGTTTTGGCGTGCTGGGGACAAAATTTGTAAAGATATCTGTCTGTCATTAGCTAGTTTGAATACTTCTTACCCACAAATTCTCTATTTGGTCAAATCCGGTGAACTTCCAAGCTAAGGTCCCAAAAGTTAGTTAATTTCAACCAAGAACTTTATTATTATATTTGATTTGTGAAAAGTTGTGCTGTCATGCTGAGCATTACAGTTATCATCCTTAAAATGGTCTTAAACTATTGGGAAAATTTGCTAATGAATCACATTTTGGTATCATTTTGAGTTCATTGCAATGTTCTTATGAGAAATTCTTACTGCTCGAGTACCCTTAGCTGATAAGCATCCTTATACATGGAAAATGTCTAGGTGATTCACTTTGACCACTACCCCTTTCTCATCCTAACGAGGTATATTTCCAAAACTCCAAACAATTGGAGGATCTTTAGCAGAGGATATCACTTTTCCCCAGTTTGCAACAGTCCATTCTTTATATTTCTTACAAAGGTGGAGCCTATCGGAAGGGTTTTCTTGATGTGATAAGGCTTATTCACAGCCCTTTTCGACTTGAGACCTTTGTAGAAAAGTCTCCGCCTCACTGTGCGTGATGAAGCCTTCGCACATTCTTTCCAATTGTAAGCAAATTTGGCACTGGAGGCAAACTAATCCTTGACGTAGAATCTTATCAGGAGGCAATCTTGGCGTTTATTTGAAACTCTCGAGCTCTAGAAGACTTTTTTATAGGAATGTAACCAGTCTTTTTAATATCATTAATGATCCTAAAGTTGGTGTTCCCTGAGTCCCTACCTTTAGCAACTACCTTCCTGCATTTTGAGACACATTAGTAGAGAGCAACAATGATTACGTAATCGATTACAATTGTACAACACCAGCTATTTAATCTATATTTGTCATCATTTTACCCTTATGATTGAATAACAAAGCTCCAGGAGTGAAACTCCTCTTCTACAAGAACAGGATCAGAAACAGATTTTCAATTCAGTGAAGGAATGCATTGCTTCGACTTCTTATTTTTTAAATCCTGACTTTTAAATAAATCTTAAATATTTTAAATATTAGAACAATTATTCCTATCACGTAATTTTAAAAAGTAATAAAAAAGCATATACATATGTTTTTTTTACTAATTGCTCATGGCATCTTCTGTGCATTTTTAATTCACTTATCTCTTCCTGCTTAGGAAGAGGTTCAGAGAAATATGAAATAAATAGAAACGTGTTAGCGGACTTCCCTAATTAAATTAATAACACAAAGTGTTCATTGGAGCGGGAATTAATTAAAATCTGCTGTTATATTGTTCACTTCTGTCCAGCCAGAGATTAGGCTGCCCTCCAGGAACACTAGCCTCCACAAGGCAACCTTACTTTATTCAATTTCAACCTCAGAACTTACACTCTTTTTCAAAACTCACACTCACTAGGCCCACAACTTATACAAGGGAGAGGAATCGAAAGAAAATAATGAATACAGTAAGATAAAAAATAGACACACCGGTCCGGATCCCACATTAAGCTGTAGGTCCAATGACCACCTATGTCACCTATATTGTCTCAGACTAGATTTCTCACTGTTCTATCCTTAACTTTTCCTCTTCCTCTACTTCTCACTCCACCCCCATTGTCCTTCCACTCCGAGTCCCACATTCGGGTGGATCGGGGTCTGAGGACTACAAGGATTACCGTGCCCTCCCCTCTCGTTGCCCTGGCACTCAACAGAATGCTAAAGTAGGGGTGGGGAAGGGGATCGCCGGACATTTTTTCCTTACTTAACTTTTCATTTCATTTGATTTGATTTCATTTCATCTCGGTCCAAAAGGTTTCGGTTTTAGTGGTGTGTTGGGCAGTGCCGAAAGAACCAACGGAGAAAAAAGGGAGTGAATAAAATGTGTAACCGCTTTCGATAAAGTTTGGTTGATGATTATCAACACCGCAAATCACAACACAAATTAGCCTTTAGCTTATTCAAAATAAAAAACAAACACCAACGTAGGAAATTACACCATAAAGATTGCGGGAATAGGAAATGCCTGAAAATATTTTAATCCGAACATTCTTAAGAGGAGACTACCTAGAGATTTTGAGAACGAAAAGTAGGGGTGACTCTCTAGAACCTGTTTAATTTCCACTACTCAAAACATATCGCTCTGCGAATGTTGAGGCCTGGAGGGCACGCAATCTCTAGATGTCAGTTGTAGCATTGGCGGACAGGCTTCTCTTTACGCTCAACTGCGGAGGGGAGATCCAGGACTCACAGTTCGTTACTCGTGTCCTTAAGTCTGAAAATACGAACTGCGAGCTGACTTAGCAATTGGCTTAATTTGGACTTACAACTAATCGAAACCAACGAGGGAATTTGTTAAAGAAGTTTTTGCTTAGGAGATTTCAAGAACAGTAGCTAGAGTCTCCAAGATAGGAAACTACGAGGATCATACTGGATAATTAAATGTATGAAGTGGTTGCTGTGTTAATGTTTGTAGAATATGATCAAGAGACGGTAGTAGTAATTGTGTGACAAATTTAACCGATCAAATCGTCTTGGACTCTTGAGAAAAAAAACTTTCGATAGGTTTCCACTTCCGAGTCCTTAAGGCCACAAAATAGAGCCTCACAGTTCACACATTTGAGTGCTTAAGGCCGAAAATCGAGTCTCACAGTTCGCACGTTGGAGTATTTAGTTCGCAAGTACCTACCTTCACAGACTTGAATCCTTCAATTTAAATGTCACCTCAATGTCCTTGTATATTCGAATTCCTCTCTTCACAAGTAGACTGGTTCTGTTAGGACATTTTTATCTAGCAGTTTCCTGGTCGAGCTCTTTACTTCGCATACTTGACTCATTGAGTTCGCAAGTCGAGTTCTTCACTTTGCACATTCGTTTCCTTTGTTTTACACATTCGAATCCCTCACATTCGCACCCGAGTCATTTATTTCACCCATCCGGTTCTTATTATAGGAGAGTAATTCAATTGGTTCGGACATTCGAGTCTTTCAGTTCACACAGTTGAGCCCTTGAGTTCACGCACTCAAGTTCATTTGATCGCACATTTGAGTCATCCAGTTAGCGTGATGGAGTTCTGCAGATCCTCCCATTCTACTCATTCATTGCATTTAGATCTCATATTATAGGCTCACAGTTCGCACATTTGGGTTTTCCTGTTCCTACATTCGACTTTGCAGTGGCTGACGTGTAACGATCCGTGGTTCAGACCCCACCTTAGACTGTCGCTCCCCACTGATATAGACGGGAAACGGTCGCAATTTGTGGTAAACCAAGGACCAAAACCCAAGATAAAAGTTCGTATTGTGAGTACTTGTATTCTTTTTTAAACTTTGCTCCTTTACTTGTCCTCATCTTTATCAGTTTTCACTTCTTGTTCTTTCTATCCATACTTTTATTTGGCCTATATCGGCGTCTCATAGCCAGTTGATTTAAAATGCCCTCGTTAGTTACATGAATTCTTTTATTTATTCAATTAAATATTATTAGATCCCTATTAAACTCGGGCTACACGATAGCCCAGTGAAAACACCGCCTCCGATTATAGCAAAGTTAAGTCACATCGGCTGTGTTTAGTGGCAGAATGGACTCGCGAATCGGGTTGTCTTCCCAGCGCGTGCCGTACGCTGCAGACACTCGGACCCGGAGTTCGGATGCCACTATAAATTCTAGGCCTCCAAAGAGCAAGATGAGGGCTCCCAAAGAGTACAGATCACTGGGAAAACATAAATCACCTACCAAATTATTAGTGGTAGTCACTTCAATATAGTACACAATTGAGTAGTAAAATGGACTGAGCGACCAAAGTTGCACCCAATGTCTCATTTGACGGGTCTTAATAGAAATCGTTCTCCTTTGATCAAATAGATGCCTGGGAATTTTGACTCAAGCTCCGTAAAACTTTTCCAAATCCTGAAACAATTTTATGCGGGGATATTTTTCCTAATTACATTTCATGAATTTAAATTAGAGTATTAGTTGGAGTCCTAAAATCCTTTTATAAATTCTTCCTAATTAGGAGACAGGGTATCTTTTCCTGCTCCACTTTTAATTCCGACTTTTCGTCGTATATTTTCTTATCTTTTTCGAATTTGGTCGAAAATATTTTGAATTTCGTTTCTTTGTTTAAATTTGTGGTTAAAACGGACCTACACAAGATGGGAAGAAGTGTAGTTAGTATTTATATTCTCGTTTTATTTCTAATCACATATTATACAGGAGAAATAAGAGCTAAAATCAAAGAGTAAAGGGAAATTAAATTAATTTTAATATGGCAATGTATTGATCTTTTTGTGTCATAAAAAGAGCGTAATTATCTTGAGGAAAGCGATCAGGGATTAAGGAGATGATCATTAAATAAAAAGAAAATAATGGAAAGAGGGAACATTGTAACCGGTGAATGAGTAAAAGTGAGGAGAAATGTGAAAAATAATGAGGATTACAGCAAGGTATCCCTTGGTCCCTCACATCATCAGTGTGTGTTTGAGTCACTTGTAAATCCTTTGGAAAATGTTCCTATAAACAGGGTAAAATTATTGACATTGAAGAGTATGGAAAGAAATTTCTCTTTGTCAGTACATATATTTGGCTCCTGCAATTTTCATATGGAGTGAATATTATTCTAATTATTATTACTATTATTATAATTATTACTAGCAGAAATACTCGTCGTTGCCCGGGTAAAGGGTGTGTTTGGGAATAAAGTAAGACAGATTTGATCTTTTTTCATTTTTTAATCTTCAGAAACAATATTCTCATTATATGAACTAAACTTAATCTTGTTCAGCAATCATACAGAGCTTCTTGGTAGACAATATTCTTAGTTTATTCTTGTGGAACATATACAAACAGATCACTTTTGCTTCTAAATCTAAAGCAATGAACTTAGAGTTGAACATAAGAAATACAGGGTTCCTCTAATTGCAATTATGCCACTAATAATATTGAAAAACTTACACGGATTGGGAAATGTAGTCTTCTGAATATAAATGACAATTCTGATCCTGATTGATTTAGCGGTTTTCTAGGAATGAAGACATCCTCTCCTTTTCCACTTCTAGTAAGAATGGTTGCCTCTATGACATATAGCATCAAATTCTTTTCAACCAGCCAAGTGCCATTACAGAATTTTTGGGTGGATCCAAATTAAGCAAATACCTTATTTAAATTTACTATGTTCAATTTGGTTTGTGAGGAGATATTCAAAGAGTTTCTAGGGAGTTTACGAAACTCTGTGGAATAATCGACTATTTGAGCATGATCTGAAATTACATCAATTAACTTGTAAACTTGTTGGCTTCCTGAGATGGTAAAAAGTAGGTGTTTATTGATTCGGCAGACAGTGTTGTTTTTAAGAACCAATACAGCTCTTTCATACAGCCAGCTGTAGTTTTTGTAGTTTAGCTCAAGATTGAGTAATACTTTTGCCATGAGATTATCAATAGTATTAATAACTAAGCAGACAGGAGATATTTCTATTCCACCAACAGCATTAAGAGGTACTTTGCCATTTCCCAGTTACAGAATGTTTTTTTGTAAATTGTGCTGACAGTTGATCACTAAAGAGCTCTGCATTTATATTTGTGTTTAGAGACAGTGTTCTAATATTTCTACACCAAGAAGATGATTTTAGTCAAATTCGTACCTCATCTGCCCTGGTTCCTTAACGGATCACTTGAAAGTATCTTCCTGAAATCACCTTGCAGCAAAAAAGTGAAACGTCCCATAGGAGCCTCACAATCCCTGATATCTTGCATTGTCCTACCTAGGGCTTCTAAGGCTCGCTTATGAGCACTGAATGAGGTACCAGGCGTTTCCAGGGTAAAAAAAATCATAAGCAAGATACAGGCTCAAATTCTTATATTTATCACAAATTATTCTTTAACTATTGCTAGATCACAACACTTCTTGGTAGACAATATTCCTTATCTTTCATTGTGGTGCATGGACAAACAGATGGATTTTGATTCCAAGAAGTAAACAACAATATAGGGTAAAACTAACCTGTCTTCCGGAGGTCTGCCTAAGCTCACGTCCCTCGGTTAAACATATGGGGCAGGTTTGGAAAAGGGCACGTAGCTCCATTAGTAGTTAGAGGGGGCACTTAGAGACTCGAGAACACTTCCATTATCTTACATGAATATTTTCCATAAAAATACTCTTTTAGTTTCATGTAGATAGTCTAACTTTTCTTTCTATAAATGGACAGACAGACAGATACACACATACACAGATAATTTTTTTTTTATTATATAGATTATTATTATCAGCGTTATTACTATTATAAATATCATTATTATTCAATCGTTGGGAAATTGCATAAAACTAAAGCGTAGCGCCCTGCCTCATAATGATACTAGGACATGTACCGTGCGCGAAGATCGCCTAGACTGGAACATTCAACAAGAATGTGCCGAACAGTCTGGGAGAGAACGCAGTCGTCGGAATAAAGTGCAGGCGAGTACACCATCAAGCATCGATGTGTTTCGCGTGTGTGCCCAATTCGAAGAAGACAGTAAGCGACCTGAAGCCGTCGGGGCATTGGGGCTATAGATCAAAGTAAATAGTCGCGTCGCTATAGTAAGCAAGTTTATGTTTCCCTAGGCCGTCTCCCGTAAGAAATATCTAAAATGGCGATGCTATTAAAATGTCTAAAATTTTTATATCAGGATGCCGAAAGTTACAGCCAAATTGTGTTCATTTAAGAAATTCTATTTATTGCTTAATATGATATTCCATGTTGAGATGCTCTAATAACGATATGATATTGGCTAAAACACGCAACTACAAAGTAATAGAAAGGTCTGATACGTACGCTGGATGAGTATAGTCTCAGCTCATGTCAAATTTCCAGGAAGTTCAGCGGATCACATTTCGTTGTTGCAGAAGTGTTAAATAAGATACGAGAAAGTGGAAACATTTCAAGAGCGACATTGTTCTGGGCAATCCAGGGTCTATACAAAATGTGATAACAGGTCTCTACCGACCATTAGACTGCGAGATCGTAAAAAATAGGCAGTTGAGTTGCAACATGAATGGATAGAGGCCGGGCAGTTTACTGTGTCCGATTTAGACTGCTTTCTCAAGGCTTGAAGTCACATAAAACTTGAAAGAAATTGCTGATTAACCTTTTACAAAAGAGATGTCGAATGGCTTGGGCACATACTTAGCGCAAATGGAAATGGACTCTGCGTAAGTTAGGACGTGTCGTATTTAAAGAGCCTACGTTCTAGTTCTTCTAGAATTCACGCAAAGTTAAAGTCCGCAGGAGGCCAGAGGATCAATGGAATTGAGAGTATATAGTAACAACAATAAAGCATAGTGGTCGCTGTGTTATGTTATTTGACCGCATGAAAAGTTCAGTGGTGGGTCCTCTCAGCGCTTTTGATTGCACCATGAATTCAGGGTAGTTCCAAGCTCTCCCGAGAGAATTTATGCTTCCATTTGGCAACAATATAAGGGCACATTTTACAAGTCTGTGTCTACCATATAGTTGTTCCGTGACAACATTATCGCGATGATGAACTGGCCACCTCAGTTGCGGGATATGACTCCTATGGAAAACCTCTTCGGAACCAGAAAGAAACCGTAGAACGTCATCAGTCAGACTCCAACGAGAAAGTGAAGGCAATCATCACCTAGCAGTGGACCATCATCAAAGCCTGCAGGTGTCTTACTCTCGTAGAGAGCAGGCATCAAAGAATAAATGCTCCCATTACTGCCAAGGGACACTCAACACGCTACTGAGCTTCCTGATTCGGTCTATTCATATTTATTCCTCCATAATATTGATATTCATATGCAAATTGAGGGTGGTGCAGAAAGGTTGCCTCGATTTCAAAGGTTAATAAGAAATAAACATATGAAAATACAAGGAAAAACTTCATATCACTATGAAGTATATTCAATGCCATTTATTTTATGTTTCAGGTAGTACCCACCATGGCCTGGAGTGGAGAGCATCGTGCATTTGTTGTGGAAGAGTTTCTTAAGGACGGTGAGTCCGTCGTAACGACGCAACGTTCCTTCCAAAGACACTTTGTGCTTCGTCGTCATGATCACGAACCGGATGGAAAAACAATTCGTTGGTAGGTTTCTAACTTTAGACAAACACCATCGGCTCTAAAGAAGAAAAGTCCTGGCCGTCCTAGGACCACTACGGGGCCAGAAAATGTTGCAGCTGTGACAGCTTTAATACAGCAGTCTTCCAGACGTTCCGCATGAAAACACGCATCTGCCTTACACATGTCCGTTCGAAGTGTTCGCAGAATCTTACACAGGTCTCTCCACCTGCATCCCTACAAGATGATGGTTGTACAGGAGCTAAGCAAGAGGGATTATGAAACTAGCACAACTTTGTGTCGGGACATTCTCCAGACAATCCTCACAACAGCTGTTATGTTCTGCAGTGATGTCGTGCACTTCCATTTATCGGGGATGGTTAATAAACAGAACTTTCGATACTGTACTGGTCAGTCAATAACCCACATGAACTCCACGAACGACCACTCTACACTGTAAATATTACTATCTGGTATGTCATGCATGGGTATTTTCGGCGTGTGGGGTCCTTATTTTTTTAGAATAAGAAGGTGTTGCATTAATGTTATATCGGACCGATATTGTGAACTCCTCGAAAGGTTTATCCATCATAAAGTCATCCAGTTACTCGCCGCTCATAATCCGGATATGTATGGTTCCAACAAGATAGTGCCACATCACATACAACTCGACGTTCACTAGAATCCCTGTGACATGTTTCCGGGTCATCTTGTTTCTCTGTGAGGTGATATTGGGTGGCCCCCACGTTCCCCGGATTTAGCCCCTTGTGATTTTTTCTCTGGGGAACCTCAAATCACGAGTGTACAACACCGGCTAATAACTGTAGAAAATCTAATGGCAGCAATAACTCAGGAAATCAATGTAATTCCACCGGACATGATTCAAAGGGCTATGGTGAACTTTCGAGAGAAATATCAAAACTGCGTCGACATTGGGGGTCGTCACTTAAGTGATACAATTTTTAGAAACACTTGAGTAACAATGGCATTTAATGTACTTATTATAATTACAAAGATTTCTATCGTGTGATCATGTGTTTGTTTTTTATTAACCTTTTATTCGGGGCAACATTTCTGCCCCACCCTGTACCTGCATTGCCACTTTAAATTTATCTAATTACCTAAAATTTACGAGGTGTCAAATAGCTTTGTCCGCAGCTGTACCACATTAGGAGTATTTTTAAAGTTAAAGTAAGAGATACTCGATGCATAAAATAAAAAATATAAATTTTTCTTTCATGAAATTTTTTTCACGATATCGCCTAGAGATTAATTGGTTTCAAAATACTTATTCATCTTGAAAAATCCGCCCTAAATGAGGGAAGGGGGACATACAACACCCCAGGCGCATTTTGGCCCTAACACTTCAAATTTCGAGACGTTAAACAAACTCCGGCCTCTTTGCTTCATATTTCCCTAGTACGGAATACCCAAGAAACGAGGCCAGACCTGTATCTAGTGAACAAACCTTAGAAGCTAAATTCATACAACACATTAGTATACTAGTATCTAGAACGAATATCCACTTATATTTGTTTCAGGTAAAGCCTTGCACCACACACAACTAAACCAGATCACCACGTGTTTAAGCTACCACTCAGCTATTTACCAATTCAAACCAGACTAAGGAAGAAAAACCCTTGAACTTCCCATAATACACACCACAACATACTCTAAGATCATACCTTCTTCCTAAAACTTATTAAACATAATTATCTAAAACAATACAAAAATAATAAACCTAACAATCACATGGAGCATAAAGACTTTCTACCAAGAAAATTCACATATCTTTCATCCAAGAGAAAGAGACAGACAGGCATCGCCTAATATCACTACGCACAAATTAGGTAAAATAAGAGCCTAAAAGAGAGAAGCTAAGTCCTAATATGATACATCAGGGAATACATACCTTAATTGAACTCACAACCATTTTTATACGCAACACTAAAAAATACCTATTCATTAACCTTCTATATACCTGCTCACCAAGCTCTACCTCGCAAAACTATACCTCGACAAACTATGATTCAATATTCAATTGATTTTGAGCATATCAAAATAATATCTATTTAGGCGAAAACTTCAATGCTTACATCCGCTCTGGTTTGAGATATCCAAATTTTTACCTATTTTTCCATTATAAACGCTTCTTACAATAGATTTATATCTCTTTTCACCTTTCAGCCATTTAACTCTTAAACATTCCTACCAAGAAACTTACCTTCACATTCATCGCAGTGTCCTTCTAATATGTGCGTTGAAAATTTATAATACAAGCAGAGTGCGAATTAAATAAAGGTAGGTTGGCCAAACAGTCGACTATCTTGGAGGTTCCGGGACAATAGAAAAACGGGTGCAAAAACAACTTTACTAATATGTAAATTAATATGCTTTTACAAGGTTAAAAGGAGTTTTGAAACAAGCTATATACACATTAGACGTACACGAGTCTCAGCGGCTAAAATGGGTGGAGACTTGTCGCGGACGGTCGCCATACAAACAAACGAACAATATTGACCGAGGGGCACTCGAATGACCGTGAGCGTATATGAAGCCGACGATGGAGGTTTACACTGGGTGGCGCGGGTAGTAGAGAGAGCACTTGCACAGGATAGTTATCTATTGCTATTACCTCGGAGATTAAGTCAGATGGAGTAATCCTTGGGCTTACACTGGGGGAGGGGGCGTAGTAAAGAGATCACTTGCACGGGAGAGTTGCGCGTTGCTGTTACCTCAAAGATTTGGTCCGAGGGTCTAATCCTTGCCTTGACACGAAGGTTAAATAATAGTCTCTTGACAATGACTATTAACGGGATAAACTTATATCGTGCTTTCGATTAGAATACGAATCAAGCCTGGGGGCATTGAGTTCGAGTAGCGGGTGGAAACGAGGGCGAAGTATACTCACGTGAATCTAACGAGAATATCCGGACCTTGAGAGGTTCTGCGAGAATTGTGTAGAGTACAACATGATGTGAAGAGCGGGTAATGACGGGAGGCGGGCAGAGTATACTGACAGGGTGGGCAGACGGCGGATACTGCCTTCTAACTCTGGCGCCGGAGGATTTATTGTGTGGTCGGATGGGGTTTTCCCTCTTCCGTCCGAAGGACAGGGTTCTAGTATCCGACGCATCGGTAGGCGAGGGTAGTCTCACTGTATTAGCAAGATGGCGGGATGGTTCCTAAGGCGGCGAGGCTAAACTTTGTACGACTCCCATTGGGACCTTTTCGGGCTATCAAGCTTGTTGCGGCTTAATCCGCTGCATAATCAAAGTCTATTCACACTTTGCCTTCATATATAACATGTAACTAATAAATACCAAGATGAAATGAAAATCTTTGCAATCCATCCTTCTTTGAAGAGATCGAACACTAATCCCAAACAGGCTGGGATATATTCTGTTCTGGGCGTGTGCAAGTGCATCCCAATGGAGTCAAATTTGATCGTTGACGAAAGCAAGCTCCCCTACCACCGTGACGTTGTCCACGACGCCACTAAGCAGATTTTAATGTTGAAGACGATAGGAATAGTATAGTCCCCTAACCCGCTTTGCACCACAAGCAACATGTCATCAATGAAGGAGACATAAACTGATCGGCAGTAATATTCCTAAGCTATACAGTAGCTCGTTCTTAAAACGTTGTGGAAGAAGGTCAGGAAATCTTTCATGGACTTGTAGAAATACGTGTCCACTTCCCATATCGTAGCCTATGCTGAGACGAGATCGACCATAAGAGACTTCATAAGAGACTTCTTGATCAATTGATCTCACCATCATAAAGGACTCCAAAAGGAATCCGCACTCTCGCTCTTCCTCTTTAATCTCTTCTTTGATAATTCACCTTTTCTCTCCAACAACCACTCTATCTAATTCTAGTTCTGGTCAATACCAACATAGTGATCTTCAAATCTCAAATTAAAACGGAGCAGCGCGAGATCTATAAAAACTGTAATAACCGGTTAAGGCCACTTGCAGCAGAAACTAATGACCGATTCGGCTTCAAAATCTTCTGGAATTTTCTTAATTTCTTAGGAATTTTATTATGACTAACACCTCCGCATAACATTATCAATCACTCCTCCAAAAAAAAACAAAGTCATTACTGTTTTTTGTCACTCCTGACAAAGTTCTAACATTCAAACAACGCACAAAGTAAACAAAAATTAGCCTACTCCAAACCTTCAGAGGCTCCTCCTAGCGCAATCCAAGATGTACATCATTCACATCTGCAAACATATATCTGCCCTATTCTCATCTCTAACAGTATTTTCTGTTACCATTATCTATACTTCGGCAGCACATTAATTTATCCTCACTACTCCGAAAGAAATGCAGTGCCAATAAAGCAAAAGCTAAACGTATACAGGTCGGTAGTTTCTTGATACCCCATCAACCTGGGACAGTTCGGACACTTCTGTCAGACCCTCTTATCCGCCATGAAACAAATGTAGCACCACAAGGTTATACACCTACACAAAGATACGCTAGGGTATCACTATAACCAAACACCAGGACCCCATTGCACAAAAACAATCAATTTGGGCATCAATCCATAAGATATAACCTCCTCATGTGATAAAGGGGCACTCTGGAAGGCTCCAATCATATCAACGCCGAAATTCATCACAAACAAGCATAGGATAATGCAAACAATTTAGACGCAATGCTCTTTTTGCCACCGGTGGTCAGACAGAGCCAGACACATATTCGCAACATGAAGAAATTTTATAGAACCTATACACAATAGCAGATTACAGAGATTTTTCAACATCTGGGTAAACCCTACTTAGTCGGTGGAATTTGCCTCGTCTGCTGTATCACACGCATTATTGGTACTGTAACTCAACTAAGTTGCTTATAATCCATGTTATTCAATGTATACAATTATTCTAAGAGTGAATTCTAAAACTTCTGTAATGATTCCATTTTGCACGGAATAAAAGTATTATAATTAGCGTTTGAAATGATTTGACCAGAGGAGACAGTGAGTGATTTAAGAAAAAGTGAAATGGCAATGACTAGAGCTAAAGAAGAAAAAGAGCAACAGCAATTCAAGGGTTGCAGATATATAAAGTGCTTTTAAGTGAGCATATGGAAATTATAATAATTATGAGACCCTAATTATAGTAATTCTCTCAGTATTAAGTCATTTTCTAAGTAATTATTGATTGTAAATTAACTAAGAGCATTGACAGTCACGTTAATTGGCCAAATCAACTCTTCAATCAAACCAACCAAATTGAGTAAACTTGTAATAAAGTCTGCAATTGGCAAGAGATAAAGCAGCCCTACTGTGAGAGAATTACTGAGGAGAGTATTGAAAGACTTTTAATTACTCTAATGACTTTGAATTGCAGAAGGTAGATTAAGATCTTAAGTCCTTTTTAAATTTTAAGTAGAGAATAGGGTTTAAGATTTGAAAATTACCTAATTATATATGCATCGTTTCTATAGCATTAAACATAATTGAATAAAAAAGTGTTTAAGAAGACATATGGCGGATAAATGGCAGGAACTGTAATTAAACATGAGATAGCTATGGATAAAAGTTCCATAAAACTGCTTTCACACTTAAAACCAGGACAGCGCTTCCTTATGAATTTTTTCCAAAGGTGTCCAGTATGGTAAGGTGAGGAAAAATATGTCAAAAGAAGAGAATACTGTTGCATTGTTTTTAACAAAAAGACCTACTTGGAGCGGCTGAGGATGAGGAGAGTACATCTCTCTCCTAAACCTGACCCTGTTCTCAAAAATTGCTCTGATAGCAACATAACTGAGTGAAATATTCTTGAAAAGGGGAAAGAATTTCGAAGAATTTTATTGCACGTCAAAAGGAATTTCATATCTTATAAAATAAAAAAACTTATAAGAATCTCTATGATTAAGTTCCATAAGATTAAACTTTCTAAGATTAATTTTCCTAAGATAACACTCCCTATTATTCGATTTCCCCTAAGATTACACTCCCTAATATTATACCCACTAAGACTAAGATGCCCATAGTATTGTACATCATAAGATTACATTTCTTTTAAGTTCGGTTTCATTCCAAACCAAGTAATATTCTTGAATAAAATAGGGAACTCTATCATTGTTTGAAATTTTTCTCTAATTATTGATTTAAAATTTAGTTTCACCCTAAACCCCCAAATTCAAAATGTTAATAAATTGCCTTCCTAAACTATAGAACTGAACTATCACTAACTTGTAATCGCTACTAAGTCTCGTAAACTACATCCTTTCTCTTATTATCATTTGTTTATAAAGTAGATATTATGTGTACCTTTCTATTATAATTTGTTTTTGCCATTTAGGGATATTAATTTCACCCCTACGAGATAGGACGATGAGAGCTTCCATTCAGCCTTTCTCTCGACGAATTATTTTAGGAGCTACAAAGGCGAGAATTATATTCTGTTCTTACAGTTAACAAATGGTATTCAGGACACAGCCACTCCGTGTGCAAGATCGATCGTCGTGCCATTGTTTTGGAATCATCCGGATTTGCTTTCGTTTTCTAGGCTGAGGAAATAGTCGAGATGATCTGGACTTTGCATGGTTCCCGGATGTGACTCAAATTTGGGTTTTTACTTGGTTAAGCTCCTATAATGCCTGGCTTTACTAGACAAGGGCAGGTTCAAGAGAGTTGCCTGCTTGCACGTTTAAATCGATTCATTTTTAATTTTATAGAGCTGATCTGGCAAAAAGACATCAAGGGTTTAGTCGCCGAAATTATTAATAGTGTCGTGGTATTGTATGGGCCGAGTGGTGGTATATGTACGTAGGTTTGTTACGTACTTGAATAACTCCTTGATTATACATTTTCTCTAAGAGTGCTATATTATTTTACGTTATTTAATCTTTGAGGATTTCTAGTGACAAGCGCAGCGTTTCGAGGATTGAATTAAACACATCTAAAAAGAATATATCTTTAATTACAACATAAAAAAGTGAAATCTAAAAAACAATCTATACAGCTATGAATTAAACGAGTTTATGTGAGACTTACTAACTTGAACCAAATGAATATAAAGTAATGGTTGACCCAAAGCTCATTTTAATATTGGACGCTAATTGACACTCAAAAATAATTGGATTTCTTTACCTTTAAAAAAACCCCACGTGAATCCGGCCAATACACGTTTTTAGGTAGACGAAAAAATATTTTTGCGGTTAGGCGCGTGGGCGTGTTCACAGGCACCCATCTGTTTGGCTGGCACATAGACGGGCTTGAAGCAACAGCTGATTTCAGTGAGGGCGACGGATGGCGTTGAGCACGTTGCCTTAGTCAGATGATTTAAACAACGGGAGAGTGAAGGTATGCTTTTACAAATTTTCGGGTTAATCTTGGAATGGTTCGCATTGGCAAGCGATGAGCAAACAGTGAATCTCTTACTTCTGGAGATTTTTTTATCAAATCAAAAGAATTGGTTTAACATCTACATGCTAGCAGCCAATCCACGTTTTACGCTCCGCGGGATCATTTAGTCTCAGGAAGAACAAGCTATAAGGCTCTCAGAAAATTTTATACTATTATAAATAAAACCCAAAAGCCGTCTAATTAAAACAAAAGAAACAAAGACGTTTTTTTTTGCTGAGGGGGGGAGACATACATGAAAACTAACCACTAAAGTTATATCCACTGATGAAGAGTCAATCTTTATGGAGAAAGAGTCAACCAGGATGGCCGAATGCTTGGGCAAGATTATGGATTGTAAATAGACGTCAGGTGTAGCAATTCACCAATTGGCAACAATAATAGGACAATTATAATTCAAAGTGTAAAGTGGGTTCGAAATGTTTAGAAGTTTTGCGAGTTCCTGGACAGCAATTAAGATGAGGAGGTAAATCGGCTTGTGAAAGGTAGTAATAGTCGTAGTCATACATCAAAGGGTTCTAAGATCTTATTTGAGTCGAAAGAATAAATAAGATACTCAATAATGGATTGGCCTCTCAACAGTTGCGATCTAAATAAAAAAGGACACTTGTGCAGCATTGTGTAGAGAGACATTTGCCCAGATAACAGGTAATTTAACAACTAAAATAACATTTAGGGAGCCATCCAAACTGATGCCAACAATTTTCAGCTGATTGAATCAAAACTCTGACTGCATCAGTAGAAAGTAGAATGAAAAAGTTAGTAAGAAGAATAGTTCTTATTTAAAATTATGTTTCATCTGATTCCCATTCAGAGTAGTTCCTACAGTTACTGAGTATAAGTTGCTTAATCTTGTACTACATTGTCATTCAATATTTTTTTTAATATTTACGTTGAAAACTATGTATTCCTACTAATTTAAAATTTGCAACTAATTATTTGACAGTAAAATAGGTAATTAAACTATATTTGTTATTATTTCATCCCCTGTGGTAGATTCCATATATTTACATTTCATTCTCCCTTTATGATTCTCTTAACTTCATGAAGCACAATACATAAGGTGAGGCTATTTCAGAGAGCTTTAGCAATATTTGAATATAATCTCAAGGCACACAATATAATCTCGCGCAATTGATCTAGACATAATAAAACTTGTCGCAGCTGAAGAAAAGATCTACATTAAGTGTGTAGCAATAAAATTTTCAATTTGTGTCTTTACTAATTCCTTTCTGGCCTTATTTTTCATAATCTTGTTTTTCGCTACGATGATTAACGAGACACATCAAATAACGGCTATTTGTGAGTCTAATTAGCGAAACCAATTATAGGATTAATAAGAATGAGAATCACGCTGCTGGTCTAAAAAGGTTGCTTCCTACGTTAAAAGCAGAACACAACTCGAATGTAGTAATGGATCTCGATTTTCTCCATTCTTTTATCACTGATGTTATTTTCTTATTACATATTATATCCCTATTCCCGTTTCCTCAAATTGAAAAACTTGTAAATGGAGTTAATATTACAGATTCTAGTCTTCTCAACAAGAGTTATGATTTTATGTTTAAGTTGGTCAGCAGTTTTTAAATAACGTTCTCGAGTTCGATTGTTTTCTTAGAGTGTCAACGTTGTTAAAAATAATCTGCAGAATTTATTTGGCTTTAAATTTCTTCAGTCCATCTCAATTTTGATACCAGTGAAATTGAGCGGTAATCGTTGACAAAGTTGAGAATTTCAATTGAACTGAAGAGCAATACAAATTAAATAAATGTCGCCAATCGTATTTATAAACCCACAGAAGCAATGGTTCTCGGAGATTAGCAACTTTCCAGATTGTTTCCTGTTTCATTTCTTTTTGTTTAGATTGTTGTTTACCCCAGATACACTTGAGATTTTCCCACATTCTTTACTGCGGCTTCATTTTGCTTATTATGTGGCTTACCTTATACATACTCTGTTCCTTGCCTAGTTTCTTCATTATTATTTGAAAATGGTATCTTAGCAAAACTAGTTCGATAGTTATAAATAAAATCTTGATAAAAATATTGTGGTTTACCATTATCATTCACTGATATATATCACGCTAATGTGATATCTTCCATTCTATTACTATATATATATATATATATATTTGTGTGTGTATGTGTGTCAATATTTATTACGTTTAAGAGATAGATATTAAGGGCAAAGAATAATAATAAGTCACAATTTATGAATCCGATTTATTCACGAGCACGACTGGTTTCGGCATTCGCCATTATCAACTGTATAATAAACGGTATGTTCTGCGTGTCCAGATATAAAAACGGAGGATCAAACTATACAAAATGAAAAAGATGGGAATATCAAGAAAGATATAAATAAATATATGCATCGCAAGGCAACTTTTAATACTGGGATTTGACGGATTTTGGCGGTTTATAAAGATATTGGGTGACAATGTTAGAAATATTAAAGTTATCAACCTTGCCATTAGTATTTATTCATCAATCCGTCTTTCTATATAATTGTTAGAATTATACATAATTATGCCTTGGTTAAATTCAATTCTATGATTACAGTTTTGCATATGGCAGAAAAGGCTGAAGGAAAGTGAACTTCTCCTAATATCTTCATCGGTTGAAATGCCGTTTACAACATTAAAGTTAAAGTATATATCAGAACATAAATAAAGTCGGTAGAGAGCAACATCTAATCATAAACAGGGCCTCCCACAAAATAGTATATCACAAATAAATAAGTATTTAATTATAGTGATTAATGCATTTTTAATTATTTAGTTATAGTCATTATTGTACTTGTAATTATTAAGTTATAGGAATTTCGGTTTCTTTTTCAGTGGGATACCTATAATAGCGTTGATTGCGTCTTGGAAATTGAGGATGGGTAAATATCTATGCTTATATAATCAGTGGCCTTAAGGCAAATTTATTTTAAGGTTTCTTTGTTTAGCGAAGTCAGATGCCTACTTAGAGGTTGTTAGGAATAACAAATACCTTGTTCCCTGCACTTACAAACAATTAATTTTTTCGTTTATTTAGTGAGATTTTGTCCCTTATCTCATTTTCACTTCATTTAACTTGACTATTTTTTTTGAAACCTATTTATAAGGAAATTCTGGTGTTTGCCTTTTGTAGATCATTACAAAAAATACTCAGAATTTCGTCTCACTATGACCACATTGAATTAAGTCTGATTGTTTGTTTTCCATTTCTTTCTTAATTGGTTTTATTATTCTTTTTTGGTAGATGACTTTGAGTGGTATTACAATGTAAGCAGTGAAATGCGGTTAGTATTTCAATAAGTAGCAGGTTAATACTGCATTGCGGACCTCTGGAAGATGCTCTTATCCACGCTACACTAGTGATTGTATCGAATATACCCATCTAACAGCGTTAAAAATAACTCTTTAATAAAGGTTTCACCTTTATTGTATGTTATGTTTCAATTTCCTTTGCGAAGACTAATTCTTGCACAATATTTTTATCTTTAATAAAACGAACCTATCCTAAAAGTAGTAGTTTATTGACTAGAAAGAGTAGATTCGTCTAATTTTAAAGCTAATTGTTGATTTTTAATTATATTTTATAAGGTATCTTCAATATTTTTGGCAGAACGCCAAACTAGACGGTACTACCTTTGAATATTTGTCTAAACGTCTCTCCTCATGAAGCTTCCACAGTGCAGGTAATATTGCGTTTGGCCTTTTTAAAGCATGCTTCGGTTTCAGCTGAATCTAAGCCTGTGTAAACACGGGGTCTGCTTCTCGACTATATCTCATTTGTTTGAAGTCAGCGGGGCTCTACCAGGCGCTGTGTCTGTCTTTACGGCTGAGCTATTCCAAAATATACCACTCGGTAGGGGATATAACGGTTCGTGCCAGGTTAGGAGACAAGGTTGTGATCTTTAGCGACTCAGAAAGCGCCTCCTGTTCTCTCAAACATTGGAATTTTACATCCCCTAGTTCGCGGTACCCGTGATGCCACGATTTCCACGAGCCAAGCGGCTGTCAAGATTATCTTTTGCTGGGTTCCTGAATATGTGGAAATTGCCAGAAATGAGCGCATCTACGAGGGCTCTAAGATTTTGCGAGGACTAGGCAACTAGACAAACGCTTCGTTCTTTCTCACATCGACTATATGGCATTCCTCCAGGATGCTTGGCAGAGAAGATTTTGGACGACCTAGTGGAACCTAAAGTTTCATGCCATTATATCGCCACTGTTCTACTGGGCTTTTCCCCTACAAATGCAGCAACAGCTTCTGGTCGTTTTCTGTCGTCCTCGAATTTCACATTTGCCATTCGCATACTCGCTGGATACACCGCCATTTGATGGACGATTCTCTGCACATACCTGCGACGACTGCGTCGTCCTCCAGCCTGTTCTATACATTATTGTTGAATGCTTCAGTTTGGGGGATCTTAGCGCCTGTTACATACCCGCTACCAGGATGAGCAGGCTCGCTACCTCATGCCACTCGTAGTTTGGACGAGTTCGTGCAAACAGTCTTATGGACTATCTAACTTTTGGAAGAGACTCCTTCATTTTTTTCGCACTCTTTTGTTGTTGATTGCATTATCCTGCACTGAAGGGAGGCGTACTAGCCCCCGACGCGGAAGAGTGCCTTTCACTTGCTTTTATACTTCATATTTTGATAATACGATGTATTTCAAAAATTTCTCAGACATTAATGCTGTCGGTGAGTGATACAGGTGCAGTAGAGAAGGCAAATACTAGGGTTAGCAATTACATCCAATGGTTAAAAGAAACACGTAACCGAATGAGTAAATACAGGTCAAGGTGTCTTAGGATTAATCTACCTACAAAGATCTCTCAATTGAAAATCAAGAAAAAGATGTACTAAGTTACAAACATCAATATTGGCACTCAAAAATTACACTGTATACAATTTCGAGTATTAGCCTTTTGAAAAAGCAACAAATACAAAATAAACAGGTGTTAATAACTATAAGTACCATTGAAGCATAACTGTGAAACGGAAGGATCTTCATAACGAAGTAAATATTGGAAAATCCCTTGAACAAAATAATAGAAAAGAGAGCAAAGGAAATTATAGAAAATACAAAAGA
This sequence comes from Ceratothoa steindachneri, assembly GCA_963969495.1. Classification (NCBI taxonomy): domain Eukaryota; kingdom Metazoa; phylum Arthropoda; class Malacostraca; order Isopoda; family Cymothoidae; genus Ceratothoa; species Ceratothoa steindachneri. The sequence goes on along the minus strand of OZ018323.1, from coordinate 136,075,538 downwards.
ATTAATTGGCGATGAACTTGTCAACCAGATAGCACGTAAAGCAATATTTAGATAATTCCTATTGTTTCAGAGCTACATAAAAAAACAGACGAAAGGGAATAGGAGGATAATCATATTGAAAACCATGATTACAAATAACTAAACGGTGCAATAAGATTACAAAAATACAAATAAGAACTCCTGAATTAAGTAGCTAGATATAACCGAATTTGAAAATTTATCCTAAGACGCTCTAACGAGTTATGTAATTAACCTATAAATAATCAAATCTTGAAAGGAAAAACCATATTAAAAAAAATCAGAGAGAAAGAACGTAATTAAAAAAACACTCAAAACATGAATCTAATATGAATATAAGAGCTGACAATATTACAATTAAACAGAGAAAGAATACGAGATCTAATGTTTACCACTAATAACAGCATAAGTCTAACAACGTTTAAAGCGCCTAATTACCACAATTGCACAACAAACACAAACATAATATCCTTAATATTTCTTCATAACTTTATAGGTTCTCGCTAACCAAAGGGGAAAGGGGATCTTCTTGATGTTTCGTAGACTGGGTAATCAGGTGATCGTTGCTTTCTTTAAAGGTGAGCGAAAATTTTGAGCTAGATTATGTACTAAAATTTACGTATGAACTCAATCCTAACGGAAAATTACCGTTCCTTGATATTGAAGTGACAGCAATTGAAAGTAAATACACAACCCAAGTATATATACTAAACCAACGAATTCTGGGAATTGTCTCAATGGAGATGGCGGATGTCCATAAAGATATAAAAAAAGGGAAATAAGAACATACATTATCTGCGCATACAAATGCAGTTCCAAGAATAAAGAAAGTAGTAATCAATAATGGTTTTTCCAACACTATAGTGGACAAAGAAACAAATACATTACTGAAAAACTTACATGAAAATAACAATAATAAAAATGAAGACAATAAGAAAAAGTCAATAAATATCTTCTATATGAACCAAATGAGTGAATCGTAAAAAATCGACGAGAGAACAATGAAGAATATTATACACCAAAATACAAAATGAACGAATCCAGAAGAAACGATACAAGTCACAATATATTAAAAAACCAAAAAAATAAGTAATCACCTCATTATCAACGAAACAAGTACGAAAAAAGAATTGAAAACGTCCAATGTAATTTATGAATTCACCTGTCCGCATGAAGATTGCAAGCTTCATAATTCAAATAAATACATTGGAATAACAACCACATCTCTATCTCGTAAATTTACCATGCATCTGCAAAACGGCGCCATCAAGAACCACTACATGCAACATGGAGTTCAACTAACACGAGAAATTTTAGTACAAAACACAATTATCAAAAGGAGAATTGACCGCACACGCCTTCATAACCTGGAAGCGATCCTAATCCACGTAGAAAAACCAAAGATTAATGCCAAATTGACCGCCACCTACCAAACCTTGAAAGTCTTTACGGATTAACGGTCAATAATGACTGAAATCCCATTCCCAAATGTACCTTTTCTAACTACTTCCTGTCAACCACATTCCGCCTTCTTTTCATTATAAAAATTAACTTTAGTATATAAATATAATGCTTTAAAATGTTTAACCAGTGTAAAATTAATTCGCTCCGAAGATGGTCAAACGTGACCGAAAGCTCACCTAGCTAAAATAAACCATGAATATCGAAACACTTATCTATAACCTTTCGCAAGACGAAAAAAGAATAATAAGGAAATTAGAAAAGCAAAGAAAGAAGCTAATCAAGGTTCAACTGGACCTGGTCTTTAATAAAACATGCATAAAAGAAAAACTCCTACCTAAATATACAAATATATATATATATATATATATATATATATATATATATATATAGTTGATTCCATTAATAAGTACTTCCGTCGTGGCTTTCAAGCCTTTCAATTGCTTTTTGTAAAGCTAATTATCTCTTGTTTCATATGGGCATTTTTGCCTCTTTTATTCGTACTTAGTTATTTATTACTTCGTTGTTTCTTTTTATTTAAATTATAGTTACCTTGTTGTTATTGTATTCAGTTATTCATTCATTATTTTCAGTTTAAATCTTAGTTGGGTCACTTCGCCTCTTTTTGTTTGTGTTAATTTATCTTCATTTTCTGATTATTGTTTGGTTAATTTTGTTGATTATTTATTCTTCTTCACTTCTTTTTGTTTCAGTTAAATTTAAATTTGGGCACCTCGCCTCTTTTTGTTAAAGTTTATTGTCTTTTATACTTCTCTTCTTTTGCATTAGTTAAATTTTGATTTGAATTTGGCCACTTCGCCTCCTTTTATTAAAGTTAATTTCCTTTTGTATATAGTTAGGTGTAAATAGGTCTTATATTCTCTCTCGCACAGGTTCTTCCGCTGGGGAATAGATATGTCCTTTCTACTATGCGTATTCTGTGTTCCGGTATATCTAAATTGTTGTTAATAGTTAGGAGTAGTTCTTGGTCTAATTTGTCCCAAGTCTTTCTCCCTAGCCTTTGGATCTCCATATTGATAGGTTTCTGTTCGATTGACGAATATAGTCGATCCTTTTTGTGCCAGTTATAAGCAGTGGGGCTTTATTCTGTACCCTCTGCATCGTACTGAGAGAGGTACAGCTTGCCATCTTTATGATCACAGCCGGGTACACCAGGATGGAGCGTATCAGTGCCATGTATAGTTTTTTATTATTTGTATCGTTGAGGCTTCGCAAACGGTTCAGTTTCTTTAGCTCTGTTGGCTAGGGAGACTCTATTTTTTTACTTTGCCTTTTATCCTGATTTATAAAGCCGTAAGCCCAGAAACTCTCCCTCGTTAGAGTAAGGATATATTTCGTCCTCGACGAGGACGTCGTTTAATTTTCGGCGGTTCATTGGAATTATAGTAAACTTCTGGCAGGTGGGCTATATTTTCCACTTTTTTTCATACGCTTGATGTTATCAATCCTGGCTGCTGTCGCCCTTGCTTGACTTCCAGCGTTCCTGAATGGACCTGGTACGATTTGTGTGATGTCATTCGCGTATTGCAGATACATCGAATCGTACCTCACTGGAGCAGGGAGGTCAATTGTCTACACCAAGTACAACAAAGGACTCAGACAGCTGCCTTGTGGAACTCCTGCCTCGAGTTCGAATTCAGGTCCTTTGTAGCCCTCGATCGCGATTTGGGCTCTCCTATCCGTGATGTAGTTATAAAGGACCCCTTTCCAGGATTTGATTTAGCTGGAGTTTGAGGATCTTAAATTTTAGCCCCCTCAGCCAGACCTTATCGAATGCCTTCTTTACATCCCGCAGCACCACGTCTACCTATTTACTCTCAGCTTTGCTGCATGCGAGTTTTTCCGTTAGGAGAGCGAGGGCGGTTTCTGTTCCACGTCCTCTGCGGAACCCATGCTGCTGAGGATTGTGAGCTTCTAGCTTGGCTAGTTGTTCTTGAAGCCAGGAGCTTTTGCAACGAATTCCAGCAAGGCGATTGGCCTGTAATTGACCAGTTGATCAGGGGGTTTACCTCCCTTGGGTATGAAGATTATTTTAGCAATCTTAAAACCCTGGGAAGTAACCCGTATTCAGGGAAGTGTTGAAAACGTTTATACTTCCCTGAATGATCTGCTGTGGGGCATTTACCAAGTGATTTCTGGTGATGCCCGTCCAGCCTGGTGCCCTTTGTTCAAATGTTCTTACAGTGACCATGACCTCCTCTGGTGTTATGGGAGGGCCATTGTCCGCTATCACCCTGCCTTCGTCTACTTGATGTTTTGAGTGTGTGTGTTGCATAATCTGATTCAGATCTTCGATCAGTTGGCCTTCGATTTACTGGTCGAACTCTTCATTGTCTTCTAAAACTTCCTGAATCTGTCTTCGAGAACCGCCGGGTCTTCTATATAATATCCGTTCTCTTTTATTCGAGCCTTATTTCTTCCAGTTAGTCCTTTTAGGTTCTTGACTTGAAGCCAGAATTTAGCCGGGTTGAGCTCGCTATCAATTTTGGCTATCAGAATGTACCATATTTCTTCTTGTTTGAGGTTGATACCTTCTTTTAGCTCGGTGCTTAGGCGCCAAAGAAGTGAGCTTCTTCCCGGTTAGGACCTTCTCATCTTATCTCTTTGTACACTTCCCTGTGAACACGAGAGATCTCTCTCATCTCCTCTGTCCATCTGGGCTGAGGAGGTGTTTTATACCCATTCTTGGGTATGCACTCGCGGTCCGCTTCTAGTATGGACGTAGTTATCCTCTCCAGTTCTTCGTCTATCTCCTCTAAGTTTGCGTCGCTTAGGTCAGCTGGGGTGTATTGACTGAGTCGTCTCCTTTCACGTTCCCAGTTACGTTCTTCTTCCTCCAGATTCTCTTCTTTCTGAACTCGGCGTTAGAAATATGCTCGCAGGTGTTGTGATGTAGGGTCACATTCTGGCAGAGCAGAGCTTCTTAAACCGTTTCAGCCTCGACTTTAAAGTCGTTTTCCCATTTAAACACTTTTGCTTTAATTCCATGGAATATTTCCCTGAGTTCCATTTCTTTGGGAAAGGGAAACTGGTGGCATGCGTAAATTTTAAGATTGATATTATCCGCACGCAATCTTTTATTTTTTCGTTTCTTCCCCTTGGCCTTCTTTGTTTGTAGGCTTAGGTGTCCGATGAGTATGAGGACTCCGAGGAATCATTAGTATCAGACTCAGCATTTTTCCTCTCTTCACTGATTTCTTGTCTTTGTTTAGGGGCAGGAGTTTTCACTTCAACTGCTTGTATCTTCTCTTTCTTGTTTCAAATTTTTGGTTTGTCTTGTCCGTTTATTTGTGGGTTGGGCTCATCTGCAATTGCAAGACTTCCTCAGGGGGTGAGTTGTCTGGGAACTACATTTAGTCCATACCGTTTTTGGCTAGAAATGGTTTAGCTCTTTAGCAAACGTGCTAGGGCTTGTGAGATTCATGACGTGCACGTGAAGCATTCCCGTTATAATCTTCGTCGAATTCTCATTCTACAGCTTAAGGTATGTTTACTTTGTGTTCACTTCTGAGAGGGACACTTTTGCTGCTTTAGCGTAGGTTGTGTTTGATCTGAGCGTTTCCTCTTGCCTCATCGATTTTTTGTTTCCTTTTTATAACTTCCTTTTTGACAGGGCAGGCCATGGCCATTGACCTGTGTCCCTACCCACAGTAAACGCACTTTTCGTAATTATTAGTACATGTCCTCCAATTGTGTCCTTTTTCGATGAAAAGGAGCATATTTCCAGTGGCTCCTTGCAGTCCTTACTCGCGTGTTCCTCCATTCTTATAACACCTAAAACAGAACTGAACTGGAGTGAATTCTCCTTTCTCGATCTGGTCTCCACTATCTTTAGAAGTGAACATGAGTAGACCATCTTCTTTTGCCTTTTGGGCAATAGTGGTTTCAGTAAAGACTACATTGAACACGTGAGTTTAGTCGCTGTTGTCCCTTCTCTTCTTAAATTTGATCAGTTCGGCTACTTGGCCCAGGTTTGCCAAAGATGGATTTCCTCCTTGAACTTTTCTTTCGAGTGTTGCCTGATATGGGTCGAGTCACCGGCATACCATGCTCTTGTGGGCCAGGATCTGTGGTAGTAGGCGGGCTGCAGCCCAATTCTCCTAAGGACCTTAACTGCCTTTTCTTTGGTGATAGCGTCTATGTCCTTTTCTTTTTCAAAGATTGCGACATATCCCGAAGCCACCTGCAGCTGTCTCACCATGGCAATGCCCAATTTGCAATACATAACATCTAACACTTTTTCTCTGCTAGGCTTGGGCTGTCCGTTGATTGCCCGCAAGGGTATGCTGGTTGTGTTCTCTTGGGCTATCCCTTCGAGAGGGTGGCCCCACTGGATTAGAATTTTCTTCTGCTCGTTAATCTTTTTATAGTTGGAACGAGACCAAATGAGTAGCTGTTCAGTTCATTTCAGCTTCTTAATTCCGTTGAGGGAGTGGGGAGGGGATGTGGGGGTTAACGTTAAAATAAAGTCGCCTAGGAGTAGCTTCTAAAATGTCGTCTCGAGAATCCCCTCGGGGAAAGTGAAGAAAATGTTTCCGGTTTTGAGGTAGTCTAGCCCTTTTCTTTTCCTCCTTTATCGGATAAGAGATGCGTAGATTAGCGTAGTTTACTCAAAGAATTCTTCTTCCGTCCTCTTTTTGTGAATTGTGAATTGTTGTAAGAGTAGATGGAGGTAGAGGATAGAGTAAGGGTGTGTGGACAGATAGCGGAAAATAGACCAGTGGTGATAAGAGAAAGAAGTGTGGAAGGGTGCAAAGAGATGCTAGAGCCTGGTGATCAGGCCAATCGCTTTTAAGTATTTTGGGTTTTGTAGTTCCTTTGTTGTCTTTGAGTTAGTTTATTTATATATATATATATATAATATATATGGCGTTCAAGCTATTTGTCTTCGATAACAATTCATGTCTTTAAATTTGATGTGCGTATTTGCTGTTGTGGTAATAATTACTTTATTAGTTACTCTAGTGTTGTGATCAGTGTCTTTGTTTTTTCATATATCTTGTAGTGTGTGTAATTCGTGTTTTTTGTTTTTCGTGGGTCTTCTTCGGTAAATTTTGGTCTTCATCGGTAGATTTGGGTCTTCATCGGTTAATTTGTAGCAGTCGTTGAGGTTTCATAGTTAGGTAAGCTTTTTCTTAGTCGGATTACTATTGGTTTAGGGTAAAAAACATTTCTATTATCATATGTAGAACGGCACTTCTGCTCCGCCAGCTAAAACCCCGGCGGAGCTTGAAAATCTTGCGCGACTTATGCCTCCTCTGTTCTGGTCAATCATTTGGACGATATCATCGTTCAATTCACGACTAAGCATTTACTTTATATTCCTTGTCTGTTCTTCTATGACAATTTTAATGCGACTTAACTCCGCCCCCCGGTGCAGCTCTTCCTGGCGTCTTGTTTCTCGCCTGGGTGTACCTGTAATTAGGTATGTACATTTATTATGCACCCCTTGTAGTTTCCTCTTTTGTGTTTTCGAGAAACATGAGAGGGCGGCAGCGGGGTATAGCAGCGTCGATCTTACAAGTGCATTGTAGATTTTTTCTTATTGCTTTGACGAAGATTTCTGAACCTGTATAGAGTCTTGACTGCAGCAGTGGCCTTGGTGATTCTTTCTTGGACGTGCTTCTTGTACCCGGATGAGGCAATCCTCATATCGAGTACATTGCACTCCGTAGTGTAAGGATAACGTCTATCCCCCACCCTGACATCATAAAGTAGTCTCCTGCCTATGGGCATTACTTTGAATTTTTCCTGGTTAGTGCGGATCTTCCACCGGGCCTCGTAGGTGTTAAGATTTTCAATTTCTGCTGCTGTCATACGAGCATGCCAAGGCGCATTTCTCCATGGACAAGTGATTATCTGGGTGAAATCATCGGCGAATTGAATGTTGAGGCAAGTAGGGCTTACAGCGGCTGGGACATCTGAGGTGTAAATCCAGTAGAGAGTGTGGGACAGGCCCTCCCTGAGGAAACTTTGCAGTGAGCGGAAATTTTGGTCCGTCCTTGCACCCTAAACTGATGTACGCCGCTCTCTCTATGACATAGTCACAGAAAGTTCTTTCTAAGTTTTCACCTAGCCCCAGTCGTAATATTTTGTACTGCATTTCCCGTTGCCACACCTTATCTAACGCCGTTGATACATCCCAACAAACAATGTCCAAGTAACTCCTTTCCTGTTTTGCTTGGGCTAGCTTTTCCATGATGACATTAATAGCCATCTCCGTACTTCGCTTCCTCCTAAACTCGAATTGATGTGGGTTGAAGAGAGAGATCTCCTCCAGGTGAGACACCAGTCTTCTATTGAGAATCTTTTCGAAGAGCTTTTCCCCAAATTCTAGTAGTGAAATTGGCCAGTCGTTATCCTTCAACGTTGGTTCTTTTACGTGCTTAGGCAAGAAAATCACCTGAGCGGTTTTATAAGCATCTGGAAATTATCCCGTGTTCAGACAGGCTTTATATATATTCTTCTCCTCCCTCGATGACATTGGCAGATGCCTTTTCAAAGTTTAGCTTTGTAAGCCCCGATTGTCCTGGGGCTTTTTATGAGAATAAGCGGAGCGCGCCAAGTAGTTCTTCTTCGGTAATCTCGGCGTCTCCGTCGCACTGTCTATCCAGCTGATGGTGAGGATAGTTATTGAGGTCGTCGAGTGCCCCGCCAATCTCCTCGAGAATTGCCTCATCCAAGTTGGGCTGATCATAAGCCTTGAGAAGGCGCGCGTACCGTGTCCAGTGTGCTCTTTTGTACTTCTTTCTGACTACAGCTAGAACTTGTATAGGGTTCCTGTTGATAGTGAATAGGATCTCTATATGGTTACTACATGGTACCTGGACTGGTTCCATGTAGTAAATGAACAGCAGCCGAAGATTTGCCAGACAGATGTTTGGTTTTATGGCAATTCATGCTCTGACAAAGATGAAGAAGTCGGGACCTATTCGATAGGCAATATTCCTGTCCAGCAATAGGTCCAGGCTTCTTCCTATACCGTTGAAGGTCCTGCAACCGGATTCTCGGGATATGGCGTTCAGATCCCCTTTGATATAGTGGGGGCTCTTATAGGTAAACATAAGCTATACAAAATTTAGCCAATCAGGATTTAGCAGATATTTCATGACAATTTTATGTTTAATTTATTCTTTCTCACAGCGTCAACAAAAATGACCAATCACGTTAAAGACAAATTTAAACAGAGGTGCTACAAAAATTGGCCACTCAGCGTTTTCAGAATTACGGGAAGGTTTATGTTCATGGTTTACAAATATAACCTCCACTGAAATGAACTTTTTGATTGACGGATGGCAGTTGATTTATTCTTACTTACTTGCGAAGAGAAAGTGATCAACCCCAGAAAGCCTTTACCAATTGTTCACCTGGAAGACCGAGATCATTTAGCCGAGAAAAGACTCTGCAGGACTTAACTCGACCTAGACCTGACTACAGACGAAGACCTCTGCTTCTCTATCCACCCTTAATTAGACCTGTTGGTTAGGGAAGCTGAGCCTCCATAGATAGCCAAGCAGACGGGAGCCATATCTGAACTGGTTGGCTAACTCAGCGCAAGTCGAAGCTTAGCCCGGGACGGGTTATTTAGTACTCGTGTGAGCGGAGGATCAGTTTGGGTGGAGCAAACACTGATTGGGTTAGGAGACAGGCTGGTGGGCAGGAATTCACCGACACGTGAGGTGAATAAGCCAGAGCAATAACTGGATCTGACCCGCACTTTATATCTATCTATTCCCCTCTTTTTCTTTCTATTCTCTCCCTTTCCTCAGCTTAGGAGCACTGAATGAAGAAAAGAAAGAAGAGAGAGAAGAACTAAATGGAATCAACGAAAAGGGTCTTTTTGCGCATCCTTAAAGTTGCGCGAAAACCAGAGAGAACATCAGTGTTCAAAATAAAATATAGAGAACTTGGAATAGTTATAATTAGATTCCCTGACTATATCTTAAAGTACGTTGCGATTTGTCAAACATAAAAGGACGTCGACAAACTCCTCAGCAAAAGAGCACCAACGCACTTAAGACGATAGATCGAGAGGCCAATGTCCCGCCTCAAATAGAATATCAAAAAGCTATTTACCGCAGGCAAATAGACCTCCTGGATAGGGGAGCATACTGTCTTAGAAATACAAGAGTAAATTAAACAACGCGAAGAATAGTCACGAATAAAAGTAGTCGTGAAATTCAAAAACAGACTTACAAATAATCAATATACCTATGTCTTTAAGGTGACATTCAGAGAGACAGGTATGGCTCGCAAAGGTAAGGAGAACGGGCTACCAGCGTTTAATTTAAAGATTACACCGGAGCAGATAAGGAGCGATGAATTAGTCAATGTCTTGAGGTGCTTCATTTGCTTCGCACTAGATAAACACATAACATGGGATTGCCCCCCAAAAGAGGAAAAGAAGTGCTCTGAATGTAGCTCTAACTCACACACATGGAAAGTTTGCAAGAACTCCGAGAAATAATCTGTAAACTGTGGAGGAAGCCATCGTACAATGGCGATGGCTTATATATTAAAGAAAGAAAAAGGAATGAGAAACGAAAGCAGAAGAGAAGAAGAGGAAAGAAACATATGCAAAGGTTGCCAAAGAAAAAGCTGAGCAACTTCAACCAGCTAAAAACATCATGGAGATAAAACAAGAAAAATCATTAAATATACTAGCATGTATTCCACTTGTACATGTCATGAATGTAGCAAACTCAGGCACATACTCATTCGAACTAAATAAAATGCTACGTAATAATGGCCTGGAGCCGATGTGGTTTCCAGAGAACCCACCTTCGGCTGACGTTTTAAACACACAATACAAACCACCGAATTCAGGAACTCAAATGATAACTGACGAAATAGAATCCCCTTGCCAGAACAAAGCTTAAACTAGGGATCACTGAGAGACTAATAGCTCAGACAGAAGACAAACCAAACACCAGAGCAACTAACGAATATTGCTAGCTGCTCAGAAATCCAACAAAAAGGAAAAACGGGAGAAGAGGAAGAAACAGGAAACGAGATTTCCCAATATCAGACACAAAAAGACAACAAAGAAGAAAAAGGATTGAACTTAAGATTTTACGCTCCAGAAGATAGACTTACCCAATAGGAAATACAAAAGAAATCATACTAGGAATAAAAAAAGGATTTATAAATATAAATTTGAAGGCCCCTACTCGGACAACGAAATAAATAGATTTATCATAAGCGGAGGTATTAAAATCACCAAAGAAATGTGTTAGAATATCTAAAGGAGGAATTCAAAAAGAAGCCTTGTGGAAAAACAAAATCCCTCTAGGAAAGAAAGATAAATAAGACGGAGAGACGACACTCACTAGAACAATATCACGAAACAATGGAAATCAAACGAAAACTTAAAAAAATATGTCATAATGTGGCGTGATGAGATGTAATTCGTATCCAAAGATAGGTCCAGAAATTATTATATTAAATGAAATAAATATCAATCCCGAAACCAGCCCTATCAAAATTTATAATTAAAACGAGGGGCGGTAAATAAGTTTTGCAATTCGGATATAAGGAAACGAGATATGAGGAAAAGTGTTTTATTATTTTTCAATATAACTACCCTCGATTTCAATGCACTTGCGCCACTTGTCCCTAAGGCTTCGAATTCCCGACAAACTGAAATCTCCCGACTGCTGTTCAATCCACTCCTGGATGAAGTCCTTGCTTTAATCGCGGAAGTGGTTTTTTATTGGGGCTAAACCATTGTTTTTGATGGTTCATGTTGACATAAACACACCAATTTTCGTCGCAAGTCATGATGCAGTGAAGAAATCTGTCCTAATATGCCCTATAGTCTTGTGAAGAGCAAGTAAACCTGCGGTAATCGTGCAGCGTTGAAGTTTGTTGCTTTCGCTCAAAGCGTGCGAAACCCATACACCGAGTTTTTTTTAACTTTCCCCATCGAATGAAGGTGATTCACTACAGTTTTCTGACCACACGGCAATTGTACATCCAATTCTCTAGTCGATTGACGAAGATTTTCATGAAGAAGGTCGTTCAATCGATCTTCATCCAACTTAATGGGGTGACTAGAACGTTCTTTGTCATTAATATTTAAATAACTGTTTTTGAAAGGTAAAAACCACCATTGAGCTGTCCTTTCTGATAAAGCATTTTCTCCGTACACAGCACAAATATCGCGACGAGCTTTGGTTGCGTTTGCCTTGTTCCCTTCTCGATTGAAAATGAATAATAACAAGAGTCAAAAATGCGCCTTTCTTCCAACTTGAAATTCCATTTTGAGGGTACAGAGAAAAAATTAATTTAACACAACTTTTAAATAAACCGCAATGACCTTTTACTCAATTTCAAGACGTAGCCAAAGCAAAAGCCTAATTGTCTACGCTGTTAAGAGATGTAGCCTAACCTTTGCAAATTTTGCTCTCATTATTTATTATACTTTCTTAATATATGCACAAATCACGTCAACAAAACTTAAATCAACACAACAGTAAAATAACGCAAGAACTTATTCTTCAACTTAATACAATTCTCGCTAACTCTTGACCTCTGCCAAAGTTCAGCCTTTGCCAATTTCACGATTAACAGCCTGTTGTCTTGGATTAACCTCGCATGGCCGTAAAATCTCACTTGATTAATAATTAAGGTGATAATCATTTAGTCACACTTCCGATCATTTACCTCAAATACGCTAAATAACTTACTTCAGTTCGCTCTTTGTCTAACCCTTGTGTGTGCCAGAGGCCAGGACTAAATAATAGTAACTATTATGTCTAAAGACTTATGCTAAATATTTGTTATCATCTTTGCCGATTTCCTTATGCCAAGCTAAAAGTTTCCTAAAAGGAAATTTCAATGATTCAAGGGGAAATTATAATTAGATCGTTCCTTTTCCCTAGAGTTTATTTCTAACAATTCTTACTATATTAAAAAATCATAGCTCAGAGCAACTTTGCCGCTGGATCAGGTACGACTGCGACCTTGTTACTTTATTTTTGCACACCCCCCTCACCGTGTGACTTGCGAATTTGCGACTGCGACTTTTTTTCTCCAGTACGATTCTGCTAAATTACAAAATAAACTTTAGTGCGATAACAGATACATACTTTTATAAGGCAGAAAAACACAGATTTATTATTTTTTTTATTTTTTAGTGAAAACATAGCCTAAAATAATATTTACTTATCCAGGAGGTCCATGTTCCCTTTGAGAAACACAAGCTCCTTAAAGTTGACCTCATCCAGGGAGAACCTCTTGGCCCTGAGGACGTCCCCGGCCGTGCTGAATAGCCTATCCACAGCTGCAAAGCTGGAGATGAGGGCATTGTACTTAATGAATAAGTCCACCCACACCTCCGTGCGCTGATAGGGGAAGAGGGACCAGGCCAGCTCGCCTTTAGAGGGCACCTACTCCTCCATGGATTTCTTCAGGACCTCCCTCCATCGTGCTGCTGGTTGGCCAGGCCTCTAGCAAACAACTTGTTGAAGAGGCGGGTGTCCAAGTCCTGGGTTTTCTGCACTTCTGGCTAGCCAGGCTGCTACTGCTGCTGTTCCTTCTCCTCCCTGGGCTTGATGATGGCCCTTAGCTCCCTGGTGATCGTGTCCGTGATCTCCTCCATCTTTTCAGGGCTAATGCCCTCCAGGACCTTGGAGGTGAGGTTGGGGTGGACGGCTGTGGCCCTTAGGAGGTCGCAGGTTTACGCATGTAAACCTGCATGCTGCTAGATTTTAATTACTTCTTACACTTTAAAGTAATTTTTTATTTTAGCTACAAGAAAAGTATAAGCACATATTAAGATACGATATGTGAGATTAATTCGCACGATGAACGCCACAAAGCATAAGACGTTTTTGAACGTTTTTAACTGGTAAGACAGGTTTGAAACTTGGTTCATGCCTGAACAGTTTATGAAATTTAACTAATTTATAATAAAATTCAGAGTGACAAACTTTTTTTGGTACGTTCAGGAAGTTTCATATAACGTGAAGAAGTTAATTTATCTAAAAAAAAAGTTAAAAATCAGATCAAAATTAAATTAGCTGTTACCAACTCAAATTTGACATTTCTACCCCAATTGGCTTAAAACAACCGCGGCAATTTCTTTCAAAAAAGTCGCCTTTGTTTCTTTTCAAAGTCGCGTCAAAGTCGCAGAAAATTGGCGGTCCGACTTTGCTTAGTCCGACTTTTTTTAAAACGCTCGCGACTTTCGACTTTGCGACTTCGAAATTCATAGTGCGGCAAAGTCGCCCAGTCGCAACTCGTTGCTGCAACGCCCAGCTCTGTAAAAAAGATAAAAATATATATCTCTAAACTTTTCCTATCTAAGATACTCGAAAGCCTATTATATCTGCTTATATATCTTATTTTTAATCTTTGAACCTTGGTAGGAATTTCTCCCAATACCAGATGAATACTCAATCATCCCGAAAACAATTGATATTTCGCCCATTGCTCTATTAGAATATTCATTCTTCCTAAAAGTTCTCAGATCTTTGACCAACAAGTTTTTTCGATTTCTAAATAGGCTACTCAACGATATCGCTCTCATATTCTAATATTTAGATAACAATGAGGTTTATTTTTATTTCAATCCTTAGAATATTCTAAAAGTTGAAAACGCATTGCATCGTCCATTTACTTATAACCTAAAGCATGTTCCTCAGAGATGCCTCATTGCCATTTCATGTTTGAAATATATGAGGCTTCTTCCAAGTCAAGGCAATTTTACTTTGCCTTCCTGGGTGCAAGCTTTGAAAATAAATTAACATTTCCCTATACTTATAAACTTTGCACAATTCCTAGCATTAACTTTTATATAAATTATGCTAGATGTGCCACGTATAACCTAAATTATACTCATAGAATTGGAACCTCAATCTTCCCATTAGGCGTATAAAGAGCACATAAACAATGAATGTTTGATTCATTTGTCTTTAATGGTGCAAGCTGTAAAAATAAATCACACTCTCTTCCCCTCTATAAATTTGCCACAATGTTTTTGCATTAAACCTTATACAAAACATAGTAAAGATGTCTAAACTATCTTTACTCACATCAAAATTTGTTTTAAGATGTAATCAAATGCTGGTATGTCACTATAAAATGAAAACCCCACTATTTAAGGTGATAAAAGCTTTACTCTAGTTTCTCTTTCCAACCTCCTTGATCCCTAAAGTTCTCTTCACACTGTCGAAACTTGTGACAACAAATTTGTGCTGTCATTTGCTAAAAAAATCAATAATAATATCATTGAATAATTTTGCATACAGTTTCATAAGGCTTCCGTCCTACTTTAAAGTTCTATCAAACATCACTTTCTTTCATGTTGTCAAAACACGTGATTCAAATATTACGTCAAGACATGATTCACAATTTCCTAAGCCGTTATTAATTTCTGCAAAACTTCATATATTCCAATATAGCTTTATTCTTCCCCTCAACATACATTCCTTTCTAAAGAAACAGAAACTTATATACTATAACGGCGTTTCAACTTTGCTCTAAAAAGGGGAGGGTAGAGACGCAGAAAAAAATGAAAATGAAGCCAAAATTAAATCAATGCTAATGTAAAAAATACAAAATCAATAATCTTATGGCTTGGTTCTCTAATTAAATTTATACTTTTGTCCTCATCTCAAAAGCTCTCAGGAATCCTGGATAATCTTTTTTCTTCCAGCCTGAGATATTGTGGAGTACCACCAATTGTCTCCATTCAACGTTTTATGGCCTTGTTCTCTAATTAATTTACGCTTTTGCCCCTATCTAATATTTTTATGGATAAAAACAAACTGCAAGTGAAAATATTAATATTGCTAAAAAGTCACGTAAATTATTTTAAAGAGGTCTAAACGGGAAACGACAAAACTAATTTCAGTTAATGATGGATTTTATCGTTCCTCTAAATAAGACAAACTGGACAATGGCTTCGACACTCCCCCCTACAGGGAGAGCTTGCGCTTCGCTACTAAGATTAAAATTTAAAATCTAAAAAAGAGCAGCCATGGTTAAATTTTTATAAATTTTCTGAACTTCGCCAATCATAGTCATCACCATCATCATCATTATCATCATCATCATCATCACTTACTCTATAATTTAAGAACGGGATATTTTGGAGTATTTGAAATAATAATTTCATCTTAGTTTGGTTATGACTTAAGTATATTTTAGATTTTTATCATGGTAATTTCTAAGAATTTCTTTAGAGTTTGAAAGAACAAAGTAGTTTAGTTCAGAAAAAATAAATATGATTATCCAATGCTTTATAATGTTTTAAAAGAAAATGAATTACAATGGTGAAGTTAAGAAAATTTATTAAAATTTAAGTAAGGCTGCTTTTCTATTTTATCTATAACTATATTTTAGCAACGTGATTTTTTGAAAGGGGGGGAAATAGATTAGAGTTCCTTTTTAAAATTATTATAATTGATAAAAAAAACACGTCATAACCAAACTAAGATGAAATTATTATTCAAATACTCCAAAAATTCTCCTTCTTAAATTATAGAGTTAGTGATAATGATGATGATGATGATGATGAATAATACGTGAAATCAACTGAAATATATCATATTCATAATCTCCTATTATGTTGTCCTAGTTTGATATAGGATCATTGGCTAATAGCACTTGAAACGATCAGTAGTCTGTAAAATAGGGCTCTATTATCTACTTTTTCAAGCACATTTTAAATGAATTATTCATCTTTATCTGAATAATATTAGGAATAAAGAGCATTCTGGCAACTATTTAGCTAGTAGGCTAATTTCTTTCATAACGTTCAATGGAATCCCTTAATTTCAATTACTTGAATTTGAGTTTGCTTCTTTTCTCAAGCGAAAGGTAAAAATAGATCTCCAAATAGTTCAGAGTTGGTAGTCTTAGTTATTTCATTCGTTGCGCGTAATTCTTTCTCCTAACACTACATTGTCCAAAAACCATGTATAATTTTTAAAAATTATGATAGCCAAATCCACTAAAGATTTATATTATATTTTTCATATTTCTTTCAAATGGCTTGAGGACAACACCGAAATTTTTAGGGGCAAAGGAAACTTTACATCCTGAGCTTATTACCTACTTTAAATTCAGATAATCAGAATTGCACAATCCAATTCTGCGAATGGTTCGAGTAAAAAACACAAGATGGCCGAATTGAGGCCAAAATTGTTTGGTTTGATTTGGTTATACTTAAGTTGACTAGTATAATTAATCGTCATAATTGCATATACTGGTCACAAGAAACCCATACATTCATGCAGAACTACATGTAACTTTGCAGGGTATAACCTTTTTGTGCGGGGTTTCATCCAAAAGTTTGTTTGGTCTCTTATTTTCGATGTTGCATTTACCGTTAACCTCAAAATACTTTGCGAAACTTCTTTTCATGCATTTCAACAGCTATATGGAAATTATGACGTTTACTTTCCACAAGATTGAACACCTCTGTGAGGATAACCTACCGCGTGCTTTACGACTCATTTTCAACTTACGTTGTAACTTCTGAGAAGCGCGGTTCGATAACTTACTACCTCTTTTACGCCGTAGCGGTTGGAGCGCGGGTCGACGAACTGAAAGCCGGCTCAATTTCGTCACGTAGGCGCTAATGGTGACGGGTATAAATAGAAACCTCCTGACCCTAATAAGTAGACAGACGACTCTGCTCTTCTGACGATTTCTCTTTGATTCCCTGCTATCTGACAGATACAGGAGGCAAAACCAAGGGGAAAATTTCACCGACGCCCCTCACTGAGAACAGCGATTTTTTTTTCAAGACATACCGTGGACGGTATAATCTCTATAGCCATCTTCGAGATTCAGCAAGCCCCCCCGCCACACCTGCTCCTCCACCTCTTGAATAAAAATACTTTATTTCCCTGGCACGTCATAGTGGTATGACGTGCTAAACCCTCCTTATCCTTGCCCCGCCGTGACTTGGCTCTATAATTGTGACTCTACACATAGAGCTCCGTTGCAAGTATGCCGTTCTACTTAGAAAGGGAACAATTGCAAACTTTGAAGAAAGGAGGTCTGAGGCTTAGCCTGCTGCGGAACCCAAAGGAAGGAACAAACCTGGACTGTTTGAGTCAGTTGATTCTGGCTTCAGCCATCATTAACTCCGCCATGTTTTTGCACCCTCTGAGGAGCCCAACAAGGTCCATACTCACTCATCATTAATAACCACATCCAAGGGATTTTCATGTGGTCGTTATCGGCGGGACGGGGGGACTCCCATACAAAGTAAAAAAGAAAAAGCGAAAATGGCATACAATACATCCGTATCTTACACTCCTATCCACAACAAACAAAAGACCCATCACCAACAATCAACACACACTTCTCAACTTAGCCGCTACACACGACACCGTCATCACGAACATAATAAAGACACACACAGGACACAAACTCTTCTTTCGAACACAAGAAGACGCAGTCAAGTTTCACCAACACGCATCAGACACACTCGCCACACTAGACACTCAGACCCCAGAAGATTCCCCATGGTTCCAAGTCAAGTGCTAGCAACAAAGCAAAGTGACAGCTGAACTATTTTGTGTATTTGGAATTAGCCTAGTCAGGAGGTAATTCCACTGAAGGTTCGCCCCGGAATGATTTTCCCGACTTCCTTATCAACTCCTGTCGAAGCCCTCCTCATTTCGGGTAGCCGAAATACTCTCCCCTGGACCGGAAGTTACCCATCAATTCTCTCATTATTTTTGTGTAAATAAAATTATATTTTTGTACATCCCTCTTTAAATAACCTTGAGCTTCGCCATTGTCCATAATTCACCTGACCTCTTTGCACTCTCTCGCTACTCAGCCTGTCTAAACTCGTGGTTTTCTGTCCCTTTTGTCGGTTCGCTTTCAAGTTATTGGTCCCTACCTCATAGATATAATATGGTATTGATATAATATAATGTCATACAACGACACCCACACAGTGCCACCGGTGTTACAAAACCGGACACCCAAAACGCGACTGCCAGGCAGACCTGGTCTGCTCCAAGTGCAGTGTAGCGGGCTACCACATCCCTCTGGCCCAACTGCGACCGCGACCATGTCGCCGTCCACTCAAAATGCCCTTACTTAAGTAAGTCCCGCACTGACGCCCTAGTGGCTATACGGAGTCCTCAACCCATCAACACAACCACACACGCCGCCCCCGCCCCTCCTCGCCTCAGAAGAACATTTGCAGCTGCTGTCGGCAAAACAGTGGCTGTACTTCTCCCTGTCATACCCAAGACACACCCAACCCCAGCAGCAACCCAGACTCACCCTCATATTCTGACACCCCCCCCCCTAGTACCATACACCCAGAGACCCCCACTACTTCGGACACCCACCCCAAACCCACACCACACACCCACCCCTACCACACACCACACACCCAAAGCTACACCTTGCCGCCTTGCTCTCAACGGTGGCAAAGGACATGTCGAAGGGTGAACCCCGACTATACATGAAAATACTCAACACACTGTTCGTCTCGCACGCTCTAGAGTAGACCACCTTCCCCGAGAAGATGTTCGCTCTAACCGACGAGCACACACAGAGAAGACCCGCACTCCTCCCTACCCCGATGGGCACGAAGACCTTTCCTCTTGAACCCACCGTTTTCCACCCTCACCACGCTCTTGCCTCCTCCAGCCTTTCTGACCCTGCACCTCTCGTCTCTTCCAGCCTTTCTGACCCTGCACCTCTCGCCACTGCATCCTCCTTAACTGCCCCTCTGCTCACCGCTCCCACCTCTCTTCCAACCGCCTCCTCTGCTCCCTCCACAGCTTCCTCTCCTTCCTCCTCTATACCTAAACTCCCTCCTACCATCAGCACTCCTCCTTAAGCAACCTGCACTCCTCCTTCGACAACTTGCACTCCCCCCTTATTGCCACCAACCCCCCTTTAACCGTCCCCACCTCACTCCCACTAACACCAGAACCTCCACCTTCCCCAAGACCACCAAATCCTCCAAATAACCCCGTATTAAACAAAAACTCCACCACGAAACTCTTCCTCAACCACAACCACACCTAAAGCGGACTCCACCCTGCTGTTCCTTCCTCTCCCCTTTACACCCCTCCTTCTTCGTCCCAACCTCTTCTCTATCTCGACACCCCCATATTATAATCTGCCAACACGCGTAAAGGTACTGGCTTCTCACTCCTCCTGGAAAAAAATCAAGGAGAGGAGAACGGTCCCGGCTAAATCATCCCCACACGTACTCCGCCCACGACAATAGGTCGCCTCAACGTGATACAAATTAGCGTACGCAGTTGGCACGGTATTCGCTATAGTGTTGCCAACTGGGTCCTAAACACATAAAGACCTGAATTAATACTCTTGAACTCGACCAACCTACATACTCCCAATAACAGACTCCGAACGCAGGCTACTACACTTATCTTTCTCCATAAGCGCTGCACCTAGGATCAGCGATCTTATTAAGCCCTCTATACACCACCCCCTCATTCAAACACAAGAATGCTCTTTTCTAGCCTGCAAGGTACAGACAAGCTCCAGCCCCATCCTAGTGGCCACACACTACCGACCACTACGCTTACAAACAAATAAACATAGAAGTCCCACCCCAGGCTCTATCAAACCACAACCTTCCTATCCTTTTTTGCAGGGGACCTCAACGCCTTCCACCCAACTCTCCTTTCTACCACTAAGAATGATGCAGGAAGGTTATTGGCCGGTGCCCTACCACGCTATCGCTACGAGCCTATCGGCCCGGCCTTCCCCACATTTTTCGGTCCTCATGGAGGTACCACGTCTCCGAACGTGCTATTGCGCAACGACCACGCTACACGCTTCTACACGCACATCTCACCGGGTCCCCACGTACTCTCTGACCACATACCGATATGACTTATCATATCCACATCTCCCATACTTATACCAACACCACCTCTCTTTGACTACAAAAACACGAACTGGGAAGAGTTCAATAGACACATAACAGACAACACGCCACAAAACCTCAACCTGGATCCCACCAATCCAGACGTGTTAGACGACTACTGGTGCTTAATCTTAAACACTATAACCACAGCACGCGACATACACACACCACATAAAACCTACACATACATAAAACATTTCACATATTCCATGCAAACTCACAGACTCATCATACAGTACAACAATCACTACACTAGAGGCCCACAAAAACACGACAACACAACATCAATCACCTACGTGCCCGCATCCTACAGTGCGTGCAGCTAGATAGGAACCGGCAGTGGCGAGAAGTCGTCCGCATCGCAGACTACACCCGTTGCACTCAGCCCTCCTTCTTCTTGTGGCACGTAAAAAGGTTGCTAGGCACTGATTCACTCAAACTCACCACTCCCCAGGTAAACAACCAAACACTCACAGGCACCAACGTCATCCTCGACGCATTTAGTTTCCACTGGGACACAGTACATACACACAACCCACCTAAACCACACACGTAAGAGCACTTCCAGGAAGTCCATGAGTGGTGTCGGGCCAACGCTCACGAGCTAAGGCTTGACCACACATCTACACTGACCACTCCCATCACCGTCAAGGATACAAAACACTACATTAAAACAACACCAAAACATTCACCCAGCCACTTCGGGCTACCAGCCACACTAATACACAATCTCTCCTCAAACATATACCCCAAAATCACACACCTATTCAATGCCTCACTAGCCTCAGGCCACTTCTCCAAAATATTCAAAGTCTCTCACAACATACTTCTACAAAAAACGATCAAAGACCCCAAACACCCAAACAATTACAGGCCTATTGCTCTATTAGAGCACCTAGGCAAAATACTCGAACGCATGATCAACTGCCGCCTACGGGACTACCTGAAAGAGAGGGACTGGTTATCCCCCCAACAATATGGGTTCAGGCGGGGCTGGTCCACTCAAGCGGCTGTGACCATCGCTCATGACAGAATACAGAAAAAACGCCAGTTACATAAAAAGACACTCTCCATCAGCAAGGACGTGGTGAAGGCTTTTGATAAAGTGTGGCACGAGAGACTCCGTTGGAAACTCACCAACAATACGGAGTTACCTCTCTGCACTAGAAGGTTCCTCTCGCACTACCTCACTGAACGGAGATGGCACAGAAAATACAACAATACCATCTCATAACCCTTTACACCATGCTCAGGCGTTCCCTAAGGAAGCGTACTGGCACCCACACTATACATGATGTACACAAACGACACTCCACGCCCACCCGAAAACTGCTGTCACACATACACAGTGTCCTACGCTGATGACGAGACCATTCTCGTCAGCGGCCGTGGACCAGACTAGATCGCGCTCCACGCACAAATAATATTAGACGCTAAGACAGATTACGAGGATAAATGACTGATCGCCACGAATCCTCAGAAGACACAGATGACACTCTTGAGCGCAAGAGATCACCTTATGCATAACCTACAAATCTTTTCACACACACCAGACATGAACCATCTTAACCCAACAAGGCTCTACTACACACAACATACAAAAATACTTGGGGTAACTTTTGACAAGACCTTTAGGTTCAATATACACCAGAACATAACACAAGCAAGAGCCTCGCGTACAAACACATCGCTGCACAGGTTCCAACCTGCGGGCAAAAAACTTCAGTTACACCTATACAGAACACTCGTGCCACCTCTTCTCCGTATGCCCCACTGTCACTCGTAGCTGCGAGTGACACATGGCAACAGAAGGTTCAGCGCATTAAGAACTCTGCTCTGAAGCGCGCTTGCCGCTCTCTCTTGTACACGAGAATGTCCACACTACACGACAACAACGAAGTAGTACCCCTCAACACATACGCTCACACCAGACTCACAAAAAACTTGGGGAAACTCGTCAGAGACCCCTTATACCCTTCACTACATGTAAGACGGTATGCGATGGCACCGCAATACCCCGCGGCCCATGACCCCCCTGCAACCCATACCCTTCTTTGCTTAAGTCAAAAGCATCATGAATAACGCATTTCCAACTAAGCAGATACGCTCTCCTTCTTGACCACCCTCCAACCTTTGTCCAGTCACGAAAACTTCGAGTTTCCAACAACCACACCACGCATTGGTGTCTAGCTACCGTCCTATCCCCTCTCCAGTTATTTCCGCACCCTTTTCCTCTACGACTGCCCGTTCGCGTGTGTTACACAGTGATCCCTCTCTGTCCTTTCTATACACATTAGATCTAAGAAGTAGGCCTGATCAGGAGTTAATACAGCGAGGACTTGCTGATAGCTACAGACTCTTGCCAGCATGTGCCGCTATTTCCTCTGCTATTGCCCCTTTTGCAAGCTTCCGATTTACTCATTTTTCTCGCTCTCACCGAGAAGTCAGAATACGTCTGGGTTCGTTACGACTCTCTCCGTTTCCCGGACAACCGCCATCTGTGTATTGCCTCACTACTTGCCTCAGAAGTATTTGGAATATTTATTTTCATCTTACGCCACATTCTTAGGTTCTCATTATCGAGACCTACAGCTATTTATAAAGTACTTAGGACGGGGGAGGAGGCTGTATATATTCCGTTCCTGGAACGATTATCCGGAGTAGCAGTGCTTATTTTGTAATGACATGTTGTCGTTGGTGGTTTAATCATGTGACATATTTAATGCACCCGTTTGTGCACTGTATTTATTTAACGCGTTTTTTGTATCTAATGTGACCCTTTTGTGTATTTATTTAATACATTTAGATCATTCATTCTATTATTATACCCTCGCAGATATTTAAGCACCTTCCTGTGGACCTATTTATTTTTGTTTTGGGGGGCGAGAGAATTTAGTTCTTCGTTTTGCTAAAACAACCACTTTATTACTATTATGAAGTCTGGATGAAAGACTTCATAATTTGTATATCGGATGACGAGATAGTATCGAGTAACTACTACGTTTTCCAGATTTGAACGTAGTTGACATTTTTACGGGGTAATTTGGTAAATAAATCATACAGTATGAGATTTACGTTATTAGACCAATTAAAGCACCCATTTTAAGAAGCGTGTAGAAGTATTTTGAGGGTTTAGATGCGCATTTAATGCTATAATCAATTCTCTCTAAGAAAATGCATCAAATACTTTTTATAAATTGAAAAAAAAAACTCTACAACTATAGAAAAAATACACAGACCAGATATTTTCTTGAAAATATTCGTTTAATTTCCATAACATTAAAGAGCGAGATAGTAACTATTACCAAGATGAAAACTAATAGAGCTGCAGGTGAAGATGAAGGGGAAATAGAAATGGTGAAAGCAGCGTGAGATTTGTCTCTGGAAAAAATCACAGAACTAGCTAATAGCATATATGAAAGTGGATATATAACAGAGGCCATGAGAAAGTCTATATTTATAGCCATCCATAAAAAGCCAGGAAATGCAGAATAAGGAAAGCACAGAACAATATACAATGAGCCAGATGGGAAAGATAATTTAAGGAGTACTAAGAAACTGACTAAAGAGAAAGTTAGAGGAAAATGTAGCACAAGAACAGGTTGGATTTAGGGTAGGAAAAGGTACAAATAATGCTATTTTCTGCCTAAGAACCCTGGTTTGAGAGAACCATAGAAATTTAGAAAGATGTATATTTGTATTTTATCTATTTTGAAGAGGCTTTTGACACAGTACAATATGGAGGAGACTTGTTCAAAATACTTATAGAAATTGAAATGTGGTTACTTGCATATTAGTATTGGAACCAGAGAGCAGCCATGAAAAAAGAAAGTCAAAATTGATAGACATAAGGAGGAAAGTGAGGTAGGAGTATGTACTTTCCCAAGACCTCTTCTCGTTGCATGGAAAATCTGGAAGAATCGGAAGGAATGAATATTGAAAGACGAATTGTGAACAACATACGTTAAGCTGAGAATATGGTTTCTTTAGCAGATTCAGAAAAGAAGTTGCAAAGACTTGTGGATGAACTGAGAGACGCTGGTAAAGAGAGGGGTTTGACGATAAATATTAAGAAAACGGAGATCTTGAGTGTAACAAAACCAAGAGAGAGGTTAAGAGTCAGAGTATATATTGAAGGAAGACAAATTAAACAAGTCAGGAAATTCAATTACGTAAGAAGTACTGTGTCAGAAGAGGCAGACTGTGAGAAAGAAACAAGGAGAAAAATAATATTGGCAAAAAGTGCTTTTATGAAAAGGATGAACTTATTAACGAATCTGAGCTGGGGAATGACATTAAGAATTATGTTGTTAAAGTGTTATATTTGGTCAGTTTCAACATACGGATATGAGCCATGGACGATTATGATGAATATAGAATAGAAATTAGAAACAATAGAAATGTATTTTTTGAGAAGGATGCAAAGAACCCCATTAAGAGTAAGAACAACAAATAAGGAAGTATTAGAACGTACAGGACTGGAAGGGGGCATAATGAGAAGTATCCGGAAAAGGTAGCTGTAGTTCTTGTGACGTCTACTGAGAGCAAGAAAAATAGTAAGAGATTGCTTGCTGAGAAGAAATGAAAGAGATTGCTTGCTAAGAAAAATAGAAGGAAGAAGAGCTAGACGAAGCCAAAGGAAAAAGTTCATGGTGACCTTAATGGAAAACATGAACAGAAAATCGACTGTGACAGATCTAGTCAGGAAAGTAAAAGATAGACATGAATGGCGCTCCATAGTAGCTAACGTCACATAACTGGCACTTTTGTAAGGTAAGGTATTTACCAGAATATTTTACCTGTAGACACTGAAATTTACAACCGACATCGCCAAGATTTTTTTGACTTTTAAATTCGTAAGCTCCTAGAATAGTTTTGCCATTAACGCTGTTAACAGATGTGTATAGTTTTAGAAGTAAACGGTTTTCCATTTGGTCAGTGTAATTCCTTAATTAATTCTATAACGACTCTCGTTTAGAATCGAGTTCTAAGAAAACCCAATTTGCGAAGGATAATAAAGATATAATACCATCAACAACTATGGGAAAAAATTAAAATCAAAATTTTCTTAAAAATTCTCATTTATACAAGTTATATTTCATAGAACAGCAGATAAAAAAGTTCTAAGAAAAGTAATGTGTATTGGAATAAAGGATGAATTCAAAACAAAAAGAACGATAATGTAGAAAAGTTAACCAAATAATAATGAAAAAAATGCATGGCGTTTATGTGAGGATTTGAGCATACATATATTCGGTTCCACCACTTAACTAATTTATCGCAATTTTTAGGCCTGATTTTATTACATTATTCTTCCAATCTTTGCTTTATATCTTCAACTTTAGTCAGTTTCTAACTTTTTCACAGACTATGATCCATAGGTTTTCTCTCGAATTGCGCAGCTCAGTTCATCAAGTCGATACATTCAACATTCAAGAACTGCTCTACCGTCATTTCCGATATCATGATAGAGGTGAAAAAATGTTTCTAAGGCAGATTATTCAATGTTACAGGGTTTACTTTACCCCGTAAACGTACGAGAGGACTAACGCTAGTGCGCTTACTTGATCGCCAACACCAGAATGCTGCAAACTTCAAATTTAACCGACCTCTTGCTGCATACGGGATTCAATCTTTCATCATCTGTGCGACTCCTTATATACCCTCTTCCCAGCCTATCCAAACTAATTAAATTTGCCTCCTTCAGTGAAATACACTTTCTTATCTTCAACACTTTAACGGACATACTGTTTAATACCACAGTACGTGTTTTATTGATCTCGAGTTGTATCTACTCAGGGTGGCGTTATATGATTCTCATTTCTTTCAGGCAACTTGTGATAATCTGGTGACTAATTATAATCAGGTTTCTGTTTTTGGCCTATTAATGTGAAATCCCGGCTGCTGTCCCAAAATCGGTCCTTTGTATACATCTGTTAAAAGGTGCAGCTTTCTCTAGGGAAGGGGTAGTCGAAAATGACCCCTTATCTTCGTTGACTTGCAGGACCTGGTATTTTCATGTATTTCTATATTGCGTGTTTAGACTTTTGGAATAATTAGAATGCTATCTGAAAGATTTGGTCAACCTTAGCTCGTCTCGCCATCATGATAAATAAGTAATAACAACAACAAAATTTTCAAATACACTTGATACAGTATGATCATAAGTGGGCGCAATAACGAAAAAAATGTATCACGATAACCGATAAATCGATAACGATATCCTTATCGGCGATAACCGATAATCGATAACTGGCGATAAATTTATGACCCGATAAGGTGATAACCAATAAGTCGCTGAATCCAAAATTCCTATACTAGCGATAAAGATATTGATATTTTAAATCAAAAATCGATAAATCTAAATCTTTATTTTTATCTTTATCTTAGAAAACTTAGAAAAATCTTAGAAAAATATGAGAAAAGTCTTAGAAAAATCTTGGAAAAAACCTTGAATTTAATGGTTATCCTGTCTCTTCACTAATGAAAAGCACTGTTTTAAGTAAAATAACTAAATTTGCACAGCTACAGTCTAGATAAGGTTCTACAGCATGTTTCTCTTCGTAAACATGAGCATGTTGAAGTTTTCATCAGACAGGGAGCTCCGCTTAGCTCTGATGATGTCCTTGCCAAGCTTCATCAACTTGTTTTGCCTTGTCAGGATGAATCCTGTTTAAGGGGCTCTTCAGGTTGGCCTTGGTGCCCTTGTTCACCTTCACCTCAGTGATCTTAGGGAGGCAGGACAAGCACTGGAAAACATATAGCTGTCACCAACCATTTTATTTGACTTAAACCACTGGCCAAGAAATGGCCAGTGAGCTCAGAGTCAATAGACTCCGCTGAGTCTCTTTGGCTTGATGCGGGCACAGTCTCTTGCCACGCCATCCCTAATTCAATATTAAAAAATAGCAAAGCAATGCACTACTAAATTACAATGATAATAAATGAATATGCTATAAATGATAACCTAGAAATAATGAAAACAATTAAGAACCCGTCTATCTTTTAAATAATAAAATCATATGGAATATTTAATTATAAAAATATAGTTTATTTAATATAAATTAATAGGTGTGTCGTGAATGACAAGAACTCTTTAAATTAGTGTAATATGAAATTATAAGAGGAATAGAGAGCTTTTTACTTTGTTTTCAATCTACTTTTAAAAAATATTAAAATACAACTATACTATGATATATATATATATATATATATATATATATATATATATATATATATATATATATATGCGGTGAAGAAATCTGTTCCTTATATCCACGAGTAGCCTTATGATGAGCAAGCAAACCTGCGGCAATCGTGGAGCGTTGAAGTTTGTTGCTTTCGCTCAAAGCGTGCGGAACCCATTCGCCGAGTTTTTTAACTTTCCCCATCAAATGAAGGTGTTTCACTACAGTTTTCTGATCACACGCCAATTCTACAGCCAATTCTCTAATCGATTGACGAGGTTTTTCATGAAGAAGGCCGTTCAATCGATCTTCATCAAACTTAATGGGGCGACCAGAACGTTCTTCGTCACTTAGATTGAAATGACCGTTTGTGAAAAGTGAAAACTACCATTGAGCTGTCCTTTCTGATAAAGCATTTCCCCCGTATACAGCACAAATATCGCGTCGAGCTTTGGCTGCGTTTGCATTGTTCCCTTCTCGATTGAAAATGAATAACAATAAGTGTCGAAAATGCGCCTTTCTTTCAACTTGACATTCCATTTTGAGGGTACAGAACAAAAATTAAATTAACACAACTTTTAAATAAATCGCAATGAATTATTAGTCAACTTCAAGACGTAGCCTAAGCAAAAGCCTGATAGTCTACGCTGTTAAGAGACGTAGCCTAACCTTTGCAAATTTTGCTCTCATTATTTATCATTGTTTCTTAATATGTGCACAAATCACGTCAACAAAACTTAAATCAACACAACATTAAAAAAAACCCGCAAGAACTTATTCCTCAACCTAATATTTATTTATTAATTTATTATCACTGATAAGAATTTTTTAATTTATTATTATTTCAAATATCATTATTTAGCATCACCTGCATTTATTTATCGATTATTATTTTTTTATTATTATTATTTAGTAAATGAAGCACATTTACCCAGCTCATGACTATTTGCATTTATTAATTGCTCCTACCTCAGTCCATACTATAAGATTGTTGCTCTGAAATTCCATGCTCTTCCATAAACATAGTAACTTTCTTAAATAAATCTTAGTTTAGTCTATGATAAACTAAACATCTGCACACTCAATACTCCGCAATAGTAGGTATATAGGTTTAAGTAATAAAACATACAAGATTGCTAAACGCGATGCCTCAACGGATTCCATACAATAGTGAGAAACAGAGTTGGCCCCAAAAGCCGCGATGAACTGTTTTACAAAAAGGTTTATAGCTGGCATACTCAGCGGCCGTTGACAACCCCATGGTGGCAATACCTATCAAGTGACAACATTCGGGCCCATTTAGTGACAATTACAAGAGATAGGAATCATATTTTATTGCCATCGCCTCACCATTCGCTCACCTCACTCAATTGTTCCACGCCAAATGTCGGCCTCACACGACTAGCCTCTAAGCTCTTTATTCACGCAAGCTGCAGCCATTTGATTAAGTAACCAAGATGAATTCTAGCTTACATTGTAAATAAATTGAATACTTAATTGGACTGTTTTGTATAGCCGGCGGCACCATAGCTTTATATTCAATTTTCTATGTAATTTAAACTCCTTATTGTTATGGATTTAATAACAAAAGGTAGTCTAATTTAACCGTTCATACTTTGTTTCGAGCTTATAGCGAATAGTATCCACGCTTATTTTTAGGGACGAGGACCTATTTTTTAAATTTATATCAGTTGTGGCTTTAACAGTGGATTCCCCCTACCACCCTCATAAGGCTCTATTACCAATTATTTACCCGAGGGAGTCCAACTAGCGACCGTTTGCAGAGTTTCGTGCAGATTTGTCTCTTCCCGACCGAATTCTGTCTTATAAGCTTTTTGGGCCTTTTGTTACCCTTACTATCATTGTGCCAATGACAGTTATGGCTTTAATTCTTTTATCCATATCTACTCTTTTGTACATAATTCTCCTATTCATGTTGAGAAAATTTGCATGATTCCCAGTCTATATGTAGTTTTATATTAACAATATAAAAGAAAGTGGAAATTTATTATGGTTGTTTCCTTGATGGTTTTTACGATGAATAATCTGGTGATGTGTAGTGAATAATTTAATTTTAATTAATGTATGTGGGGTAATACGAGTAATTAAGTGATAAAAGGATAGTAGTGCAATTATGCACGAGGGTGACAGAGATAAGAGTAAACGAGATAAGATAAAGGAAAATTATATATAGGCATGAAATTGGAAAAACATAAGATTTGATCTAGTAGATCTTGACAACTATATGTGCAGCAGCCTAAATTAAAAACAGTTTCTTCCCAATGCCACATTCAACAAATAAAGGCGTTGAATTTGCATTCATAGATTAATTTTTATTAAATTTAGAAAGAAATAGAAAATTAGGACAGTCTTTTGGGTGAAGAGACCTTAGTATAAAAGGCAGATAGGCTGAACAAAGAGAAGATACAAACTTGACTAAGCTGATAATGGAGTGAGAGTCAATATTCCTGTAACAAAGAGCCAACTTCAGTTGTTCGGGGCAGGAAGTGGCATTTAAATATTTCCTGTAATAGGTACATATACATGTACATAGCCACAAATGGACGAACTATGGTCACTCTTCAAGAGGGAAAGAAGAAATAAAGACATTGAAAGAACGCGACCAGTGAGAGATATTTGATCAAATAGATGTTGTTTTTTTTCTTTTACAAATCAGCTAAGGCCGAGATCAGGATTTGAGAACCTGCTGAAAATTGACCTCAGGATCTCTAATAATTTCCTGAATTTTCTTAAAACTACCCATTCTTAATCGGGAATCGAACATACACATCGGGTGTAGACATGTAGACAACTTTACTTGGAGTTCACATGTAAATTAGGACTCCGAAAAGATGTTAGGAGCTTGAAAAAATTGAGTTCTTTATCCCTTAGTAAAAGAATTTATTGTCACGAATCTTGTAGTAAAAAGATCGAGGATAGGATCGAGAACTATTAAAAAGGAAAGTCGAAAATTGCTGAAGATAATAAATCAATTGCTTCCATTCTAAATAATTTATAAAGATGGTGATTTGTGCTAGAAAATAATAATAATTGTCGTGGTATGACATTATATTACATCAATACCATATTATATCTATGGGGGAGCGACCGATAACTTACAGGTGAAACGACGGAGGGACGGAACACCAATAGTTTAGACGGGCTGAAATGCAAGATGAGAGTGCAACGAGGTCAGGTAACAAATGGGCAATCGCAAAGCTCAAGGTTATTTAAAGAGGCATGTACAAAAATATAACTTTATTTACATAAAAATAATGAGAGAATTGATGGGTAAAATTACCTCAGAGATTTAACCGACAAAATCACTTCAGTAAAAAATATTAAAATACAACTATACTATGATATATATATATATATATATATATATATATATATATATATATATATATATATATATATATATATATATATATTAACGACATTTGTTCAGCCCTTGAATAAATTTACCAAAATCCATTTAAACGAAGAACTAAGATTTTTTTGGAAGAATTTTGCTTAAAAGTTTAGCTAAAACTTTATTACACTGACGCGTTTTGATACAACTTTTATCATCTTCAAGATTAATAGATGCCCATGGAACCCTTAGGGAAAGGTTTACATGCCCATCATTGCTTACAAATGGTCTAGAGAGGAATGAGACACCAAAATGGCTCCCACTGGCTTTTTGGTAACGCATTAGAATATAAATATAGGCAGAAAATAGATAGCTCTGTTTCTGTTTTTTTGTCATATGTGGTTCTTGCTGGTGGTTGGCAGGTGCCATATTTCTGGTGATAGGCAGGTACAGTTGTGCTTGAGATGGGCATGGACAATAGTGGTATTGTGCAGGGGCGATGGTTATGGCTGTGATGGGTAGGGGTGGTAGGCAGGGGCAGTAGTAGTGGTGGTAAGCAAGGTCATTGGTTTATACCATTATATATGGCAACCTTCCTATTTTTTAAAATTTTAACCCATTAACTTGGCATAAATTTGATATCCATGGGTTTAATTTAAAATAGGTTGATTTATCCAAGGTTAAGAGAAAATAGCGGCGAAATTTACCCTTAACCGATTCTTTTTTTGAGATCATTTCGGTGGATGTGAAATTTATTTCTTTGGTAAAGGTCAGAAATTCGGCCAAATACTCGAATTAATCGACAGAGTGGATCTCAAATTACCAATTTGGTTCACCTATCGTTCATTTATCAATTTTCATCATTTATATGAATAGTAGATGACCTAACTATAATTTGCTATAAATATAAAAGAGGTGTTTGCATCTCCTCTTCTTAGTAATATAAGAGTGAAGGTGCTGAGATTAATAGATAATTATTAATGAATTTTTATTTAAATTTAATATTGATTATTCTCCTCCATGTCTGAGATTTAGGGGGGAGGTTTTCGGGATTTGATTCATACTTTTAAGTTCCTTTGAATTAAAAAAAGATGTTAAAAATCCTCACTGCTAAACTCTTTAAATTAAGTCCTTGTGCTTGCGCTCATTAGCTAGCAAATTATTAAAATTTCTTTTTGTATTAGTCCCGTAGATGGATCATTAGAATCCAATGATTTCCTCTATGTTTCCAAAATTTCTCAAACAAAAGAGGAAAATCTGATTTTTCCACTGGTACAAAAATCATTTTTTTCCGATTATTCTCTCGAAGCAGATATTTTCCTTGTCCTAGTGGAATCACTGCCTCCTTTAAAATGTGTGCAATGATGAGTCACATTGTGTGATGATTTGCCACGAAGAGCTTCAAAATAAAGATTCCTAATGCACCGAGTCATTATAACATTACTTACTAGGTTAAAGATTATGGAGATGTTATTGTTGACAAACTAGCTTTCTTCTTTACTGAAGCTCTAAAACAATGCAATAATAGGGAAGAATGGTACCATGCATAAAAGGATAAGCAAACAGATCTTATACAGTACAGCCAATCAGAATTACCTAGTCTGTCTATAAATCCTTTACAAGAGCCAGTACTCACAGCCCTTAAAACAAGCTAGATGCAAAAAAAATGAGAGAACAAGCTGGCTTCACCACGATTGACCACAACTTATTCTCATCCAACTCAATGAGAAACTTCGGGGTTATAATCAGCTACATGCTTGGATTTTTAGATTACAAGAAAGCATTTGATTCAGGAGAAAAACAGCGGTCATTTCAGCATTGGATAATGAGTATATAGTTTTGGTCTGAATAAATATCATAAAACACCTATACCAAAATTGTATCTTTAGCATTCTAACTAAAGAGACTGAAGATCCGAAAAGCAAAAGTCGACACAACCATATAAACACTTTTTAAACGTGTATTTATAAATATGCTATTGATATGTTAGTAGAAGGAGAGACATATAGAAGGAACTGTTCGAAATTATATTTATTTTAGTATTATTTTTTTAATTATATGTATATATATATATATATATATATATATATATATATATATATATATATATATATATATATATATATATATATATATATATATATATAAACCAAATGTGTGTGTGTGTGCCCATCTCAAAAACAGCTCCACAAATCTTTTTCTAATTTTGCAAGCAGATGTGGTTTGGGGCTAGTAGTATATTCATATACTCATTTGGGCTCACAAAATTTTGTGGGACCCGGGAGACAATAAAAAGGTGGTTACGCATATGTAACCGAAAGTCTTTGATGACGTCATAAGCCTGAAAGAAATTTTCTTATTAGAAACAAAAGGAGAAGATTCGCCACTCATCCTTACAGAAGGATATTGCGCTTAGCTGGCAGACTTTCGGTCTTTGGCCTACGGTCTATCATGATTTTCTTTTTTTTTTCATCTAAATTTGCTCTAATAATTTCCATGCCAAAATTTTAAGAAATTTGCTGAACTTCACCATTTGTAATTCTTTTAGTTTTTTAAAGTTTACAAAAAATTTGATACTTACATTTATTTCTGAATTTCAAAATGTTATTTTTTATATTAGAAAGAAATTATTAGAAACAAGCAGTTGTTTGCCCAAGGTTTGTTCTCATGACTGAGTTTACTTTAAAGTCAATTGCTGTTTGTTCAGAAACTTCTCTTTAGTGCATCAGTCTAATATTGACCAATGTCAGGTTAGAGAAGTAAATATTCGACATAACTTGAAATTCAAGAGGATAAGAAATCTTTATACCCAATAACATGAGGCCAAGGAAATCCCCAAATATTTTGAAAAACCTTTCCAAATTTAAAAGAAATCACACTTCAAAAGGTGTACATGATGTTCCTTCTAAAAAGTTAAACCCGGATTTAAGGATCAGTTCAATGTCTGCAGGTTGCATTAAACCTTCTTGCGTCAGCCATGTGGGGAAGGTAATAAGGCAGTTGTCACATAGTTATTGTGCATAATTTCATTATTTTACCCAACCAGTTTGAGTTCGTTTATGAACGCGCACCTGGGGATGGCCATTGTTTATTTCATAGCCTTGCCAAACTTTGCAGCAACTTGATATTGAGTCAGATTATCTGTCGCTCAGAGCTTTTGCTTTAGAACTGTTGGAATCGAAAAAAGAACGTTTCTTACTCTTTCTTGATACAGACTCTGGTGACCCTGAACTGGTCTTCATAAACTACTTGCAAGCACTTCGATCTGGGCAAAAATGGGAGGACCACATTTAAATCCACTTATTGGAAGCAACCTATTATTGATAAATATCAATGATGAAAAAGCAAATAAAATCTAAAATCATCACTTTAGCATATTGGAACAACTTTCACTACGATGTCTTCTTGCCATCGCATGAAATGTTATCTCACTCAAGTGTAAAAGAAGAAGATATAGGCATTAAGCCTGGGTATTATCGACAGGATCATTGTGCTGAGTCTCAGAAAGTTGCTGAAGATCCCAATCCAACGCAAACCAGAAGAAGAGTACCAAAAGCTGCCAGAGCTTAAAGAGCGCATAAAAGAAGGGGCCTTTGCAACTCCAGATAAGAGGAGAAAGAGGATAGAAGCTAATGCTGAAAAGATGAGAAAGGTCAGTGCTTCTGAAGACACTTATAAAAGCCAAGCCAGAAGAACAACCAACGCTGTACAAATGAGACGAGTTAGAGTTGTATTTTCGTTCGATCTACATAGAGCAGTATTTAATTATGATCCCAAAGAAAATTATTCAAACCACCCAAAGTTGTCTATTGGAAGTTTGGAAAATGAATTTAAGTATTGCAAAGCACTAAAGTTCAAGGATGAGACCAATTGTCTTTGTTGCAGAAATGGAAAAGTTTAGTTAGAAGAACTACCTATTCCAAGTCAACCATTACTTTCCCTATTAGATGGATCAAATCACGATTCCGTTGAATTTTTAATAGTCATAAGAACTTACAACAACTGCTTTTATATGACATAATTTGGAGCTAATGATGTAACTTAGCCAGGGTGAAAGTCAACATTTAGAGTCTAAGGCCAAATGTATCACATAATTGGTTCAATTTATCCCTTGCTGAATGAGCCAAGCAAGTTTCTTCAAATATACTTTATTGAGGACCATAAAGTTCAAGCACATACCAGAGCAAACATATGGAAGGATTTACAACTAAACATAGTGCTGAATCTCCAAGAATTCCTCCAATACAATGTCTATCGCAAAAATTCAAGACAGCCTTGGAAAGAAGTACAGGTGAAGAAGTCAGATTAATCATCAGAGCAGACAAAACTCCGAATGGTGAAAATCAAAGAAGATTTAATTCTCCTACAACAAAGGAAGTTGGACTTTTGATTGTAGGACAAGAGTTTAAAAAAAGAGATATTGTTCTAAAATATAAAGATGGCAATCTGAAGAAAGTCGCTGAAACTCATAGAGAATATCACTTATTACAGTACCTATTGATATTCTGGCAAGAAACTGAAGGTTATAATTTTCTTTTGAAGCAAACGGATCCAAAACCTGCAACAAGGAATAACAACAAAATATCTGCTCAGGATTTTTATACCTATAGAATAATGGTGATGCAGGAAAATTTCAATTTGCTATTAAGATTTAGGCAGCTTTTTAATCAATTCTTAGTTGATATGTATGCCAAGATTTAGTCAGAGAGACTCTTGTTCATTAAGCTGCATCAAAAAAAGCTCAGAGCAGAGGACAACATTCACCTAAAAGTGATGGCACTGCAAATAATGCTGGATAAATTGTGATTCTGCCTCCCTCTTTTACTGGAGGTCCTAGGAACATGCAAGAGAGAGTACAGGATGCAATTTTCTATGTCAGATATTATAGCAAACCTGACTTATTCATTACCTTTAGCTGTAATTCTACATGGAAATAAGTGCAAGAGAATCTTCTTCATGGACAATCTGCTACTGATAGACATAATATTGTAACAAAAGTATTCAAGCTTAAAGTGGACAAGCTCATAGATCTAATTAATAAAGGAAAGCTCTTTGGACAAGTGAGATTTCATATGTATACAATTCAATGGCAAAAGCGAGGCTTGCCACATACCCATTTGCTAATTTCGCTGAAGGACAATATAAGTTCCAATGGGAGTGACCTTATAATCAATGCAGAATTACCAAACCCTGAAACAGATTAAATGTTGTTTGAAATTATCTAGAACAATATGATCCATGGACCATGTGGTACTGTTAATCCAAATAACCCATATATGATAGGCAAAAGCTGCACAAAAAATATACAAGGGACTTAATTAAGGAAACACTGACTGATACAAGTGGATATCCAATCTATAAAAGCAGAAGAGCAGAAGATGGAGGATATTAATTAGCTGTGAAAAAAATGGAAATGATATTATTGTAGACAAAAAGTGGTTGGTTCCTTCCTTTACAAAACATTCAATGCCGATATCAATGTGGAATTTTGTAACATTGTGAAATTTATCAATTATGTTTGCAAGTATATAAACAAAGGTAGTGGTCAAGCAGTTTTCAGCCTGCAAAATAATAATGAAGCTGAGCAATTTCTAATGAGAAGATATATTTCCAGTAATGAGGCAGTCTGGAGAATACTTTTTTTCTCCATTCATCACAGAGGTCCCTCAGTTTAGCAGCTGGCTGTGCATTAAGAAAATGCAAGAGAGCTGGCTGAAAGGCTGAAAAAAAGTACCATAATGGCGTTTTCAAAGTCTGTACAGAATACGGGTTGGCCAAAACACTTGTATATCCTGAAGTATTTAAATATTTTACCTTCAAAGCAGGAAAGTTTTCTAGGAGGAAGCAAGGGGAACTACATCCAACAGTCCCAGAAATCAGATGGAGTGATGTTCTTGATAGGTTATATACTATTCACCCAATAAATCTAGAGTGTTTATTTCTAAGATTATTATTGCACCATGTGAGAGGACCAAATGGCTTCAAAATGCTCAGAACGTTTAATCGAATGAAATGTAAACCTACAGGCAAGCATGCATTGCCCTTGGACTAACAGAAAATAATGAACATTAGGACAAATCTTTGGAAGAGGCAGCTACCACACAGGCTCCAAAGAAAATGAGAGACTTATTTTCTGTGATGATTGTCACCTGTGAGCTATCTAACGAATTGGCTCTTTGGGAAAAGTACAAGGAAAATCTACCTGAAGATATTCTCCATCAGTTCAAGTTACAGCCTGGAGCAGAAATGAACCCAATAATTGCAAATATTCACTTTGTGAGATAGAAGACAAAGTTATATCCCTAACTCAAAGGGATTTGAGTCAATTTGGGATTCCGAAACCAAACAGATATTCAATTTCAGTGAACAGACAAAACCTTGAGAGAGACGAGCTACAATATTAAGAAACTTGCTTTTATGGTGGAGTTCAATGAGCCACTTTTAAGTTAAGATCAATAAACATCATATGAAATGATCCTAAGAAATGTAAATTCCGCGATGGGTAAAATATTCTTCTTCCTCGGATGCTCCAGGAGGAACTGGAAAATCATAAGTTATAAACTTGATTATATTAGCTGTGAGGACACACAAAAAGATTGCACTTGCAGTAGCATCATCTTGCATTTTTGCCACAATTCTTTCAGGAGGCAGAACAGCCCATTCCATATTCAAGCTTCCATTGAATTTGAATGTTAATGAAAATCCAATCTGCAGCATCAAGTGAGGAACAAATGTGGCAAACCTTTTCAAGAAACCTCAGTTATTGTTTAGGACGAATGCACTATGGCTCACAGAAAGGCTTTTGAAGCTTTGGATAAAATACTGGAGGACATTAGGCAAAACAACCCGCTCATGGGCAGAGTAACCCTTCTTTTGTCAGGAGACTTCAGGCAAACTCTGCCGGTGATTAAGAGATGGAACAGCAGCCGATGAACTCAATGCCTGCTTAAAGAATTTTTACCTTTGGAGTCATGTTCAAAAACTGTTGCTGAATAAAAACATGAGGGTTCACTTAAATGGAGATGCCAATGCTGGGACATTGCTCCTCAACTTATTGAGCTATGAAATAGTACAATTGAAAATAATGCAGATGGGGATATTTCACTTCCAGGAGGTTGTGGAATTTTGGTGAAGAATATTGAAGAACTGCAACTTAGGGTTTATCCAGACCTACAGCATAATTTTCAAATCAAGAACTGGCTCTGTCAAAGGGCAATTCTAGCCCAAAGAAATGAAACAGGGCATGCCATAAACTTGAGACTTCTTCAAGAATTGCCGAAAGAGATAAAAAATGATTTCTCTTATGATTGCACTATTGACCCTGACCAAGTAGTTAACTATCCCACTGAGTTCCTTAACTCCCTTGATCCTCCTAGAATGCCTTCCCATAAACTTTCCTTAAAAGAAGGAACCAGTGATGTTGATAAGAAATTTGGATCCTCCGAGGCTATGTAATAGAACAAGACTAATTGTAAAAAAAATGATGCCTCATCTTCTTCAAGCTGAAATTTAACTGGTCAGGGAGAAGGAGAATTGGTTCTCATTCCACGTACTACTCATACCTCTAGATATGCCATTTGAGTTTCAAAAGACTGCAACTTCCTATTAGAGTCAGCTTTGCAATGTCTATTAACAAAGCCCAAGGCCAGTCTCTGAAGGCTGTGGGACTTCATTTGCTACAGCCTTGCTTTTCTCATGGTCAGCTCTATGTTGGATGCTCAAGAGTTGAAAATGGGAGAAATCTATTTATTTTCACTCCTAATGGAAATGGAAAGACAAAGAATATTGTATATCCTGGAGCTTTGCAGTAATGCCATTATTTGGGTCACTAAATTTTAGTGAAGGCTACATGTTTTATGACATTTAAATCAATACAAATTGTGTTGGGATTTAACAGTTGATCTCATTTTTTAATGTTAAATCAATAAATTGTCCTGTGTTTTTGTGATTCAAAATTTCTATCCTTTTTACAGAAAGATGTATCGTAAAAGTCAGCCCGGAAGATGTTAGATACAAAAATTTTGATTAACATTATCAAGTTTACTTATAAGAAAGTAATACAGGGTATTTACTGCAATTAGCCTCTTCATAAATTTAAAGAGGACTGTCTCAAATAATATAACTAGTACATCCAAGAATGGTTTCTTCGTTAATTGTTAAGATTGTTAATTTTTTTCTCTTAATATATATATTAAGAGAGCAGAAGGGTGAACTATATTTTAGCAACATGATATTTTGAAAGGGGGGAAATTTAGTTTAGAGTTCCTTTTTAAAATTATTATAATTGGCGAAGTTGAGAAAATTTATAAAAATTTAACCATGGTTGTTTTTTTTTAGATTTTAAACTTTAATCTTAGTAGCGAAGCCATTGCCTGGTATATATAAATTAGAGATGGGGAAGATTCACCAATACATTCACATTCTCCGTTCGCTGTTGAAGTTAAACCTTAGCCTATACAAAAGTCTTCTGTAAATTTCTCTTTTTAGAGAAATGGATAGTCGTCTAGCCGTAAATGTAACGCTCCTCAAGATGGTTTAGTGACTCCAGGTCACTTCTCTAGCGGATTAAGGAATTCTTATTATTATCCTTGCCTAACCGCATTGAATAGAACGTTATTGTTCATTTATCAAAAAAAGAAAGTTCGAAAACCACGGATAGATTCATATTCTCTTTGTTCTGTTGAAGTTAAACGTTAGCTTATACAAAATGTTTCTTTAAATAGCTTTTCTTAGGCTACGCACTCTGCATGAGAAGCGCAAATATAAAGGGTGTTCCATTAAGAGGGATCGAAGTTAGCAGCAAATAAAACAGTGTTATTGGTAAAAGTTTATTGATTACACTATTGGATCATGTTATTTGAGTCATGGCACTTATGTCTGAAAATAAGATCGCCTAAATTTCCGCCAAGGCTTCTGCGGCATACCTCCACTCGATGGTCAAAATTTTTTATGACGTCTCTGCATAGTTGCTCTTGGATCTCACCAATATGCCTCATTATCTCATCCTTCAGCTGTTGAATTGTTCTTGGCTTGTTTGCATAGACCTTACTTTTGAGATGACCCCAAAGGAAGAAATTGTGGTGGCCAATTGACCTCGCTGTTTCGAGAGATGATGCGACCTGGGAACTTCTCATTCAATAAGGGCATTGTTGCATTGACTGTGTGGCATGTGTCACCATCCTGTTGAAACTACAAATCTTTGATACCCATATAATTTAGTTCAGGCCATAAAAAGTTGGTTATCATTCCACGGTATCACTCGCCTCTCACCGTAACATAATTCCCGGCATCATTTTCGAAGAAATACGGCCCCAATGATTTCGCAAGCAAAATATGCATACCAAACAGTGACCTTTTGTGGATGCAGTGGCTTTTCAACAATCTTCCTGGGATTTTCATCAGCACAAATGCGACAATTCTGCTTATTAACTAATCCACCAAGATGAAAATGGGCTTTATCCCTAAAGATGATTTTTGGCGAAAAGTCATCATCGACTTGTCTTTGCTCGTGCACCCAATTGACGAATGTACGGCGCTTCAAATGATCAACAGTCTTCAGTTCTTGTGTCAGTTGAATTTTGTAAGCGTGTAGAGACAAATCTTTAGTTAAAATTCGATGTAACGTTGTTGTGGAGAGGTTTAATTCCTGCGTGCGATGACGAATAGAGGTGCCCGGATCTTCGGCCACATTCTCGCGCACTGCAGCAATGTTTTCAACTGAACGGCGTAAACGAGCACGTAATGGCGTTTTCATATCTGCCACCGACTCCGTTTGTTTAAATTTACGAACAATTTTTCCAATTGCACTCTCGGTTGGTCGATTATGTTGACCAAAAAAATCGCGAAGTGCCCGAAATGCGTTTCTGTTTGAACGTCCATTTTCGTAATAGGCTTCGATAACTTTAACACGTTGGTTCTTGCATGGTTGAAATTGCCAAAGACTGAAGTTGTTAAAGTTGTTACGGAAACATCATCATTCACCGTCGTCAAGACCTATATAACTGGTCACCTTGTCGTCTGCAATACCATCTACCCCGATACTCGTAAAGATTCTCGAAGACAAATTCTTTCACAGGTTTGATAGTCCCCCTTTCTTGTTGAGAATACAATGGAATCATCATACGAATATTTTTTATATATTCAGCTTCTGTAATGGTAGATTGAAGTTTTAGGTATTCATCGAGTCCCTTATCGAAGGCAAGATAACAATAATCAACGCATTCTGTAAATATTTCACGTGACGAAAACTTTGATGAAAGTGGTCTTCAAGTTCTAGTAAAGTATTGACTTCATACTCACTGCACAGCGTGTATTTAAATCGTGTAGAAATGAACTCTTCATCCCTTTTCCGGTAAATGCTGCAATTTATAGTTCAAATACACTATTTGTATTTGCCCTTACTGCAATCTTTCTCTGTTTTTCACCGTAGTCCTTCACCAGTCGATCTACATGGGAGAATTTTTCTGTTTCAACCTGTGTATGGCCCCAAACACAAGCAAAAACTCATCCTCAATAAGGAATAGTTTATCAATGTAGCGAGTTATTCCGTAGGTATTTTCAAAGATCACCCTAAAATAGAGGAATTTTGTTCTAGTAATATTCAAAAGGCTGAATTTCTTGTTGTATAATTTGCTTCACCTGGAATCGAGACAGCTTCTTACGTGTGAGGATTCAAGTGAATCTGGACGACCATTGGGACAATGTCCGATAGGATAGCGCTTCTTTGACGCAGTTTGAATTTCCATGCATTGTTTTGTATTAGCATATCAGTGGAGTTACCACTTAACTTTTTACAATCCTTTAATTGGTCTGTCTATTTGCTCTCTTTCAAATTGATTAGTATTCAACCAGTTCCTTAGTTTTTGCTGTTGACGATAAGGAGAAGTACGACGTGTGTTTGCTCGAATCACTAGGTTTGATGTAGATGAAGTTGATGTGTGAGTAATATTTTCTAACTCTTTTCGACGTTGAGAGTGAAGGTGATCTTTTCCACTTTCAAGCTAAATCGTTGAGTAGGTCGATGATGTAAGATTGTGGAAGTTTTTATCATTGAGGGTAATCACTCATAAGACAACAGTTGGATCTCTGTGTACTTTTTAGTGTCTGATGAATCAATCTACCTCTTTCACGAAAACTATGCTTCAGTGCTTCCAGTACTTTATCTGTATAACCGATTATTTTATCCTTGTCACTCTCATTAACTTTAAAAATTTATGTATTCACAACCTTATCGTAGCGTTTCAAATAGAGTCGCAACGGGTTCTGGTAAAGTATAACACGTCTATCTGATAGGATGTGTGAATTATTTAGTATAGTAGTCAACTCTCTCTCTCCAAAGAAGAAAGTCTTTCTTTTGATAGGATTAGGTTTGAAGGTACTTCTCTCTTTTTCGGGATTGTCAGAGAGAGAGAGAGAGAGAGAGAGAGATTCACGCGAACAAGAAAGCCTAAGGAGGCATCTCACGGAAAACTTTCGGGGTGATAATGAAGCAAGACGAGTCGAACTGGAGTCCGGAACCCAAATCAGCGAGAGGGCGCTAAGCTTTTACTCGCCGTGCCTTGAATCGGAGTAGGACCCACTTTTGACGGCAAACAAATCGCTTCAGGCGAAGCCATATATATTTCCCAGCGAAGAAACGAGCAAATAGGTATTTAGCCGGAGGCAGGGCCTGCTTACGCTGATCCAAGCAGTAATCAAGAGGATTCATTGGAACTAGCCAAAGGACACAACGCGCCTCTTCATAAGCGACTCTGTTACACTAAGAACTCGCCGGCCAGAAACCAGTTGTTTAGATCTACGGCAGTCATGGACGTAAGGACTTATTCTGGAATACGCGCTTCGTCCGTGTCCTGCAAGGATACTCTCTCGAACAGCCACTCGAGGCCCCATACCCCTTCTTGGAAAATCGTAAGACCATTACCTTTTTCTCTATCACCGTCGAAGAGGCGTGACGCTTTCCGACTAAGAAGTTTTGCCTCCTCATCTCCTCCCGTTTTCTTTCGGGAAAATATTGTGCCACTCATAGCTCATGTCAAAGCATTTCATGATAAATTAATTTCCCTTGATGAACGATTTGTTTTCCCATAGTGTAAAAATTATTGTTACTTCTGTTATTTCTTTGTATAATAGTAAAGATTATTTTTGTTTCTCTTGTTTAAATCTCAGAACCATATAAAAAGCCATTGATCTATTTTCTAATTCGGCCAACGGAATAAACGCCCTCGAATATCCCCTATACTTAAAAGGGAATTCCCCCCGCCGCATCTAACGCCAGCAAGCGAAGGTTAGTGAAATCTACCTGACCTACGACAGGGATAAACACTAAACAATAATATTGTTCATCGTAGAAGGTTGAAGAGGATAAGTGCCAGAACAAGGAATAATATTGGTAGAAACGATGTTCTACGCTGATTTCTTAGTTTTTTCTTTAGACGTATATGACCTGGTTTCCGAGCTAATATACCTAGCAACTGTTTAAATCGTGATATCTTTTGTTTTTGCGATGATGTCATCGGAATATTAGCTTTTATTAGATTAAGACAAAATTCTCTTACACATTTGACAAAATCACTATCCATGTTTCCTACTATTGATTTTTTCATCGTTTTAGAGAGAGTGGGAAACGTATTGAATACATAGGCGAATCTTTTGATTCTATGCCTCATTCAGAATGGAATAAAATTTTGATTTCGTTTGAAAATATTCCAGTCCGTAAAGTAAATCTTACAGAGTTTTTCTGACTGAAGTCGCAGAGCAAATAACCATAGTGTTTTCAGACTGTTTCTTTATATATCTTCATAAAGTTGTCCCGTTCCCCAGGCATTATCTGTCCAGTGAATATACTTATCTGGGAGATTTTGCGCATATATCAATTTTATAAAATAGATTTTGAGCCACTAGGAATATTGAGATATTCTCATGGGGGAGGGTCAGTGTGACTATCTTTAATATATTTGCATCTATTTTCTGCATAATGTCATCTAAAATAACGAGTGTATGACTTCTTCCATCCAAAGATGACACATCATACACACCTTCGTGAAACATTACTTAATTATTAAATTCTTCATAGCCTTTCTGAAAAATACAGTGTAATTTCAAGATGATTATATCAACGCGTAGAGTAAACATCTTATCTCTATTACGAGTATACGAATATAGAATTGGGTTTTCCCACTAGACGTCGGCCCAATGATGGATGAAGTACATGAGGATACGAATTTAATTTTTTTCATAATTGCTTCACTCGTCCTTTCTTTTATATAATGAATGAGACAACTTATTCAAGATACCTATATACATTATCTTTTTTCTCTTTTTAGATCATCAAGAATTAGAATGATGTTTACTCTTCCTGCAAAACGTAAGCGGATCTACCGAAACAAGCCAACCTCTTCCTCTTTACCTAACTCCTCATCGAGTGAAGGTGTCGTCGGTGAAATTTTACACACCTACTTCTGCTCCAATTAGTTTGCCCAATGAAGACGACGGCGTTGATGAAGATGATAGAAATTTTCATCGGTAAAGAATACCCGACGTTCTGAACATTACCTATGATGTCATC
Organism: Ceratothoa steindachneri; assembly: GCA_963969495.1. NCBI lineage: Eukaryota > Metazoa > Arthropoda > Malacostraca > Isopoda > Cymothoidae > Ceratothoa > Ceratothoa steindachneri. The sequence goes on along the minus strand of OZ018323.1, from coordinate 136,031,046 downwards.
ATACTGAGCACCGACGATGAAGATGTAAAACTCGCAATAGAATGTGAACGTTCAAACATAGAAGATAGGTCATGTAACAAAACCTTTCTTATTTCGCATGGAAAAGTAAATGAACCGTATAAAACCTTGTACACTCATACGCAATAACATCCTTTACAGCAAAGAGAAAATTATTCTCGTGTAAAAATTATACCTTTAAGAGAAAACAGACATAGAAACCTCATCATTTAATAGCGCGTAATGGTAGAGAAACCAGAAGAAGCTGGTCTTGGTCGAGTAGTGCCTGAGCTTTCACGGCATATATTCAATCTGCAATGGCTTCAGGAGGATCATCATCATGTAAATATATGTAAGTTTTGAAATTGTGGATGAAACCGGTGATACTATTTATTTACACATTCCATTCTTTCAGCTGCGTGAATCAACAATATTCAATTATATTATGGGACAATTCGAGACAGCATTCCAGTCTCCGGATACAATTGAGTTTGGAACCTTCAATCTCATAGTTCGTATATATATATATATATATATATATATATATATATATATATATATATATATATATATATATATATATATATATAATTCCTTCAGGCCATACAATAATAACATCTAATGTTCGATTTGCTTGAAATAATATAAACAGAGGGCCAATCAATTCTGCAGGCTGTGCTTTTGTTTCCTTAGTTCTGGCGGAAAAAATAAAAGAGTGTTCTTTCAAAATTCCTCTGGCTCCCAACAATAAAAATAGAATCTCAAGAGTTGGCAAGAAAGTGTAATCTTTTGTATGAAGATTCTATCACTACAAATTAGTTCTCCTTGATAGAACGCGAACAGAGATGCAGGATCCTGGTATTTACAGCTACAGAAGATGAACGCAAATTCCAATTACTTCATCGAACAACAAATCCTGGAAAATCAGCCACACTCTTATTCCTTGGTCTTGAAAGTGAAACCTACTATGCTATTCGAAACATTAGTGATACGTTTATTAAAAACAAGATGCTTCCTTTAAATCACGGTATGTGTTTTTCTTGCTACACATTCCATGACAACCTAACGGCCCCTTAAGAGATTGTGGAGGGGTGTGCAGTCAGTGTCTTGGGCCTTGTGATTGGGAAAGAAATCGAGGGATTTTATCTAATGAGTACAATCGATCATTCTAACCAATCGTATTTTAACACGCAAAAGAAGCTTCATGCTTGTGTAAAGATTTTTAGGTGTCGTAGCTATAATCATATAATCATGCGGAGTGAAAACTGAATGAGAGGATACGTCTGTGGGAAGTTGTTCTGTTCTAAATATTATACATACTATAAAGCTGATGCAACAGAGCATACGTGTTGAATGAAGAGGTCGAAGAAGTCGATGGTCAAGAAATTGAATGCCGAGAATTATGACATTGAAATCTAATAAAAAAGTAGGATCATTCATACCTATTCCTTATAAATTGGTTTTGCTGATATTCTGTGAAATCTGTTTTGATTGTGAGGATGAAACATATGACAAATGTAAGAACTGTGGTTTACGATCAAGGATTTTTGAAAGAGATGGTGAAAACTTTCCCTGTAAAACCTTTATAGAAGAGGTTATACAAATAAGAGGATCGGAAAAAAATGTGAAAAAATAGGTGATGACACATGAAAATGCCAAATTCGATGCCCAATTCATCTCTGACGAGTTGCTTCAATATTTTAATCCTTATCTCTTTACTTTAAACCAAATGAAACCTGGACCTAAAATCTTCAGGATAGAGCTCTTTCAGGACATAGTCTTTTAAGATACCCTCTTATTTATGCCCTCATCGCTAAATAAAACCCCAAAGCAATGGGAATCAAAAAGGTTATTTACCTTACGATTTACTTTCCGAGGAAACCTTGAACTATATTGGTCTGGTTTCTAAAAAAAGTATTTTAACTATGAGATAATGAACGATGAGTAAAAAATATATTTTGACAGTAATATTTACCCGAATTTCTAGGAAAAGAATGCAATATTCATACAGAATGTATTAGGTATCGTTTGCTTGTGTTTTGAGAAGATTAAGTGTTCTTTCATCTGAAGATTTAACATTTATCCTATGCAGTCTTGCATCGCAATAGCCTTATTCCATTACGAGGTGTATAGGGATGTCTTCTTACCAGAAAATCCATAGGAGAAGAATCTCGATATTTCATGCAAGATACAGTGGTGAGGGAAGCGTTTCTATTGGTAGGAGAGTATTTTTCCCTGACGGGTTTTCACCATCAGGAGAAGGAACCATGTCGCGCCTTCATGGATGCTATTGGTATGTGTGTGTGAGAGAGGATTGTAGTCTCAAACAAAATGTTTTCATTGGTGGACGTGGGTCGTTGGACCGCTACAACTACACAATAGATAGTGCTCGAATTCTCGGTAGCAAATACAAGGTTATCATTCTCTGGGAGTATGAATCTAAAAACTTCATGCAAACCATTCCAGGACGACGGGAGACAGCGAATGGTGTATTGAATGTTCGGGAGTGCACTTTTTAGCGGCAGATGTAACTTATTTATATTACCCACCAACCAAAAGTAAGAAATTCCATTACTTCGAATTTTGCTCCTTATACCCGTACTGCATAAAAGCAATCCAATTCCGTAAGATCACCTCGACCTTGCGTATCTGTGCGAGAAATTCCGTCTATTCAAGAATTCGCCGAGAGTGTGAAAAAGACATATTTCGGTATCGTGAAAGTTGATGCTCTTCCTCTTAATGATATGTATATTCTAGTTCTTCCTCAATCCATAGGAGGTAAACTTATATACTCTCACGCTCTGCACCACATGCGCTCAGCAAAAGTCAGGAAAAGATGTTTAAGATCGAGAAAATTTGCGAGTTTGAAAAGAGGGATAGGCTGTTAGCAGAGTCTATAAAAAAAACTTCCTAGAAGAAAAAATAGAATCTTCTGGATTCCCACGAGTAGTGGAAGGAGAGAAGGACGAAATGGAATATGTGAAGAGGGTGTATCAGACTGAGGGGATAAAGATAAAAATGGACAACATCGAAACGAATCATGAAAAGCGTTTTAGAGCAATTATATGTCTAAACAGGTAAGGATTTCTTCCCGCGATTAGTTTTCTACATTGATATATTACATGAAAAATGTAAATTTATAAATATTTACACATTGTACAACGAACATGAATTCAATAATTACTAAAACTTGAAGGTAATAATAATTGCAGCATTCACAACCGCCTATTCTTGAATCAAGCTCTATGGCCTCTTAGATTCATTGGGTGAGTGGTGGTTGTTATGTGACACAGACATTTCCATCTTCATTGCTAGAAAATTGACTCACAACCTCGAATTGGAGAATTCCTAGGGGATCTCACGGATGAGAAAAAGATGTATACGGTGCCGATGCGTATGGAGATTCATTCTGCTCTACGGGTCCGAAATCCTATTCGGTAAGTATCCAAACGACGAGTGGGGTGAATTGTATACTTCCTGCTAAAAAATTAACCATTAAACCTCAGAAGAAGGATATAATAACCTTCGATATTATGAAACGCCCTGGTTGGAGCCGTCAAATATAGCGATGTTCACTACTTCCTCACCATCATTCACCATGTTATAATGTAATATGCAGAAAAACTTATCCCCCATTTACATACTGTGAAGATCGGATAGGCCTCCTGCAAAGAAAAACTCATCCATAATTCTATTTTTTTATTTCTTCACCGATAATTAAGTCTTCTAAATCTATAAAATGGAGATTTTCAAGTACTTTTCCTTTATTGTAGTTGAGAGGTTGTTTGACTCACCCACTATATAGAAATTCAACCCAATCAATTAGGTGTTCATGAATAAGTTGGCGAAGTTGATCGGAGAAATCGTAGATAAATAGTTTGGGCTAAATTTATAATGTGATCCGCACACATCTTCGGTTGCAAAATATTTACTAAGTCTAGGTGTTACACGATGTGGATAGAGGATTATCTTAGAAAGTGTAAGACACAAAGAGGTTTAGAGACAAATGATTTAAAAGAACAAGTGTTGAGGCGGAGTGAAAAAATAGTTAAGTGGCAACTCCGCTGATATGCTAAAACGAAACAATACATGAATATTTAAACTGCATCCTAGACACCCTATCTATTTGCTCGAAAAAAGGTCATTGGACAATGGTCCTGGTGGTTGGGGAGTTGTGTGGGGTGGGTGGGGTGAGAGGGGGGAGTTTTTTGTCATTAGAAACGGTCACTTGTGTGTGTATGCTCGTTTATTTGTGTACGTGTGTGTTTGTATGTGTGTATGAGTGTGTTGTTGGACTCAGACCTCAACGTTCAATACTACTCTTGTATCGCTAAATTTAAAGATCTAAAAACATTATTTAGAAATTTAATAAAGGCTAGGGTATTTAATTTAAAACAATACCTATTTTGTGACCTACATCGCGGTACTTCTCAACGAAATCCTACTGATGGATTAGTATATGTCGAAGTCGCATTTGACATCAGGAGTAACATAACAAAGGAATACAAATCACCAAATAAAATTCCAAAGAAAGACCGTGATATTATAGAAACGATTATATATACTATAATTTGATTATAAAAGACAAACGAAACTGAAAAGACGCCCGATTTATTTATAGTACAAATGGCCCTCGCCTTTCAATACTTGTCACAAGACTGATTGTGTTTTTCCGCAACACTTCATTTTATGATCAATTTTAATACCGATTAAAGAAAGAGTAAACTTTCTACAGTGTGTTGATGCAAATTTAGCGCCCCAAAACTAAAGCTATTTTAACCTAATTTTAATAAGAACAATTTTTTTAATATCTAAGTTAATTAACTACATTTTTAGAATTATTCCTTTATACGGTATTTATGTTACTCATTTGTTATATGTAATTACTTTGAACGTGGAAGATGTTGAAAACAAGGCAAATGACAACAATATTGTCAAAAGAATCTCGTAGGAACGTAGTATATACCTCTTGTACCACTGAGAAGTTTAACTATACCCAATGCAACCTTAAATAAAATGCGATGCCCCTAAGATTATGTGAAAGCTTTAGAACTTTATTTTATAAAGCTTTGTTTGAGTTTGCCCATCTGTGCGGCTCGATTCACCGCTTGTAAATATATAAAAAAAATTAATAGAGGGGAAATTCCTCTCGAACGAGAATTCTTGGTACAGAAAATAGACTACAGTATAGTCTTCTTTTAATTGCTGATCGTGAAGAAGAGAACTTTCATCCCACTGAAACTTATATGCATCTGCAGATGGCTCGGTGCGACCTTTGGCAGTTCGAAATTACTTTCATTTTCAGTATGCAGACACGTGAAAGAGAAAAATTAATTTCAACTATTAAAAACTAATAAAAAATATCATGAACATTTTCTTAAGCGGTTAAAAATGTGAAAGGAGAAAGTTATTTTGGATGGAATAAGTTTCTAATAATTCCGTTCCAGATTAAGAAGTAAAATGTGCCTGGTTTTGAATTGCCCGAGATCGTTCATTTTTAAAAGTAGAAGGTTGAAAAGAAAGAGTTCCTAAGTATAATTTAGCTACATATATTATATTTTATAAATATACTCTTTTGCATTTATTACATTAAATGTAATTCACATAACCATCTATTAACGCCGTCATTTTTAAGAAGGTACCTGACCACTTTTTTTTCTTTTTAGATAATTTCTAAATTAATAATGGTAGGGGAAAGAAACTACATTATTTTTTATTTCACTTTCAGAATGATGTTTAAAGCTATAGCGATTTTATCTTTCATTCAATGAGCCTGTTATAAATACCGTTTTGATGTGCATTTCTCTTTTCTCTCGTATCGGTAATTCAACCATTAATTTTTTTAATTAAACGTCTTGAACTCTTTCGTTAAACAACTTCAAGTCTGTGAGTCAGAATATATACCAGTGTTCTTTTGAGTGGGGAGTTTAAGAAACCCTAATTGCCAAGGTGCCAACAATATATACATATGTAGAGATGGAAAATGTGCCTGAGAAATTGATTATAAAGAAGACGTAAGGAGCGATTTAGGTCTGGAAATCTCGTACGCAACTAAGCACAAATTGATGATGGAAGATGAACACATCGGGCTTTTACTAAGCAATATTTATGTGACTCTGTCAGAAAGCTTAAAATAATTATTTATAATGAACCTTTCACGAACTAACCTGACTTGGCTGACAACTTAACAAGATGATTGTAAATGAAATAAACAGGTACATTTGAAATATGTGAAACGTAGATAGCCCATGTAGAACTACATAAACCCATGATAGTTTTGAGAATAGAGGATAGGAGAGCACACACGCTCCTAAACATATTACATTCTTAATAGCATAGCATGTCATATTTGAGCCGAATCTAAATATAAAATTTTCCAGAATTTTGCCGGTCTTCTGACCACTAAAGTAGGTGATATAGAGATGGGAGTCCAATCAATTTGGAGGCATGATATCCCCTGGTAATTGAAAGATAAATGCAATAAATTCCAGTTCACCTCCCCCACCCGCAGAGGGCAGTTGTTTACTCATTATTCAATTTTGTTACCTTGAGCGCATTTGTGAGGTAATTTGTTTTATTGTAACATCGCCCTCTAACCGACGAATCATGTTATTGCTCCGTTGAGTCCTTTCCTCTTTTCTGTTGACTTATCAAGTTAAGAGTTGTGACTGTTGGACTGCGGCCCCCAAAGGTCATTACGATAGGAATGGATGTGCAGGAGACATTATGCCCTCAAAACCTTTTTATTTGATTGCCATGACCAGGATAAAAGGAGAAATGTGGTTAGGAAAAAGGCGTCTCATAATTTGGTTTAGATGTACAAATATTTGCTCCTAGCATGCAAATGTAATTCAAGTAATCAAATGAAGCATGCATAGTACAATAATATATATATATATATATATATATATATATATATATATATATATATATATATATATATATATGTATATATATATATATATATATATATATATATATATATATATATATATATATATATATATATACATATATATATATATATATATATATATATATATATATATATATATATATATATATATATATATATATATATACATATATATATATATGGATGAAATAAAACTAATATTTAATGGTAGCTTGGTCATTGAGATGGATAGAGAAATTTTCTTTTTAATTTGACCCATGAAGGTAGGTAACGGTTCCGGCAAAGTTTCCCCAGCATCACCTTATGATCAATAAAAAATTAGTATATAAACCTTACGGCGAGATACAGCATTTACTAAGAACCTATACTAATCTATTGAACATGTTTAAATAAGTATTCTCTTTTTGATTCATATTAAGAAATGTATTTTTTTAATGAAGATTCGTGTGAGGGATCGTGAAATGCACCATATACAAGACGAAATTAAAAACAATCCAAGATCCTAAGATCTCGTCGAAACTAGTTCAATAAATAGAAAAAATAAGAAAATATATAAATAAAGAATTATTTTGGTTATTCTTATTGCTAAAGTTATATAGGAACATAATATTTATCTATTTTGTGCATTCAAGGACGTTCCTAATCAAGTTATTCCAAATTAAGGTTATCTAAAAAAAAGCTTTTTTCTATAGCAGTGCTAAATATTTTGTTTGGTAGTTTAAAAACATTCATTAGTATTATAAAGATTTCAATATGTTGTCCAAGCAAATGCCAATCTTACAGTGAAAATAATAATAATAATAATAATGATAATTTTTTATACCCTGTGCATATCTCCCGCGGACAAGGGTGGTTATGGCCAGAGACACTGCCACTCCACCAAGGTGCCCCCCCATCTTTTTTCCCTCCATCATCAGAGTTCAGCTATTCGGTTTCCTCTGAAAACTTCATCATTACCTGCGTTTGTGTGTCACCCTACCCAGCTTGTCCTCCCCTAACCATTCCTCTCCTTTCATTCCTATCCCGAGCAAGCCTTTCTGCCATCTCTCGTACACTCCATCCACCCCTTTCAAGGACGACGCCCACGCTGTCTCCTTCCGATCACTCGAGATTATACACTGTTTACAAGCCTTTCATTCTCCATTCTCTCTAGGTGATCATAACATCTCATCACAATGGGGTGGAGCGAATGTGAGTGTGTGTGAAGCGCCATTCTCCCACCCCTTTTCCAATACCCTCTCCCTCCCTCTGTAAGAAAATGTGTACGAATGGCGATATATATATATATATATATATATATATATATATATATATAAATAATATATTTCTATGATTTCATGTTTTGTCTAAAATAGGGTTTTTTTCTTTCACAGCAAATCACTTTTGTTATTTTCCGCCACCACTCTATTAAATTTCAATAGATAAATATTACTTCCCTTTGTAAAGAGTGGCTGATGTTATAAGATTAGGAAATAATATAATTGAAATTGCCATCATCCTTGACTGGTTATGTTTTTTTTATATAGCCTCAATACGCGACTGGATCGCAATATAATATTGTACGAGCTCGGAGGCGGCAGCCTTTTTGTTTGGTAAGACCTAGGCAATTATTGTGAACACTCGAGTGGTAGCCGGCAGGACTTTCCACTAGAGGTACCACGTGAGGCTTTTTTTTTTGTTTGGATCCAGTGTTTTTTAGGCCTCTATTGTAAGGATTGTATTTGTTTTTGTTTTTTTATTTATCTCTTGTTTTTTGGTGATAGGATTGTTTTTTTTAGGAACGAGATCTCGAATTTATTTGCTCCATATCTCTTGTAAATATTTACCCCACGTCCAATTTAGTGTAGGAAGTGGGTTGGATCGATTGGGAGTTTAGGGTAGATTTTCGTGCCGCTACAACACTTCTATCAGCTCATTCAAGCAAACTCACTTTACTTCCACATCTCTCTCGCACTCTTTCGTTTCTCACCATGTCAATCAACCTCACACCACAGATACTTTTCAGATATTTTATTTCCATAACTTCAACCTTTCTCCTATCGTTTGCACTTAACGCCCATTGTTCACATACATAAATAGCAGTGGTAACCACCACTCTCATACAATCCTATTTGAGCTTGAATACGCACTTAATTCCCATTAGTGAGGCTCCTTATCGCAGCATACGCTTGCCCTCCCCTTTCCATATGTTGCAATAATTCATTTTCACCCCTTACACCAGCTTCCAAATCCAGACCAAGATACTTAAAACACTGCACTACTTCCAGCCTCCTCCTATTTAGACTCACATGTAGACCACTCATTCCTTTCCTATTGCACTGCATCACCTTGCTTTTGCCTTCATTCACACTGAAGTTCCTTCTGTTACACACAATCCCAAATGCATCCAGCAATGACTGTACTTTCTCTTTTGATATAGCTACCATCACTAAATCATTCGCAAACAACAATTGTTTTCACTCGTACATTTCTCCATTTTCACTCACTAATGCTGCACCCATACATCCCACACTTGCTTTCGTCTCTCTTCCTACTCCACCCATATACAGATTGAAGAGCCAGGTTTAATTCACGAATCCTTGTCTGGGTCTACGTTTTACACTCAACCAGTCACCTTCAGTCTTAATAAAAGCTTTTGATGCCTTTTATTAGTGTGCATTTAATCCCATACATTCCCAAATATTCCACATCCGCTTTCGGTCCACTCTGTCATACGTTTTCTCCAGATCCATAAATGCCATGTACGCACTTTAATTTTTTTCCAGGTACTTGCCACACATAATTTTTAAGGTAAAAAAGCCTCTTCTTTGCCTCCTCCCCCCCCCCTTGTTCCTCTCCAACTAGACTTTCCGTGCACCTCCTAACTCTTCCACCCCATTCTCCCCCACGCCAAGGAGATGTCCTGGCTATTTATATGGAAACTTTACCACTAAGATCAGATTGGAGATCCAGATTTTCGTCGCGAACATCACCACGACCCTCTCTCCCTTTGTGCGCCAAGGGACCTCGACCTCGAGATTCACCATCACTTGTCCAGAAGGAGGACAATATTCCTTGAGTGCCAAAGGTTCGAGCCTTTAGTGACGCCAAGTCCCCAAGGCATCCCCCCCCTGTTGTTCAAGGAGAACAGCATTAGAACAGCCATTGTTCGTTTTGAGCCCTTCGCCAAGAAACGGTTCTCATCCCCCCCCCCTGTTGTTCAAGGAGAACAGCATTAGAACAGCCATTGTTCGTTTTGAGCCCTTCGCCAAGAAACGGTTCTCATCCCCCCCCCTGTTGTTCAAGGAGAACATCATTAGAACAGCCATTGTTCGTTTTGAGCCCTTCGCCAAGAAACGGTTCTCATCCCCCCCTGTTGTTCAAGGAGAACAACATTAGAACAGCCATTGTTCGTTTTGAGCCCTTCGCCAAGAAACGGTTCTCACCCCCCCTGTTGTTCAAAGGAGAACAACATTAGAACAGCCATTGTTCTTGAGCCCGTAGACAAGAGACGGTTCTCATCCCCCCCTTTGTTCAGAAGAGAACAACCTAGAACAGCCATTGTTCGTCAAGCCGTTCGTCGAGTAACGGTTCTCCTTTCCAAGACGCCACGTCAGGATCCTTTTATCCCCCCCCTTCGGCTGGAACTCGCCAGCGGACCGAATATTCCTTCAAGTACCTTCCACTGCACCCTAATGAAGTTACGTAAGCCAAGCGTCACCTTTTGAGTATTGATCCCTTATTTGTCAATTCTATCCTGTGCTTTAAATGGTTTATCGAACCATCCCATCTCTTTAACTCCATATTTGTTTTACCTTTTTTGATCCCTTAAATCCTTGGATTAGCCCGAGTCTCCACGACCCTTTCCATTCTGTTTGTCAATATTTTCCGTTTTTGTGTTTTGTTTATAGTTATTATTAATAAAACTCTATTTTATTAATAATAGCAATATTATTATCCTTGAGCTCAGTTCCACTTCTTAAGCATTTTGAAGATACATAATATCGGCCGCCAGACAGTAAAAACGCACTCTAAAGATAATTAAGGAAGTTCCCTCAACGAATAGTGATATATGGTATATCGTCGGGAGTCATTCTACGACAGTAATCAAGCCGGGAGTAACAAAGGCATGTTTTGGAGTTTTTGTATCACTCAAGCTTAATGTTGCCCTTTATGAAGGTTCTTCCATCAACTTAAGAAAGGTTTCAGAGAAGCGATGCGTATTTAAGGCACACCTAATATCAGCCAGGAAAGAGGTAGGAGACTTTAAGTAAAGGGAGATCATTTCTACCATGCAGAAGGGGTTGGGTGAGGGAGAAGAGAAAGCTTGTTCTGCGGAAGAAGAGACAGGTTGCAAAGTTTTGATAAGTTGAAAGGGGCAAATTCTGATAGCGTGTGATCCAGCGAGTTATGAAAGATGGCGAGAAGAGGTAATATTGAAACTATAGTTATCCAATTGGGTGCAGAGACGCAAAATAATACGGAGAAAGCAGAACTACATTAAATGAATATTTTTAAGAATCTCACTAAACGAATTTTATGGAGTGGGAGAGATTGGTTGGCGTTTTATTAGCATAGAAGTGGAGTGATAGCACGATCGCAATATATAAGAATACCAAAAGGATCAAGGTAATTGGAAATAGGAGCCTTACAAGAACCAAACCTGGTAAAACACTATAACACACCTCTACTGGCCGAAATGTATCCTTTCTTATGAGAGTGGATTGAGCAAGAATGATACCCAATTGGGTGCAGAGACGCAAAATAATACGGAGAAAGCAGAACTACATTAAATGAATATTTTTAAGAATCATACTAAACGAATTTTTGGGAGTAGGAGAGATTGGTTGGCGTTTTATTAGCATAAAAGTGGAGTGATAGCACGATCGCAATATATAAGAATACCAAAAGGATCAAGGTAATTGGAAATAGGAGCCTTACAAGAACCAAACTTGGTAAAACACTATAACACACCTCTACTGGCCGAAATGTATCCTTTCTTATGAGAGTAGATTGAGCAAGAATGATACTTACAGGCTAAACTATCTATTTGCAGCCCCAGAGAAAATCAAGAATTCACGAAGACGACGATAAGAAACGGTATGATTGACAGTATCAAATGCTGCTGAAAGATGAAAAAAGTACTAGAATTGAATGCTGATCAGTATGTGCCGCGAGACAACTGTGGTGAGTTATAGAAAAAGAAGATCTCTTTCTTTGAGGAGAGTGTGTGATCTACAATCCTGGCTGATACAAACTTTTATTAGAAATTTCGAAATGAATTCGAGTTGAGAGATTCGACAGTAGTAGGCCGGCTCGTTTGGCCTTAGGTTAGTTTTTTTTAGAATCAGGAATACAGCAATGAGTTAGAAAGAAAAAGGCACTATGCCTAATGCGTGGTAGGAATTAAAGATATCAGTTAGGCAAGAAAGGAGATAAGAAGTCATAGACCTTAGTAGCTTAGTGAGAAAGAGAGAAGAGAAGAAGAGGCTATAATCGAAGAGAGGAAAAATTCAGTTCTTCAAGTGACACTGTGCAGAAAGAAATGAGTTCTGGCTGGAAAAATTCAAGGTTTCCTGGTATTAATGGACAGATGTAGTAAGAATCTTAGAAATATTGTGAGCTATCTTGTCATGAAGATAATGAAGATGGAAAAGGTGATTGGAGTGAAAAGACTGGGAATACATGTGAAAAGTTAAACGAGCAAGAAGTTAGACATGTAGGTGTGGAATGTATTTGGTGTAAACAAGGATATGGCTGGTATAAGCTTCGCGGACAGAGATTAGAAGCGTGATGTAGAAGGGAGTTGAGCGGAAGGAAGAAATAAAAATTTTATCAGGCTCCGGATCTCTAGCTCGAACAAATTGAAGGCACCTTTCACAGCTTTTCTTTGTTTCTTTGCTTTCAAGATAGAAGTGAAGAACCAAAGAGTATACCATCGGCAAGAAGAGGTGTAGAATATGGATATCAAAGTACCAGTAGAGGTCACATGAAAAATAACATAGCCACATAATGAGCTCAGAAGAAGAGACAAGTTTTGAAGGAAGAAATAAGTGAGGTAATTTTCCTATACATCAGTTAATATTCATTTCAAAAGATTCGACGATGGTAAGACATAGATTCAGGATATATGACAGGATTTGGTGTGATTGGAAGAGATCAACAGAATTGGATGAGGTAGTCGTCGGAAATTGGTGTGAAGTGGTCGAAAATAGAGAAGCTGTGAATTTCTTAGCAGGAAAAAGGGTGAAGTAATTTTAGGGTGTTCCATTAAGACGGATTGAAGTTAGCAGTAAATAAAGCAGTGTTATTAGCGAAAATTTATTTATTTCACTATTAGATCTGTTATTTAAGTCATGGCAATTATGTATGAAAAATAATATCGCCTAAATGTCCGCCAAGGCCTCGGCGGCACACCTCCACTACATGGTCCAAATTTTTGATGACGTCTCTGCATAGTTGCTCCTCGATCTCACCAATATGCATTATTATCTCATCCTTTAGCTGTTGAATTGTTGTTGGTTTGTTGGCATAGACCTTAGTTTCGAGATGACTCCAAAGGAAGAAATCTAAAGGGATCAAGTCACACGATCGTGGTGGCCAATTAACCCTGGCTGTTTCGAGAGATGATGCGACCTGGGAACTTCTCATTCAATAAAGCCATTGTTGCATTGGCTGTGTGGCATGCGACGCCTTCCTGTTGAAACCACAAATATTCGACATCCATAGAATTCAATTCACGCCATAAAAAGTTGGTCATCACGGCACGGTATCGCTTGCCTCTCACCGTAACAGAATTCCTGGCATTATTTTCGAAGAAATACGGCCCAATGATTCCGCTAGCAAAAAATGCACACAAAACAGTGCCCTTTTGTGGATGCAGCGGCTTTTTAACAATCTTCCTGGGATTTTTATTGGCCCAAATGCGATAATTCTGATTATTAACGAATCCACCAAGATAAAAATGAGCTTCATCACTAAAGATGATCTTTGGCGAAAAATCATCATCGGCTTGTCTTTGCTCATGTACCCAATTGAAAAATGTACGAGGCTTCAAATGGTCAGCATTCTTTAGTTCGTGTTTCAATTGAATTTTGTAAGCGTGTAGAGACAAATCTTTTGTCAAAATCCGATGTAACGTTGTTGTGGAGAGGTTCAATTTCTGCGCGCGATGACGAATAGAGGTGTCCGGATCTTCCGCCACATTCTCGTGCACTGGAGCAATGTTTTCAGCTGAATGGCGTAAACGAGCACGTAATGGCGTTTTTATATCTGCCACCGACTTCGTTTATTGGAATTCACAAACAATTTTCTCAATTGCACTCTAGGTTGGTCGATTATGTTGAACAAAAAAATCGCGAAGTGTCCGAAATGCATTTCTGTTTGAACGTCCATTTTCGTAATAGACTTCGATAACTTTAACACGTTGTTCGATTGATACTCTTTGCATGGTTGAAATTGCCAAAGACTGCTGTGTTAAATCTGAAAGAAAAAGAAAAAATTCATTAGATGCTTAAACTTAACTCACAAATTAAAATCGGTCCAAGTTATTAGAACACCCCTTATTTCGATGAGGTTTGGTGGAGGGTGTGAAGATTTGAGATAAAGTGGAAGAGTTGAAAGTATCAAAGGTCATAGATGCAAGTAAGTATTATGGAAGAAGATATAATTGCCCAATTTACTGATTATTTCAGAGGGGTTAGACTTACTATGTTTATAAATTCATCAAAGAAGCCATTGTAGGGGCACCGATTAGGGGAGAAACAGTGTAAAATTGAGTTGTAAGTCTGATCTTTAGAAGCATGGAAACAAGTAAATTTTCGAAAGTGTCTGGAGTAAACATATGAGTTGGTGCCCGAAATTAAACCAAATCCACCACCACGCCTATAGTTTTTTGTTACATGTAGGAATGTGGAAAATTATAAAAGATCATGCGTTTAGTGAAGAGCAATTAATGATACGGCATGCTTCTTATAGCACCTAAGGGGACGGCCTAGTCACCACTAGTGAAGATAAAGGTCAGTCACCCGTTTCTATCGGTTCTAAAAAGATACAATGGAAAAGATAACTTAATATGTACTTTGATCTCTTGCTGTTTTTAACAGAATGAAGAACAATTGATGATTTCTTTGGGTATCTACATATGCTGAAAACTTTTTTACAAATTGGAGAATTATAACTGATTATACAGTTAGTAGAACGCACTCCCTGGGGGACGGCCTAGTCACCACTAGAGAAGATCAAATTTTAGTTACCCGTTTCTCACAGAACAAAAGAGATCCATTCAGAACAGTAATAAAATTGGCGACAGTCTGCCTCAATTTAAGGAAATCGACTCATATACCTCCTGAATGCTATTCAGTAAAAACGCCTCCATGTCTATGAATAATGTTTGTCGTAGAATGGACTCTCGACGATATACCATATATAACTATACGTTGAGATAACTTACTTAATTATCTTTAGAGTGCGTGGATGTCTGGCTGGCCGATATTATGTATCTTCGATATGCTTAAGAAGTGGAACTGAGCTCAAGGATAATAATATTGCTATGATTAATAAAATAGAGTTTTATTAATAATAACTACCAACAACACACAAAACGGAAAATATTGACATAAACAGAGAATGGAAAGGGTCGTGCGGACTCGAGCTAATCCGAAGATTAAAAGATTTAAAAAGGTAAAACTAATATAAAGTCAAAGGAAGGTGATGGTTCGCTAAACCATTTAAAGCACAGGATAGAATTGACAAAAGGGTTAAGTACTCAAAGGTAACGTTCGGCTTACGTAATTTATACTTGTTGTGCAGAGGAAGGTGACGTGAAGGAATTTTCGGTCCGCTGGCGAGTTCCAGCCAAAAGGGAAGGGAATAAAATGATCCTGACGTGGCGTCTTGGGAATGAGAACCGTTTCTCGACGAACGGCTTGAAGAACAATGGCTGTTCTACGTTGTTCTCTTCTGAACAACAGGGGGGGGGGTGAAAACCGTCTCTTGTCTCAGGGCTCAAGAACAATGGCTGATCTAATGTTGTTCTTTTCTGAACAACAAGGGGGAAGGGTGAGAACCGTTTCTTGGCAAACGGGCTCAAACGAACAATGGCTGTTTTACGTTGTTCTCTTCTGAACAACAGGGGGGGGGGGGGGGGTAAGAACCGTTTCTTGTCAACGGGCTCGAACGAACAATGGCTGTTCTAACGTTGTTCTCTTTCTGAACAACAGGGGAAGGGTGAGAACCGTTTCTTGGTGGATGGGCTCAAACGAACAATGGCTGTTCTACGTTGTTCTCTTCTGAACAACAAGGGGGGACGTGAGAACAGTTTCTTGTCAACGGGCTCAAGAACAATGATTGTTCTAATGTTGTTCTCATGTGAACAACAAGGAAGAAACCTTGTGGACTCGGCGTCACGAAGGCTCGAACCTTGGCACTCAAGGGATATTGTCCTTCTTCTGGACAAGTGATGGTGAGTCTCGAGGTCGAGGTCCCTTGGCGCACAAGGTGAGAGAATGTCGTAGTGATGTTTCGCGACGAAAACCTGGATCTTCAATCTGATCTTAGTGGTAAAGTTTTCATCTAAATAGTCGAGAAACTCCCTTGGCGTGGGGGACAATGGAGTGGGAGCTTCGAAGGAATGCACAGCCGAGCCTGGGAACAATGCCCCATCTGCCCATAAGCCTAACTCAATCTGGCGAGGTCGGCGTCTGGGGGCGAACGGGGGAAGATAAATCTCCTTGTTTAAACATTGACCTAGGTGGCTGCGATAAGGCGTCAAGCTTCAAAGCAAAGATGCACGTGGGGAGCATCGTGGTTTTAAATAACATGTAATAGTGTTTGAAATTAACGCAGCCTCAACCCGTTCTATCACACCCCTCCATTCCGGGGGAAGTTGTCACCTCGAAAAAAAAGAGAGAAGGGACAACGATAGAGCTCCGTTGTGGGGAACTCGTTTTCTTGTACCAACCGTACCTTCCTGCACCTAACTAGTATTACCTCAATACATATGATTATTTTGATCTTTTGATTATAAGGGAAAATAACCTTTAATACAATTAATAAAAAAAAGGGGCATGGAACAATGAAATGATATAAAATTAGTACTTACGAGACAAAGTAATTTATACGTAAAATTAATGGGTACAAATATATATACATACCAAATAATAGACATTGAGCGTTACAAAATTCAGACATATACATTAACTAATTATTTTAAAAGAGAATCTAATTTAAGTCGTACAAGACGGTATATACCTACATGGAGATACTAATCCTATGAATACAATTACTCTACGCTATTCGGTAACGCATTCCTACTGAGTGCGTCAGCGACATGGTTATCGGAACCTTTTATATAATTTATTTTAAATTGATACTCTTGCAAGAGTAAACTCCAGCGCATGATTCGGCCGTTGGAGTGTCGCACTTTCCTAATATAGGCTAACGGACGGTGGTCGGGTCCTATCTGAAATTCTTTTTCTATCAAGTACCTTTTGAATTTGTCTATAACCCAGATAATTGATAGACTTCCTTCTCTATAGTAGCATATCTCTTTTCGTGTGGTAATAATTAACGACTAGCATATGCAACTGATGACTCGTTCCTTCATCTCGTTGCTCACGTCGGTCTCAATCCCAAAGGATTTTTCCGGGTTGGGCAACTTTAAAATTGGGGCAGAAATGAACTTACTCTTGAGCTGATTAAAATGGGAAACAGCGACATCATTCCAACGTAAACGATCGGGAAAATTCTTTTTTTGAAGGGGGCTGAGGGGGTCCGAAATTGCAGCGAAATTCGGAACAAATCGCTGATAGTGAGAAGCTGATCCGAGGAACGATCTTAATTGCTTCTTTGTAATCGGGAGGGGCATGTCGGCAATTGCCTTAATCTTGTTCTCTTGGAGGCCTAACTTGCTTTGTCCTATTTTGAAACCCAAGCATTTTATGGTTTTATGGGCAAAATGGCATTTGCTGGGGCCAATGGTGAGGACATTTTCGCGCAGTCGCTCGAAAAGAGCTAATAGGGTGGTTAAATGGTGACTCCATTTAATTAGTTCTTGTAGCTCACTCTTTTGATGTGGTGTCAGCTGCGCGTAAATATCAAGGTCAGAGGGTTCAAAAGACTCGCCTGGTAGGGAAGGAGGAGGGTAATCTGCATCAGGTTGGATGCACACTGTCTGTACTACATTAAGGGACTCCGCGGGGTAATCTTCTTCAAGCGCCGATGTTTCGTCCAGCTCTACGAACATATCTCAATGGGCGCGTTGGGGGTACTTTTTTTCTTGGGGTTCACGGACAGTCTCCGTGTCCTTGTCTTGGGCCTTATCACCTAAGGGTGTTAGTAATTCACACTCCATTTGAGCCGTCCTAAAGTCCTGGTTAAGGGTCTCCGAGAAATCGGACGGTATCGGGGTTCTGATGGGGACGGACTCCTGGGCTTCTTTCTCAGCTTGGCCTAGAGGAAGGGTGACCTGAGACACAGGGTCGGAACTTACTTGGGGGCTCTGTCCTATAAGTACGGAACAGAATTGTATGGGTGCTGAAATGACTTCAGCCCAGCCATCATAATATTGACACTGCAGGTAACATCTAACGACGGGGAATTGGTTCGCCCACCCAAGGTAGTCATGTACCACCGCAAATTTTTCGTGGTTAGGGTCCACTGGGGAAAGGAGTTCGTCAGACACGATGAAACACGTACATCCTGTGTATCTGACGAGAGTCGATACTCGGCAGCCGTTCACGCTGCCCTCCTCAAATTTCAAAGTTCCCGGTGAACTTTTATCAAAAACAAAATTTACCTGGTGGCCTGACGGAGGGGGAGAAGTTGCTGCTTGGGTCTGCGCCACCGGGAAAGCTGGTGTGGCACTAATCTGGTGAACTTGGTGGGCTGGTCTGCTTTTAAGCCTAGAATTTGAGGGGCAATTCCAGCTCATGTGGTTTTCTACACCACAGGTGAAGCATATGATTGGTCGCTTCGGAAAGAGAGATGGAGAAGAAATCTTAACGGGAGGTTTGGAGTCCCGTTGTTTGTTTTGGGGAATGAAGTTTTGGGGTTTTACGGGGCCCGGAAACTTCGTCAGCTTTCCCGGGAAGGGGCGCGAATCCTTCTTTCTTTCCTGGTTTGGGGATTGGTGAGAAGTTCGATTCTCCTTTGGGTATAAATTATGGCTGGCGGCATAGACATCCGCTTCTTCGGTATATTCTTTAAAGTTCTGGCACCGACGATCCTTGACGAACGCGTGGATCTCCGTCGGGAGAGACGCCAAAAATTGATCTCGCAAAACGAAGTCTGTTAAGGACTCGTAGTTCGAATCAACCTTTGAGGATTCTAATCATAATTTAAAATTCCTCTGAAGAATGTATCCGAATTGACGGAACGTCTGTCCGGGTTTAATACGACCTCCTCGAAATTCTTGGCGGTAGAAATCGGGGGTCATATTATGAGCGGCCAATAACTCAGTTTTTAAGTTGCTGTAGTCAATTGTACACTAGGATAGTAAAGATATAAAAATTTCGCGCAATTTACAATTAAACAAGGGAGGTAATCTGGCTACACCTTCAGCCTCCAGATCCATGTTATTGATTTCGAGGATATTTTCGAAGTGGGCTAAAAATGATCCGAAATCCTCTCCATCCTTGAAATTGGGGAGCTTTAGTGAGAGATTGAAGGGGGGCTTCGGAACGTGAACTGGATGACTGTATTTCTGCTTCAACACGAGCTAATTCAATCTGATGGTGAAGCTCAGCTTGTCTTTTCCGTTCCTCTCTTTCTCTTTTTTATCTTCTCATTGGCTTTTTCTTTCTGTTTCTTCTCGTTGGATTTCTTTGTCTCTTTCTTCTCGTTGGATTTCTCTTTCTTCTCGTTGGATTTCTCTTACTCTTTCTTCTTGTTGGTTTTCTATTTCTCTTTATTTTTCTTTCTCTTCTCGCTGTTTTCTTTGCTCCTCTTGAACGTACCAAATTAGCTCTTTTCCGGAAAGTCGCAAGGACTCTCTTTGTGCTTTAAAGATTTCGAACTGAGTCATCTTGCACTTGGGGGCGCAATAGTCAACCAACTAAAATTCCTTGCAACAAGAATTATGCCTCTATAGAATTAGCCTACCTAAATATGGGCACTGACGTATTCGTACTTGGTTTCTCGATCTAAATAACCACTGACTAAAATCACACACAAAAAAAACACAAACAAATTATTATAACAGTTCCTTGAGCTACTTTAGCTTCTTAAGTTTCGAAAAAGGGGATAGCAATCGCTAAAACAAAAGGGAACTACTATCCTCTATTATTATAACGAAAAAACACTATGCTTTTCTCGACTGAAACCAGTGTTTGCAAAGATATAGCGTTAAACCTTACACACTTGATACCAAATTTAAATAGTATATGTCGTAGAATGACTCTCGACGATACCATATATATAACACTATTTGTTGAGGCAACTTCCTTAATTATCTTTAGAGTGCGTTACTGTCTGGCAGCCGATATTATGTATCTTCGATATGCTTAAGAAGTGGAACTGAGCTCAAGGATAATAATATTGCTATCATTAATAAAATAGAGTTTTATTAATAATAACTAACAATAAACACAAGACGGAAAATATTGACATAAACAGAATGGAAAGGGTCGTGGAGACTCGGGCTAATCCAAGGATTTAAGGGATTAAAAAAGGTAAAACAAATATAGAGTTAAAGAGATGGGATGGTTCGATAAACAATTTAAAGCACAGGATAGAATTGACAAAAGGGATCAATACTCAAAGGTGAAGTTTGGCTTACGTAACTTTGGCACTAGTGGTGCAGTGGAAGGTGGCGCAAAGGAGTTTCGGTCCGCTGGCGAGCTCCAGCCGAAGGGGAAGAATAAAAGGATCCTGACGAGGCGTCTTGGGAAGGAGAACCGTTTCTCGACGAACGGCTTGAAGAACAATGGCTGTTCTAAGTTGTTCTCTTCTGAACAAAGGGGGGATGAGAACCGTCTCTTGTCTACGGGCTCAAGAACAATGGCTGTTCTAATGTTGTTCTCCTTTGAACAACAGGGGGGGTGAGAACCGTTTCTTGGCGAAGGGCTCAAAACGAACAATGGCTTTTCTAGGTTGTTCTCTTCTGAACAAAGGGGGGGGGATGAGAACCGTCTCTAGTCTACGGGATCAAGAACAATGGCTGTTCTAATGTTGTTCTCCTCTGAACAACAGGAGGGGGGGGTGAGAACCGTTTCTTGGCGAAGGGCTCAAAACGAACAATGGCTGTTCTAATGCTGTTCTCCTTGAACAACAGGAGGGGATGAGAACCGTTTCTTGGCGAAGGGCTCAAAACGAACAATTACTGGTCTAATGCTGTTCTCCTTTCAACAACCTGGGGGGAAGCCTTGGGGACTTGGCGTCGGAAACGCTCGAACCTTTGGCACTCAAGGAATATTGTCCTCCTTCTGGACAAGTGATGGTGAATCTCGAGGTCGAGGTCCCTTGGCGCACAAAGGGAGAGAGGGTCGTGGTGATGTTTCGCGACGAAAATCTGGATCTCCAATCTGATCTTAGTGGTAAAGTTTCCATATAAATAGCCAGGACATCTCCTTGGCGTGGGGGAAAATGGAGTGAAAGCTTGGAGGGAACGCACAGCCGGGCCGGAGAACAATGCCTTATCTGTTCATAAGCCTAACTCGATCTGGCGAGGTCGGCGTATGGGGGCGAACGGGGGGACGATAACCTCCTTGTTTAAACATTGGCATCCGGTAGCTGAGATAAGACTTCAAGCCTCGAATCGAAGATGCACGTGGGCAGCATCATGTTTTTAAAATAATATGGGATAGGAGTTGAAATTAACGCAGTCAACTCGTTCTATCACACCCCTCCATTCCGGGGGAAGTTGTCGCTTCGAAAAAAATAAGAGAGAAGGGACAACGATAGAGCTCCGTTGTGGGGAACTCGTTTTCTTGTACCAACCGTACCTTCCTGCACCTAACTAGTATTACCTCAATACATATGATCATTTTGATCTTTAGATTACAGGGGAAAATAACCTTTAATACAACTTAATCAGAGAGAAAAAAAAGGGCATGGAACAATGAAATGATATAAACTTAGTACATACGGGACAAAATAATTTATACGTAAATTAATAAGAACAAATATATATACATACAAAAATTAGACTTCGAGCGTTACAAAATTCAGACATATACATTAATTAATTATATTACAAAAAAATCTTAAATTAAGTCGTACAAGACGGTATATACCAACATGGAGATACTAATCCTATGAATACAATTATTCTACGCTATTCGGTAACGCATTTCTACTGAGGGCGTCAGCGACCTGGTTATCGGAACCTTCTATCTAATTTATTTTAAACTGATACTCTTGCAAGAGTAAACTCCAGCGCATGATGCGGCCGTTTCAGTGTCTCAAATTCCTAATATAGGCTAACGGACGGTGGTTGGTTCCTATTTGAAATTCTTTACATATCAAGTACAGCTTGAATTTGTCTATGACCCAGATAATTGATAGAGCTATCTTTTCTCTAGTGGCATATCTCTTTTCGCGTGGTAATAGTTGACGACTAGCATATGCAACTGGATGACTCGTTCCGTCATCCACGTATTGAAGGAGTACACCTCCAATGCCCTCGTTGATCACGTCGGTCTTAATCCCAAAGGATTTTTCCGGGTTGGGAAACTTTAAAATGGGGGCAGAAATGAACTTACTTTTGAGCTGATTAAAATGGGAAACAGCGACATCATTCCAACGTAAACGATCGGGGAAATTCTTTTCCTGAAGGGGGCATAGGGGGGCCAAAATTGCTGCGAAATTCGGAACAAATCGCTGATAGGGAGAAGCTGATCCTAGGAACGATCTTAATGGCTTCTTTGTAATCGGGAGGGGCATGTGGGCGATTGCCTTAATCTTGTTCTCGTGGGGACCTAACTTGCTTTGTCCTATTTTGAAACCCAAATATTTGATGGTTTCGTGAGCAAAATGGCATTTGCTGGGGCCAATGGTGAGGCCATTTTCACGCAGTTGCTCGAAAAGAGCTAATAGGGCGGGTAAATGGTGACTCCATTTAATTAGTTCTTGTAGCTGACTCTTCTGACGTGGTGTCAGCTGCGCGTCACTATCCAGGTCAGAGGGTTCTAAAGACTTGCCTGGTAGGGAAGGAGGAGGGTAATCGGCATCAGGTTGGATGCACACTGTCTGGATTACATTAAGGGACTCCGCGGGGCAATCCTCTTCAAGCGCCGATGCTTCGTCCAGTTCTACGAAGTTATCTCCATGGGCGCGTTGGGGGTTCTTTTTTTCTTGGGGTCCAGGGACAGTCTACGTGTCCTTGTCTGGGGCCTTATCACCTAAGGGTTTTAGTGATTCACACTCCTCTTTTGCCGTCCTAAAGTCCTGGTTAGGGGTCTCCGAGAAATCGGACGGTATCGGGGTTCTGATGGGGACGGGCTCCTGGGCTTCTATCTTATCTCGGCCTTGAGGAAGAGCGGCCTCAAACACAGGGTCGAAACTTACTTGGGGGCTCTGTCCTATAAGTACGGAACAGAATTGTATGGGTGCTACAATGACTTCAGCACAGCCATTATAATATTGACACTGCAGGTAACATCTAGCGACGGGGAATCGGTTCGCCCGCCCAAGGTGGTCATGTACCACCGCAAATTTTTCGTGGTTAGAGGCCACTGGGAGGAGTTCGTCGGACACGATGAAACACGTACATCCTGTGTCCCTGACGAGAGTCGATACTCGACAGCTGTCCACGCTGCCCTCCTCATATTTCAAAGTTCCCGATGAACGTTTACCAAAAACAAAATTTACCTGGTGGCTTGACGGAGGGGGAGAAGTTTCTGCTTGGGTCTGCACCACCGGGGAAGCCGGGGTTGCATTAATCTGGTGAACTTGGTGCGCTGGTCCGCTTTTAAGCCTAGAATTTTGGGGGCAATTCCAGCTCATGTGGTTTTCTACACCACAGGTGAAGCATATGGTTGGTCGCTTCGGGAAGAGAGATGGAGGAGAAGTCTTAACGGGAGGTTTGGAGTCCCGTTGTTGTTTTTGGGGAAAGAAGTTTGGGGGTTTTACGGGGCTCGGAAACTTTGTCAGCTTTCCTGGGAAGGGGCGCGAATCCTTCCTTCTTTCTTCTCGTTGGATTTCTTTTTCTCGTTCCTCTTGTTGTATTTTTCTTTCTCGTTCTTCTCGTTGTATTTCTCTTTCTCGTTCTTATCGTATTTTTCTTTCTTGTTCTTCTCGTTGTATTTCTCTTTCTCGTTCTTCTCGTTGTATTTCTCTTTCTCGTTCTTCCTTTTTTCTTTGATATTTTTCTTCAATCTGAGCTAGTTCAATCTGATGGTGAAGGTACACTTGTCTTATCCATTCCTCTCTTATGTACTTAATTAGTTCTTTTCCGGAAAGTCCCAAGGATTCTCCTTGCGCTTTAAAGATTTCAAACTGAGTCATCTTTGCACTTGGGGGCGCACTAGTCAACCAACTAAAATTCCTTGCAACAAGAATTATGCCTCTATAGAATTAGCCTACCTAAATATGGGCACTGACCTATTCGTACTTGGTTTCTCAATCTAAATAACCACTGACTAAAATCACAAAAAAAACACAAACAAATTATTATAACAGTTCCTTGAGCTACTCCAGCTTCTTAAGTTTTAAAAAAAGGGGGATAGCAATCGTTAAAACAAAAGGGAACTACTATATTCTATTATTATAACGAATAACGCTATGCTTTACTCGACTGAGACCAGTGTTTGCAAAGATATAGCGTTAAACCCCACACCTGACACCAAATTTAAATAGTATATATATATATGTCGTAGAATGACTCCCGACGATACCATATATATAACACTATTCGTTGAGGCAACTTCCTTAATTATCTTTAGAGTGCGTTACTGTCTGGCGGCCGATATTATGTATCTTCGATATGCTTAAGAAGTGGAACTGAGCTCAAGGATAATAATATTGCTATCATTAATAAAATAGAGTTTTATTAATAATAACTAACAATAAACACAAGACGGAAAATTTTGACATAAACAGAATGGAAAGGGTCGTGGAGACTCGGGCTAATCCAAGGATTTAAGGGATTAAAAAAGGTAAAACAAATATAGAGAAAAAGAGATGGGATGGTTCGATAAACAATTTAAAGCACAGGATAGAATTGACAAAAGGGATCAATACTCAAAGGTGAAGTTTGGCTTACGTAACTTTGGCACTAGTGGTGCAGTGGAAGGTGGCGCAAAGGAGTTTCGGTCCACTGGCGAGCTCCAGCTGAAGGGGGGGAATAAAAGGATCCTGACGAGGCGTCTTGGGAAGGAGAACCGTTTCTCGACGAACGGCTTGAAGAACAATGGCTGTTCTAGGTTGTTCTCTTCTGAACAAAGGGGGGATGAGAACCGTCTCTTGTCTACGGGCTCAAGAACAATGGCTGTTCTAATGTTGTTCTCCTCTGAACAACAGGGGGGGGGGGAGAACCGTTTCTTGGTGAAGGGCTCAAAACGAACAATGGCTGTTCTAATGCTGTTCTCCTTGAACAACAGGGGGGGATGAGAACCGTTTCTTGGCGAAGGGCTCAAAACGAACAATGGCTATTCTAGGTTGTTCTCTTCTGAACAAAGGGGGGGGGATGAGAACCGTCTCTTGTCTACGGGCTCAAGAATAATGGCTGTTCTAATGTTGTTCTCCTCTGAACAACAGGGGGGGGGGGGTGAGAACCGTTTCTTGGTGAAGGGCTCAAAACGAACAATGGCTGTTCTAATGCTGTTCTCCTTGAACAACAGGGGGGGATGAGAACCGTTTCTTGGCGAAGGGCTCAAAACGAACAATGGCTGTTCTAATGCTGTTCTCCTTTGAACAACAGGGGGAGGAAGCCTTGGGGACTTGGCGTCGGAAACGCTCGAACCTTTGGCACTCAAGGAATATTGTCCTCCTTCTGGACAAGTGATGGTGAATCTCGAGGTCGAGGTCCCTTGGCGCACAAAGGGAGAGAGGGTCGTGGTGATGTTTCGCGACGAAAATCTGGATCTCCAATCTGATCTTAGTGGTAAAGTTTCCATATAAATAGCCAGGACATCTCCTTGGCGTGGGGGAAAATGGAGTGAAAGCTTGGAGGGAATGCACAGCCGGGCCGGAGAACAATGCCTGATCTGTTCATAAGCCTAACTCGATCTGGCGAGGTCGGCGTATGGGGGCGAACGGGGGGACGATAACCTCCTTGTTTAAACATTGGCATCCGGTAGCTGAGATAAGACTCCAAGCCTCGAATCGAAGATGCACGTGGAGAGCATCATGGTTTTAAAATAATATAGGAAAGGAGTTGAAATTAACGCAGTCAACTCGTTCTATCACAGTATATATATATATATATATATATATATATATATATATATATATATATATATATATATATATATCGTAGAATGGACTCTCGACGATATACCATATATAACAATTTGTTGAGGGAACTTACTTAATTATCTTTAGAGTGCGTGGATGTCTGGCTGGCCGATATTATGTATCTTCGATATGCTTAAGAAGTGGAACTGAGCTCAAGGATAATAATATTGCTATGATTAATAAAATTGAGTTTAATTAATAATAACTACCAACAACACACAAAACGGAAAATATTGACATAAACAGGGAATGGAAAGGGTCGTGGGGACTCGAGCTAACTCGAGGATTAGAAGATTTAAAAAGGTAAAACAAATATAAAGTTAAAGGGAGGTGATGGTTCGCTAAACTATTTAAAGCACAGGATAGAATTGACAAAAGGGTTAAGTACTCAAAGGTAACGTTCGGCTTACGTAATTTATACTTGTTGTGCAGAGGAAGGTGACGTGAAGGAATTTTCGGTCCGCTGGCGAGTTCCAGCCGAAAGGGGAGGGAATAAAATGATCCTGACGTGGCGTCTTGGGAATGAGAACCGTTTCTCGACGAACGGCTTGAAGAACAATGGCTGTTCTACGTTGTTCTCTTCTGAACAACAGGGGGGGGGGTGAAAACCGTCTCTTGTCTCAGGGCTCAAGAACAATGGCTGATCTAATGTTGTTCTTTTCTGAACAACAAGGGGGAAGGGTGAGAACCGTTTCTTGGCAAACGGGCTCAAACGAACAATGGCTGTTTTACGTTGTTCTCTTCTGAACAACAGGGGGAGGGTGGGGGGTGAGAACCGTTTCTTGTCAACGGGCTCGAACGAACAATGGCTGTTCTAACGTTGTTCTCTTTCTGAACAACAGGGGGACGGTGAGAACCGTTTTTTAGCGAACGGCCTCAAACGAACAATGGCTGTTCTACGTCGTTCTCTTCTGAAAAACAAGGGGGGGGGGTTGAGAACCGTTGCTTGTCAACGGGCTCAAGAACAATGGTTGTTCTAATGTTGTTATCTTCTGAACAACAAGGGGAAAACCTTGTGGACTCGGCGTCACGAAGGCTCGAACGATGTGCAGGTATTTGGAGAATTTTTAAAGTAAACTGAAAGTGGCACGTTAATCTATAGTTAGGATTACTCGTGATTTAATATTCATGTTCAAATAATTCAAAAACTACTATTAAGTTTTATTTTAAAACCCATTGATTGACATAATTTTAAATAGATTAGTTGAAGAACAATCTAAGTTGAAACGATTTTCAAAGTTTAAAAAAAACACGATATTCGTCTAATGATGTTTAAGTTTCAATCTATGAACAATTTGTTTGCATGCTAGTTTCATTGCTTCCAAAAAGTGAATCGATATTTATATTTTCCTATCCTTTTATAAGGGTACATACTTCGTTCTATCAGGTCTCGCAATGCAGTGTAATTTCAAGCGAAAACAATTTTTCATTTTAAGCTTTATTTTGCAGCTCCAAAATGAACTTGGTTTTCATTCCTGCACTTTTGCTGAGGCAACAATATTCTTTTGTAGAAAAAGAAGACAGCACTCTGTTTTATATTACAAATAAGACTTACGAATGATTTGAATAAAGGAACTACTATTTTCTACTCCTATATTCAAAGTTTTTCAGAATACCTCGGTTTGTTATATTTGCTGGTTTAGATATTTGGAAGCAGAGTTTCGAAAAGTTGAAATCGCTCGAAATCAATAGACCAATATCACGTTTTGTGATACATTTTCTAATCGAAGCCCGCGTAACCTATAAGCATTTTCCATTGCTAGACCAGATGTTCTTTACTTTTCATTCTTAATATTAAAATTTTTCAGCCACGTAACAGACCAATTGAATTTCTCGTTACGAAAATCGTGCTGTAGTTCCTGAAAATCTGGATCGTGTTCCGATAGATAACAAAGCTTAGCATTGTCCGCGAACTTTTCAATCTTGCTGCTCCGATCGCCGAGTCATCGCGGACTCTTTGTCGCCCTCATCGGCTCGCTCATTTCCAGCAATTCCTACGAGTCCAGGAACCCAGCAGAAGATAATCTCTACATCCACCCGGCTTGCCAAAACCGTACCGTCAGGGATATCACGAACCAGAAATGCAGAGATTCCATTGCTCTAAGAGCATTTAGGGCGCATTCTAGGTTGCTATAGATCACAATCCGCTCCCCAAACCAGGCACGTCGCGTAATATCCCGTACCCAGTGTTGTATTGCCACCAGCTCAGACATAAGGACAGAGGCAGCGCCTGGCAGATCGCCACTTGGTTCAAATAGAGGGGATACGGCGTGGAAGACGACCACCTTTTGGGACTTGGAGCCATCCATATACACTGGCACGGTTCCACTGTGACACGAGGTGTGCTCCAAAGAGGTAGAAGGCAATACTCCCGGCGCTGAAAAAGCTTTGGGAGTAGAGGCGTGGCGACAAATAGCCAAATGTGGTACCCACTAGGGTGGCGTTCTGGGCAGTACCAGGGAGACCACCAGCTCGGGGGGTATACCTAGCACTCTAAGGAATTTCCTAGCCCTAAAGCCAAAGGGTTTAGGGTACAAGTGGCGTCTCTAGGCGAAATAGTCACCTGAGAAATCAGCTGCGGATGCAGTGAGAGGTGTTGGCGACTGAGGGAGGCACCGGGCTTGCGCATACAGGCGAATAAGGCACTGTACACGGCGTAGAGCAAGTAACATCTCCAAAGCAGCAACTAGTAGGCTCTTATTTAGAGGAGTGCAGAAGGCACCAGTCGCCAGGCGAAGGCCAGTGTGGTAGATAGAGTCCACTTTCCGCAATACACGTTCGCCTGCGGATACATAAAACTCGCATCTATAGTCAAGCTTCGAGCAAATAAAGGATTAATAAAAAAGTAAGGCAGTAACTCTATCAGCGATCCAAGCGCTGAACGTCACGGGACAGAGAATATCCATGGCGTGGGTACAAGAGACGCTAAGGTGAGCCAACAATTAAATGCAAGACCAAGGAAACGGAGCGATTCAACCACTTTCAGGCGTCCCAAATTAAGAAACAAGTCTAAGTTACGATGGAGTCGTGAATGGTGGCAGAAGTTCAGCACCTTAGTCTCGGCCAAAGAAAACCAAAACCTGTGCGCTTTCGCATAGTGAGAGACGCGGTTCAATTCCTGTTGGAGTCTACGCTCCAGAGTTAGCATCTCGGCCGCGCCAAAAGAGATCGAAAATGTCGTCCACGTACAGCGTAGCGGAACACCTTACAGCAGCTCCGGGATGATGCCGTTGATGCTTAGGGGCAAAGAGTATGAGACTGAGGACACTTCCCTGCGGGACACCCTCTTCCAGCTCTATTGGGCCGGAGAGGGCTCCCCTCACTCGTACGCGGAATCGACGATCTCGTAAAAATTCAGATATAAAGATCGGGAGGCGCCGCTTCGCTCCTATCGTGTGGAGAGTCTCCATGATACCGTATCGCGATGCGATATCATAGGCCTTCTCCAGATCGAAAAACACCGTGGCGTAGTGCTCTCTACGAAGGAAGCCCTCGAAGATGGCATTTTCAATTCGGAGAGGAGCATCCAACGTGGAGTGGAGCTTGTGGAAGCCGCACGATGCAGATGACAGATGGCCTCTGCAATCCAGAAAAAAGATAACCTAACATTTACCAATTCCTCAATCAACTTGCAAACGCAAGAGATTAGAGAGATTGGGCAGAAACCAACCAGAGTAGAGTGATCCCTCCCCAATTTCCGAAATGCGAGCACAGTAGCGATTTGCAAGGAATCAAGAAGAGACCCTTCACCCAGATCTTGTTGAACAAGACTAAGGTAAGGCCATGCCTCGCTCCCCCAGGTGTCAAAAAATAGCGGAAGGGAAATCGTCCGGATCATGGGTTGTGTCCGCGCACGAAGCAAGAGCGGAACGCAACTCACTCAGAGTAAACCCCTCTTGTTGAAGTGTTCTCCGCATTAAGAAGTAAAGTCCCGTCAGCGGCCTTCCGCGACATCAAGACATGCATTGAATGCTGGCGGAGCAGCATCCCGGCTAGAGAATGCGGAGAAAGCGGTCGCGAAGGATTCCACCACGGACGTGGGATCTGAGATTGCGGTGCCATTGTCTTGGGAACGGGAGGTGGGTCCTGCGAGAACTTGCCTCGAATCCTTTTGACTCGCTTCCATATCTCTGCTAGATGGGTCTTTCCATTAAGTGAAGACATGTATGCCCGCCAAGAAGAGCAGCGGACGTGCTTCGAAATATACCGGATCCTAGCACTATCCCGACGAGATTTATCGACAGTGAAATCGTTCGGGTGGCGCTTATAGCCCATGTAGGCATAGTGCTTCTGCTTGATGGCCGTCTCACACTCAGCTGACCACCACTGAAGTGGTCGGCGTGCAAAACAGCAAGACCTTCTATGAATAGCAGCTAGGCCTGCGGCAATGATATTGCCGGAGAATAACCCAATGGCCTCATCTACTGACTTAATCTTCTCCATTGATCCATTGAGATAGAGAATTCAGTCATTTGTTGAAATGAAGACCACCTCGCCCGCACCAAGCACCACCGGGGTGGGCTCTCAAACGGAAGCAGCCCAGAAAATGATAGTTGAATGGAAAAGTGATCACTTCCCTCGAGGTCATCGACCACCCTCCAATCAAAATCGGGTTGTGCATTCGGAGAGCACAAAGATAGATCGAGGCAGGAAAATGAAGCGGTTCTCGGGCAGTGATGCATAAACTCATCCACATTTAGGACACCCATCTCAAGCTCATCGATCAAGTCGGCAAGGACTTGAGCCAAGGGATTGATAGAGTAGTCTTCCCAGAGAGGGTGTCTGCTGTTTAAATCTGCGAGCAAAAGATGGAGCCTCGTCGACCGTTCACAACGCGGCTGAAGTCCCCCGCTTCGAAGTCGGCTGACGGTGGAATGTACGCGGAAATAACAGTATACCACCTATCAAGGTGCGGCTGCACAGCTACTGCCTGTAGGAGGTATCTAAAGTGAAGAGAAGAACGGAGACATTATGCCGAGTGTAAATCGCACATCATCACGTTCCGCCCCCATCCCTTGGTGGTTGGAGCGCACAACCCCTATACCCCAGGAGGGTGGGCAGGGAGATTGCGTCCAGCATGATCTACAAAAAGATAGCTAACGGGGAAAGGGACGAGAAGAGTTTCCGCAGCTCCTCCCAGCTGGCCCTGAGACCATGGCAATACCATTAGAGGAATATGCCCTCCAAGCCTAGCTCGGAGGAGACGCGGGGGTCCAGTTCGAATAAAAGTCCCTCACCGGAATGGCCGTACGCTTCCTGGAGGCAGAAACCCGGGCGCTGTTGGCCGGATAATGCGTTGAAGGTGTTGTCGCCTTCGAAGACTTATTAAGGGCTGTTGGGCTCGCCTTGCGAGTCTTTTACTCCCCCCGCCTGCGGCTTCGTAGTTGGAGGGCCCTTTTTACGAGGATCCACCGTCTCCCTGCCACCCAGCCCATCACTATGCGTGGGCAAAGGAGCGTAGCTACTTTGTTGCTGTCCTCCTTTCGGGGGACGACTTTAGGAATCGCGGAAGATGGCCTGGCAAGCTTCTTCAGGGGCGTTGCCTCCTGTGAGTCTAACGACTCGGTGGAGGTGCGTGGCTGTCTCGTCATACGGAAAACGGTCACGCTGGTGGAAGGGAGGAGCCCTGGTTTTATTT
Source organism: Ceratothoa steindachneri (assembly GCA_963969495.1). Lineage (NCBI taxonomy): Eukaryota > Metazoa > Arthropoda > Malacostraca > Isopoda > Cymothoidae > Ceratothoa > Ceratothoa steindachneri. Next base: position 135,999,121 of record OZ018323.1, on the reverse strand, counting down.
GGAGCTGCGTGAGAACTCTTTGTGCCGCCAGCTTTACCAGGGAAGCGCTTAGGTTGATTCGAACACGCAGAAGGGCTCCGAATGGGAGTATAAACATCCATGTTCATTGGCCTGGATGGGCCAGGAGCAGAGGGGTCTTTTTTAGCATTGAGGCGTAAGACATACCAGGCAGAGACGGGTGCGCCAGGACCAAGTCCTTAGCCTCGCGTAATGAGAGAGGATCCTGGGACTGAACGGCCAGTATTTCTTCCTCGAGGAGATACGAACCACATTGCTTCGAAGAAGGTGGGTGCGGCACTCCTGAATTCACACACTTGGCCACACACGATTTAGACTTATCGTGTGCAGCCTTGGAGCAATTTACACAGACTTTGGGTGCCCCTGACTTTGCAGGTCTACATGAGCGATTCGTATGGCCGAAGCGGTGACAGTAATAGCACCTCCGCAGAAGTGGCACGAATACATTCACGCGGTAGCTGTACCAACCGGCACGCACCGACCTAGGGAGCTTGTCACAGTCGAATGTGACGAAGAATGTAGGGGGGAGGAGTTCGAGGCCCATCCCTCTTTTCTCATCGCACGCTCGACCTTGACCGCCCCGTGGTCGGCTAGCTCTAGAGTGATATTTTCTACGTAGTAGCCCCCATGGATGGAGAGGAGCCTCGAGGCTTTTTAGCCTTTTTTGTTTGTTTTTTCTTCTTAGGAGAAGAGGGCGGGGAATAAACCAGCTTCTCTCCTCCCCCGGAAGGAGTCCCCAGGCCAGATGCTCCGGCCTCAGCAAGGTTATTCACCGAGATGGAGAAGCTCCTGGCAGTGGCAGGGAGACGGGTCGGATGAGGAGATCCCCCCCCCTTCTTATACTGCCTTGGCACCCGTAGCCCTTTGAGGAGGACCTTGCATAGGGGCAGACTTGAGTTAGGTGCTTGGCGCTGATCCAGGATTAACTCCCTTGGAAAGCCCTAGCGTCTCCGGCTGAGTTGCTTCAAGGACCATTTCTATCTCGGTGGGGGGGCTACAGTTTATTATCTTCCCCCCCAGGACATCACAGGTGCCATTGGCAGTGGTGTCACAAGTCGAGTCTGACGAGGCACAGGCATTGACCCCCACTAGGTTTAATATCCTAGCCAGCAGGTTTTTTGAGGGAAGCGACCAAAGGGGCCTGGCTTCCCTCTTTCCCTCTAAGGTGGTTTGCCCTACCGAGCCGCTTGAATAGGGAGCGGTCGGCTATGGTCTGCCTGCTGGCTTTCTTGGCAGTCCACTTGGAAAGTAAAGGGGGGAGTGCCCTTGGAAAAAGGGAGGTGCCCGAAGGCACCTCCAGACAAGGGGGTGAGGGGGAGTCCCCTACACCCGTAGGTGAAGGAGAGGAGTAAGCCTCCTATCCGGTTAGAGAGATTTGGAGGCTACCCTGAAAGACCGCAAGGGATGAACTCCATTTTCCCTGTGGAGCTGCCACAGGGTGGCTTCGACAATGGACAAGGGGAAATTGAGATAAGATTATTAGTTTTCTCATCATTGGGCATGGTGACCCTATCTTTTTTACGCGAAGCAAACGTTCATCACCCCTCACAGTAGCACGCTCTGCAAGAGGTGCGTACGGGGCTGGCAGAGCCAAGTGCCGCCATTTAAGCCACCCCTTCCGCCTGGTGACCTCGCAGCCCTTCAGCATGGCGGCTTTACCTTGGGCACGGCGTAAAATAATAGATAATGAAGTGAAAAGGGAAGGGAATGTGAGGAAGGTATGGGTGTGGATGAAGCAGGTGTTAAAAATCCACCATCCTAACGTGGATCTCAAGGGTTAGGGGATATTGTCCCCTCGCCCTTCAGGCCCAATCTGGGATAGTTGGTTGAGAAGAAGGTCAGCATCTACCCTGAGAAAATAGAGGCCGACCAGAGAAAGTTTGGAAAGTAGCGGATAAATACAAGGCTGTCTGAAAGAAGGGGAAGAGCCTAAGCTGGGACCGGACGGGGCACTGAGTCCTTTCATCACGGCGGCCAGAATGGGAAATCTCCGCGCCCCTTACGGGGATATTGTTATATACATGTAGTCTGCAATACAAGGATTCTGCCTTTTACTTTCTGTCTTCAAAATTGTTTTGAAAGGCAGATAATAAATATGGCGAAAGCCCTGTGGTGGTTGTTATCACCCGCAGAAATTGTATTTGCTCTTTCTTTGTATGTGACATGGGTAATGAGCCTTTAAATTGTGGGCGGGTAAGAAGTGGTATAAAAATTCCTTGAAGTTTCCTAGCTTAGGGAGATACTGGGTTTGATGGGGTAGAGTGACTGCGTCTTGTAGCTTAACCGTAAAGCATCTGAACGGCAATCAGCAGATCCGGGTTCGAGTCCCGGTCAGGAATTTCAAACTTTTTTCACCTTGCGTTATTTCTGTCTTCTCGTTAAAGAATTGCCTTCATTGTGCCGCCCTCTGCTGTTTTTGATTCTAGTCTTCTTCTAATGTCCCTTTCTCTTACCTCTAAAAACTACGGTTTCTTGTCTCATTTCTCATTTACGTCAAATTTCTCTTTCTCTCGTACTATATATATATATATATATATATATATATATATATATATATATATATAAATGTAGTAATTGAATGTTAGAGTTAAACAGCAGCAAACTAATGTTCGTAATCTTTTTTAAAAAATCTGCATTATTTTGACATACCTATAGTCAGGATCATAGTATTAATTGGAATTATTAAATGTAAAAACTATATTTCAAGAAATATTTTGGAGTGTATCGCTATTAATACTTTCCCAAATTTTAATATTAGCCCTGGATTGTGTAGCCTAGTTCCTATCATATCTAATTATATTAAATCACAAAGTAATGTGTTTAAAGAATTTGTACCACCTAGTTAGGGCTTTAATGAAGCTAGCCGTATTATCATCCCCTCACTCACTATTTAAGACATTTTCTGTCCTGACCTATGTTATTCCATAAAGAGGTCTTTTAGAATAAAGACCAAAGCGCTCGGAATCGTTATTCCATTTTCTTTGTGGGTGTTACTTATTATATATATATATATATATATATATATATATATATATATATATATATATATATATTATATATATATATATATATATATATATATATATATATATATATATATATATATATATATATATATTAACAATAAATATGTCATTAATAGACAGTTTGCATTTATATCTTTTCCTCTCGTACCGATTTACCGTATATGTGTTGGCGAAAGTGAGTCCTTCAGGCAAATCAATAGCAACACATATCATTTCTTTCCTGTTTTCATGGTGAAGGCGAAATAGGGTTACCATTGTACATGATGAATAAGTTTCTCGTGAATTTGAGGCAAGTTGTGGAAGGTAGTTGGTAGATTCTTTCGATCATGATAAACTTTAATAATTATACTGTTTTCGTTTTCAGATACAACGTTAATGAAGAGAATTTTCTCAACAAGTGAGGGTGTTTTTCCTTTTGTTTCTTTGTTCGTTGATTATAATCGGTAATTGTTCAGAGCAGGTTGTGTGAGTAAAAACAATAAAGTGAATTAAACGTAGTTCCAGAAAATTAGAGGTATCGGTTTGGGGACGACATTTTTAAGATTAAATCATTTTCGATTTTTTAATGAAAGACAAATATTTTGAGAGAACAGTATTTTTTATATACACAAGTACAGGACTAGTGAGAGAGGGGTTGTATTGAATATTATGGAGTTGTTACGCCTCGACATGAAAAATTCAAACGAGACATTATTTTATAGTCTCTTAAAAACTAAAGGATAAAAACGCGCTCCTTATAATTCTCTCGTTACAAGCAATATTCCTCGCAAAAATATTACTCTTCTCCCAATTTTGCAGAGACTCGTTGCCCAAATGAGATGTGAAGGAAGCGAAAAAGACGGAAACAGCATTATCATCTGCCTAATTAAGGAGAGAAGCTTTAAAGGAGATTGTCTCGGGCCACTTTCCGTCTCCTTCGAGGGAAAGGCTTTGCCCCCATCATATTTATCCTCCTATAATTTTCATATAAGAATATTAATGGATCTAATCAAACGTTGCATTTATTTTCTACCAAGAACTATTACATTGACTTTGTGAAAAAGTGCGCCATCATGATGCAAAAATACAGTTATTCTCCCCAAATTGGTCTTGAAGTATAATAAAAGGTGCTAACGAATCACGATATAGTACCATTTTGAGTTCATTGCAGTAATCAGGGGAGAAATAGTCATTGCTCCAGGATCCTGAGATGAGGAGCAGTTTTGACATACAGAGTGTCTGGATGCTTCATTGTGGGCAAGGCACAGGACTCGTGAAAACGCTTTCATTTTTTACCCCTAACGAGGGATCTTCCAAAAACTCCAAACAAGCGTAAGCGCACTTTATCAGAGAATATAACTAAAAACCATTCTTTAAATCAGTCCATTCTAAATATTTCCTAAAAAAGTGTAGCATATATATATATATACACGAGCAGGAAACTATTAAGTTACTCTTTACTTTTCGCGTTAGAGGATTTAATTTGTAAGAATTTCCGTGGAAAGTAATTTATTTTTTCTAACCGGCAATTTTGCCCTTACATATCTCGAGGAACCACACAGTGAATCCCGAGATATGCACACAATTACTTTTGCTTACCTCTCACTTTCTCGAGACCTCTTTATCCTTAATTTGTATTGTTTTTGCGCGTAACATAATTGGCATCGTGGGGTCCACCTGACCCCACACTTAAAATATATAAAGCTACCTCGCTTTCAATTTTATGGTCCTTTAATAAATATTTTATGTATTTTAGTCTATTTTTAATTAAAAAAATCCCTTAGTTTTATAATTCATACCCAATTAACAATGTAGTAAATAAAAAAAAGAAAATATAGACATATTTTAGTATAAATATGAGTTTAATCCAATAGTGTTGTAATTATCACAAAGAATGACGTGAGACCTGGCATCCTTGTTGCTAATGCATAGTATTCTTGTTATTTGTTGTGAATGTAACTCACGAAATCCTAAAAAAGTGAAAAAATTATAAAATAAAAGATGTAAAATGTGTACTCATCCAAAGAAATTTTTATGTCCTTTTCTGTAGTTGTTTATTCTTTTTTTCCGTAAAATTAAAAAATGAGGTAAAATGTTTCTTATTTCTGATAAAGATGCACTTGTAATTGTTTTTAATGCCTTTTTTATAATCTAATGTTTACACGGAACTAAAAAAACTAAAAATAACTAAAAGTAAAAAAATAAAATTAAAATGTTTTCTTTTCTTTTCCTTACACACTAGAGGCCATATTTCTTATGAGTTCACCTACAGTCAAGGCACAATGGGGAAGAATAGACTCCACAAACTGGACTTTTGCACTCATAGCAAATCACTCTCGTCTTTCTATCTTCTTCTCTTGTGCAGTGTACACAGCGTTTTTTGACATCTAAAATAGGAGTGATTGTCTTGGAAGGGAGATTTATATTGAGCACATTTGCAATGGTTTTTTGAGGTCTCTTGACAATGATAGTTGGGTCAGTCTATTCTCACTCCAAAGCCGAATAAGTTACAGAGGTAACTCTTGCATGACTTGCCGACGCATGCCAACCTTTTCATTTGTGTTTGCTTGGTACCATGAGTAGTTGTTAAATGCATTGATTTGTCCGTAGAACCTGCATAGAGGCCATCTTTGGGTTAAACGGCTGTAACTGTACGTTGCACACAGAATATAGCACGTTTTACGGATGTCTATCAAAAATCATTACTGTTACGTAACTGGTAGCGTAGGGTCCAGTAGACCCCAACTCACCTGTTTTTGTGCTGTTCCCAGACTACGTATGTTTTTTTCAGAATTCTTTGCTTTTATTTTCTTATCGTGCCGTGATAGAAATGTATGAAAGGTACCAAGACTTTGAGAATTATCGCTTAATCGGAACCTGTGAATATAAGAAAGTCAGCGGTATCTTGGGGTACACTGGACCCCACGATACTAATTAACTGTTAAGGGACCTTGAATGCTAAGTATATACAAGGGGCCTAAAGTAGACCTCAATTGGTTGAGGTTTAGGGAATAGATAGATAGATGGAAAAAGAAGCGTAAGGCCTAGAATGAAAGCAAAACATTATTGTGTCAGTGGTTTATGAGCTTAGGGACTTTGGCAAAGAACCCCAAATAGTCTTCTGTTTTTTTATAATTGTTCATGGTAAAATTGAACATTTTTACTTCACTTTTTTACACCATCTAACAATCTTCTAAATTTATTGCTTGAAAAGAGTTATATAGAGAAAAGAAATTACTAGAAGTGTGTTTGTTAGGGGACCTTCCTGAACTAAATTAATAATATAAAGTGTTCATCGGAGTGGAAATTAAATGAAATTTGATCTTAGATTTTTCCCCTTTTTCCAGCCAGAGATTAATCTGACCTCCAGGCAACCTAGCAACCCTATGTAAACTTTGCTTCCTTCAATTTCAACCAAAGAACTTTCACCGGGCTTACAGCTTATACATATTTGGAACAGGGTGCCGAAGAAAATAATAAATTGAATAAGATAGGAAAAAAGACATGGCGTGGCTCGGATCCAACGTTAAACCGTAGGGCCAATGACTACCTAGGTCACTTAAATTATCTCAGACTATATTTCTCACTGTTCTACTCTTAACTTTTCTTCTTCCTCTCACTCTCAATCAAACCCTCGAGGTCACGCTACTCCGGGCCCCAGACTCGGGCGGAGGGAACTCTAAGGACTAAATTGAAGGAACGCCTCTTACGCCCCTTTTTGCCGAGGCACTCAACAAGGTACCATAGAAGGAGTAGGGAAGTGGGGTTGGCCAATGTTTTCTTTAGTTTTATTGCATTTTAATTCACTTCTCTCTGTCTCGGTCAAAAAGACTTCGGTATTAGTGGAGGGTTGGGAAGTGCCGAACGAACATATGGAGAAACAAAGGGATGGAGTAAAATTTTTAACCACTCTCAATAAAGTGGTGTTGATGCCTATCAACACCTCAAATCAAAACACCCAAATTAGCTTTAGCGAATTTACACCAGAAGGATTGCTAAGATAACAAATGACGGACAAGAATTTAAGCCAAGCATTCTTAAGAGGATAGTACATGGTATTTCGAAAACGAGAAAGTGAAGGAGGACTGTTTTAAACCCGTTCAACTTTCACTATCAAAAACAGATCCCTCTGCAAGTGTTGAGGCCTGGAGGGCCCGCAATCTTTAGATGTCCTTTATAGCATTGTAGTTCACGGTTCCTTTAAGCTCAACTGCGAAGGGGAGATCCAGGACTCACAGTTCGTTACTCGTCCCCTTACGTCTGAAAATACGAACTGTGACTTGCCTTGAAAATAAACCTAATTTAGATTTACAACAAATAGAAACCAACGAGGGAACCTGGGCAAAGAATTTATCGTATCGCCTAGGAGATTTCATATATGTTAAAAAAGAGTAGGTAGAGTATAAAAAAGGCAACTACAAGGAGCATACCTGATAATTAAAGGTATGAAGTGGTTCATGTGTTGACGTTTGCAGGACGTGCACAAGAGATGGTAGTGGGAATTGTGTGGTAAATTTAATGGAGTAAAGCGTCTTGGTCTCGTTAGGAAATAACTCTTGATAAGTCCTTAATGCCAAAAGTAGAGTCCCAGAGTTCTTACATTGGTGATCTTCAGTTCAAAAGTCGAGTCATTCAGTTCTCACATTCGATTTGACTATTTCAGTTCGCAAGTCCCTAACTTCACAGAATTGAAGCCTTCAGTTTAAATGTTTTGTACTTCAGTTCGCACATTCGAGTCTTACAGTTCGACAGTTGCATCAATGACTTTGCATACTCAACCCTTCTGCTCGCAAGTCGACTCATTCTATTCGCACATTCGAATCTTGTAGTTCCCAGATCGGGTTCTTTACTTTGCATACTTGAGTCATTCAGTTCGCGTGTTGAGTCATTCACTTCGCGCATTCGTGTATTTTGGTTCACGCATTCGAATCCTCAAATTCGCAAGTCAAGTCCCTTGATTCACCCATTCCTATCCTTAATAAAGGATATTCATTCAATTAGTTCGCATATTCGAGTCTCTCAGTTTAAAAAGTAGAGCCCTTGAGTTCACGCACACAAGTTCATTAGATTGCACATCTGAGTCATCCAGTTCGCGTAGTAGAGTCCTGCAGCTCCTCAGATTCTAGCCATTCAATGCATTCAGTTCGCACATTAGAGTCCTTCGGATCTCCATTTTAATTCCTTCCAGTTCGCAGATTTTAGTCGTGTCGATAACACATTTGTGTTCTTCCGTTCGTACATTCGAGGCTTCTCGTTCGACTTTTCGGTGGCTGACGTGTAACGATCCGTGGTCCGACCCTACCTTAGACTGCTGCTCCCCACTGAGATAGTTGTGAAATGATTGTACTCTATGGTAAACCAAGGACTAAAACCCAAAATACAAGATGGTATTGTGAGTACCAACTTGTACTCTCCTATTAACTTTGTTGATTTATTTTTCCCCATCAGTTTTTCTCTTCCTTTTCCTTCTATCTCTGCTTTTCTTTCGCTTATATCTGCGTCATATGAGCGGTTGATTTAATATGCCCTCGATGGTTACATGATTTATTTCATTTGTCGAATTAAATATTATTAAATCCCTATTAAATTCTGACGATGGCATAGTCGAGTGAAAACACCTTCTCCATTTATAGCAAAGTTAAATGACATCGGGATGGAGTCGCGAATCGGGTTTCCTCCGCATCGGCTGCAGAAAGCCCGAGTAGGAACCCGTGGTTAAACTTTTTTCCTCCAAAGAGAAAGACGAGAGTTCCTAAAGAGTAAAGATCGGTGGTAAAACATAAAATACCTCTCAAATTATTAGTGGTAGTCATTTAAATATAGTACTCATTTAAGTGGTAAAATTCCCAGAGTAACCGAGGTTGCACCCAATGTCTGGAAGTGTCGGGTTCTAATAGAAATCGTTCTGCTATGATGAAATAAATGTTTGGATGGAACATTTGACTCAGCGACGTAAAATCTTCTTAAATCCTGAAATCATTTTATGTGGGGATTTTTTTCAACTAAATTTCCTGACTTAAGAGTAAAGAATCATTTGGAGTCATGAATTTGTTTAATACATTGCTCATATTATGAGAGAAGGTATCTTTTCCAGCTCTAACTTTAGTTGCAGCTTTTTTACTTTTATTTTTTTATTTTTTTCAAAGTTGTTAGAAAATATCTTGAATTTCTTTTGTTTGTTGAAATTTGTGGTACAAACGGACCCACTCAAGCAAATAGTATACAGTAGGAATTGTAGCTAAAAACAAACAGAAAAGGAAAGTTGAATTAATTTTATTATGGCAATGTATTATCTGTTTGATGTCATGAAAAGAACGTCAATAATTACTTTGATTATTTAGAGAAAAGTGGTCAGGTAATACAAACTTGATCAGAGAAAAGTAATTAAGAGAATTAAATGACACTACAGTGGGTGAATAAAAATGAATATGAAGTACACCATGGTTGCTTTGGCCCATTACATCATGAGTGTGTGTAAGGATGACTTGAACATTCTTTTGAACATGCTCCTATAAACAAGATGCAAATTGTAGACATTGGAGAGGATAGACATAGATTTATCTCGTTGCCAGTCGATACAGTGATTATATATTATTATTACTATTATTAGTAGTAGCATAATTATAGAAAACAGTGTGCTTTTGGGCTAACAAGAAATAAAACTCTTTTGATGCCCATTGCAGGTAAAGGATACTGGATGTGTCTTATGCATTAGGTTTTTAATTTAGAAACAAATGTTAATCATTTATTGAATTTTATGCGCTGATTTCTTTAGCACAAAAAAGATGCGTCACATGAGGTTGATGAAAAAATACAACATGAGTGCACCTCTTCCCTTCCAGATTTCGGCGGTTTTACAGGAAATTCCCACCGATCCCGGCTCTCCACCCAATCTCATGCATGAACATATGTGTTTTGCCCTCCCCGTCAGGAGGGCGGGGATATGCCATCCTGGCCGCCGTGCTGACGGGACTCAGCACCCCGCCAACCCCAACTTAGCCTCTTCTCCTTCCTCCAGACACTTGTGTTTCCCCGCTGTTTCTTCGCTTATCATACAACCTCTCCCACAACTTTCTCTGGTCAGCCTCTAATTTCACAGGGTAGATGTTGAACTACTTCTCAGCCAACCGTCCCGGATCGGGGCTGAGGGGGAAGGGGGCAATGTTCCCTCACCCCTGAGCTCCCGTTTAGGATGGTGTTTTTTTAACAACTTGCTTCATCCCCATCCATACCTTCCTCACATCCCTTTTCCTTCTCTCTTCACACTCTATCAATTTTACGCCCTGCACAAGGTGGAGACTCCATGCTGAAGGGCTGCCAGGTCACCAGGTGGGAGGGGTTGCCTTAAATGGCGACACCTGGCTCTGCTAGGCCTGTACGCACCACTTGCAGAGAGGGCTACTGTGAGGGGTGATGAGCAATTGCATCCCGAATAAAATATAGGGTCACCATGCTAAATGATGAACAAATAAAAAACTCAACCCTCAACTTACCCTGTTCCATCGACGGAGCCGGCCTCTGGCAGCTCCACAGAAAAAAATGGAGGTTCGTCCGCCCCCCTGTGCTTGCGCAGGAGACCCTCCAAATTTCTCCAACCGGAAAGGTAGCTTAATCCTCTCCTCCGCCTACGGGTGTAGGGGACTACCCCTCACCTCCTTCTATGGAGGTGCTTTCGGGCACCTCCCTGTTCTCAGCCGCAGTTTGCCCTTTTCTTTCGAAGGGGAGTGCCAAGAAAGCCAGCAGGCAGCCTATAGCCGACCGCTCTCCATTAAAGCGGCTTGGTAGGGCAAACCTCATTAGGGATGAAAGGAAAGCCAGGGCACTTCTGTCGCTTCCCTCAAATAACCTGATGGCAAGAATATTAAACCTTGCCGGGTTCAAGGCCTGTGCCTCCCCAGACGTGACTAGAGAAAGCTCTGTTAACGGGCCCTGTGATGTCCTGGAGGGAATAGCCAACTAGAGCCCCCAATGAGATAGACATGGTCCTTGAGGCACCCTAACCTCAGACGGTAGGGCCTTCCAATGGAGGGAATCCTGGCTCGGCGCCAAGCACTGAAACCGAATCCGCCCCTATGCAAAGTCCTCCTCAAACGGCTAGAGTTTCCGAGGCAGTACAAGAAGGGGAGGGATCTCCCCCAACCGGTGCCCCTACGAGAAGGACTAAGCTGAAGCCGGTCCATCTGGCCTTGGGGCTCCTGCCGGTGGAGGGGAGAAGCGGATTCTTTCCCCGCCCGCCTCTCTTAAAAAGAAAAAGAGGAGAAAAAAGACTCTTGTAGACGTGCAAATTCGGGGTTACCCGAAGTCTGTGTAAATTGCTTCAAGGCCGCACACGATAAGTCCAAATCGTATGTGGCCAAGTGTGTCAATTGCGGAGAGCCGCACTTCGCTACTTCGAAGCAATGTGGTGCCTATCTCCTTGAAAAAGAAATCCTGGCCCTTCAGGCCCAAGATCAACTCTCATTCCGCGAGGCTAAGGACTTGGTCCTTGCGCACCAGTCTCTGCTTGGGACGTCTTATGCCTCAATGGTTAGAAAGACCCCCTCTTCTCCTGGCCCATCCAGGCCAACGAGCACGTTTGTTTCCGCGCCCATTCAGAGCCTTTCTGCGTGTTCTACTCAACCCAGGCGCTTCCCTGGTAAAGCTGGCAGCACAAAGGGTTCACACCCAGCAACGGCTAAAACCAGGGCTTCTGCTTCTTCCCCCAGCGTGACCGTTTCCCGTTAGGTGAAACTGCCACGCGCCTCCACCGTGTCGTTAGACTCATAGGAGGCAACACCACTGAAGTTGTTCGTCAGGCCATTTTTCGGGGTTCCTAAAGCTGTCCCCCAAAAGCTGGACAACAACAAATGAGCTTCGGCTCTTTTACCCATGCCTAGTGGTATTTTGATTGACTGGGAGACGGTGGATCCTTGAAAAAAGAGCACCTCACCTACGAAGCTGCAACGCCCGCCTAAGGTTTCGAGGCGGAGGAAATAAAAGAATCGCATGGCGAGCCCAACCTCCCCTAATATGTCCTCAAAGGCAACAGCACTTTCAGCGCCATGTCCGGCCAACAGCGCCAGGCGTTGTGCCTCCAGAATGCGTACAGCCATTCCCGTGAGGGTCTTCTGTTCGAAGAAGGCCCCAGCTTGTCCTTTGAGCTAGGCCTGGAGGCCATATTCCTTCAATGGAATTGCCGTGGACTGCGGATCAACTGGGAGCAGCTGCGGAGGCTCGTTTCGTCCCGTTCCCCGTTAGCTATTTTTCTACAGGAGACCATGCTAGGCGCGTGCCCCCTGCCCGTCCTCCCGGAGTCTAAGGGTTTTGCGAGCTCAGCACCACGAGGTGGCGGCCGAGCTGGGGGATGCGCGGTTTACACCCGCCATGATTTCTCCGTTCTTCCTTTCACTTTAGGTACCTCCTTTCAGGCAGTAGCTGTGCAGCTTCACCTAGATAGGAGGTATACTATCAGTTCTTTGTACATTCCAACGTCATCTGACTTCGAAGTGGAGGACGGTTGCTGAGGCCCTTACTCTTGCTTGGAGATCTGAACGACAGACATCCTCTCGGAGGGATTAGTCAATAAATCCCAGGGGACAAGTCCTTGCCGATCTGATTGAAGAGCTTGATATAGGTATCCTTAATGTCTATGAGTTTACTGCTACAGTTTCTTGCTTTGACCTATCTTTGTGATCTTCAGATGCACAGCCTGATTTTGATTGGGGGGTGGTCGATGACCCCCATGGTAGTGATCACTTTCCCATTCAAATATTATTTTCAGGGCTACTGCCGTCTGAGAGCCCACCTCGGTGGTGCTTGGCGCGGGTGCGATGGCCTGCATTTCAGGAAATGACAGAACTCTCTATCTCACTCGAAGATTTTAGGTCAGTAGATGAGGCCGTTGAGTTCTTCTCCGGTAACCTCATCACTGCGGGCCTGACTACTATTGTCAGAACGTCTGGCCGTTTTGCACGCCGACCACTTTCGTGGTGGTCGGCCGAGTGTAAGACGGCCAACAAACAAAAGTTTTATTCATATATGCGCTATAAGCGCTGCTCAAACGATTTCACTGTCGGTAAACTTTGCTGGAGCCAGGGCTAGGTTCCGGTATATTTCGAAGCACGCCCGCCGCTCTTCCTGGTGGGCATACGTGGCGCAATCTTTCGTGAACGCTTTCTCCTTATTTTCTAACCGGGATGCTGCTCTTCCAGCATTCAATGCACGTCGTGATGTCGCGGAAGGCCGCCGACTGGACTTTATCTCCAGAGACGGAGAACCCTTTAACGACAGGTTTACTCTGGTGAGTTGCGTTCCGCTTTTGCTTCGTGCGCGGATACCACCCATGGTCCGGACGATGTCCCATACGCCATGCTTCGACACCTGGGTGAGCGAGGCATGGCCATTGTTAGATTTGTTCAACAAGGTATGGGTGGAGGTTCTCTTCCCGGATTCCTGACAAATCGTTACTGTGCTCAACTTTCGCAAAACGGAGAGAGATCACTCTACTACGGCCGGTTTCCACCCAATCTCTCTAAACTCGTGCGTGTGCAAGTTGATGGAGAAATTGGTAAGTATTTGATTAGCCTTTTTCCTGGACAGCGGATGACATCTGTCTTCTGCACAGTATTGCTTCCGTAAGTTTCACTCCAAGTCGGATGCTCTGCTCTGACTGTAAAATTCCGTCTGCGAGGCCTTCTATCGTAGACAGCACTACAACACGGTGTTTTTCGATCTGAAGAAAGCCTATAATAACGCATGGCGATACGGTATCATAGAGATTCTCCACACAAAGGGGCGAGAGGACGCCTCCCAATGTTTATATCTGAATTTTTTTCAAAATCATCGATTCCGCATACGGATGGGGGGAGGGGAGAGCCCTCGTTGGCCCAATGGAGCAGGAAGAGGGTGTCCCGCACTGAAGTGTCCTCAGTGTCGCACGTTTTTTCATTAGCATCAACGGCATCACCTGGGTGCTGCCGGAAGATGTTCTCGCTACGCTCTACGAGGACGACCTTTCGATCTCTTTTGGCGCGGCCTAGATGCCAACTCTGGAGCGTCGAATCCAACAGGTATTGAACCGCGTCTCTCGCTATGCCGATGCGCACAAGTTGCGGTTTTTCTTGGCCAAGACTAAGGTGGTGCACTTCTGCCGCCATCGACGTCAGAAGTGCGTCTGGAAGTAGTTGAATCACCCCGTTTCCTTGGTCTTGTATTTGACCGACGCCTCAGCTAGAAGGCCGCACCGGCCTTCGCCGGGAGACCGGTGCCTTCCACCCTTTCCCCATTTAGAGCCTACTAGTCGATGCTGGGAAGATGCCAATCACTCTTAGCCGTGTACAGTGAATTATTCGCCTGTATGCGTAAGCCTGGCGCCTCTCTCAGTCGCCAACAGCTCTCCATGCATCCGCAGCTGATCTCGACGGTGCCAATGCCCCAGAGAGACGCCAGTCATACCCTAAGCCCTTTGGGTTTAGTGCCAGGAAACTCCTTCGAGAGATAGGTATAGCTCTCGGGATGGTGGCGCCCCTAGTTTTGGCAGGACGTCACCCTGGATGGTACCACATTTATCTATTTGTCAACACGCCTTTGCTCCCAAAGCTTGTACAGCATCGGGAATATTGCGTTTAACTTTTTTGGAGCACGGTGTGATAGAACGGGTTGAGGCAGTGTTAGTTTCAACTCCTATCACATATTATTTTAAAACCACAATGCTCCCACGTGCATCTTCGCTTCGAAGCTTGGCGCCTTATCGCATGTCAATGTTTAGACAAGAAGGTTATCGTCCCCCCGTTCGCCCCCATACGCCGACCTCGCCAGATTGAGTTAGGCTTATGGGCAGATAAGGCATTGTTTCCAGGCTCGGCTGTGCATTCCCTCGAAGCTCCCACTCCTTTGTCCCCCACGCCAAGGAAGTGTCTCGACTATTTAGATGGAAACTTTACCACTAAGATCAGATTGGAGATCCAGATTTTCGTCGCGAAACATCACCACGAACCTCTCTCCCTGTGTGCGCCAAGGGACCTCGACCTTGAGATTCATCATCACTTGTCCAGAAGGAGGACAATATCCCTTGAGGGCCAAAGGTTTGAGCCTTTCGTGACGCCAAGTCCTCAAGGCTTCCCGCTCGTTATTCAGAAAGAGAACAACGTTAGAACAGCCATTGTTCTTGAGCCCGTAGACAAGAGACGGTTCTCATCCCCCCCCCCTGTTGTTTAGAAGAGAACAACGTAGAACAGCCATTGTTCTTTTGAATCCGTTCGCGAAGAAACGGTTCTCACCCTTCCTTCTTGTTGTTCAGAGGAGAACAACATTAGAACAGCCATTGTTCTTCAAGCCGTTCGTCGAGAAACGGTTCTCATTCCCCAGACGCCACGTCAGGATCCTTTTATTCCCCCCCCCCCCCCTTCGGCTGGAACTCGCCAGCGGACCGAAAATTCCTTCACGTCGACTTCCACTGCACCACTAGTATAAAGTTACGTAAGCCAAACGTCACCTTTGAGTACTTAACCCTTTCGTCAATTCTATCCTGTGCTTTAAATGGTTTAGCGAACCATCCCATCTCTTTAACTCTATATTTGTTTTACCTTTTTAAATCCTTTAATCCTCGGATTAGCGTGAGTCTCCACGACCCTTTCCATTCTCTGTTTATGTCAATATTTTCCGTTTTGTGTTTGTTGATATTTATTATTAATAAAACTCTATTTTATTAATGATCGCAATATTATTATCCTTGAGCTCAGTTCCACTTCTTAAGCATATCGAAGATACATAATATCGGCCCGCCAGACATTAACGCACTCTAAAGATAATTAAAGAAGTTCCCCCAACAAATAGTTAAATATGGTATATCGTCGAGAGTCCATTCTACGACATATATATATATATATATATATATATATATATATATATATATATATATATATATATACTATTTAAATTTTGTATCAGGTGTGTAAGGTTTAACGCTATATCTTTGAAAACACTGGTCTCAGTCGAGTAAAGAATAGTGTAATTCGTTATAATAATAGAGTATAGTAGTTCCCTTTTGTTTTAACGATTGCTATCCCCTTTTTTGAAACTTAAGAAGCTGGAGTAGCTCAAGGAACTGTGATAATAATTTTTTGTTTTTTTTGTGATTTTAGTCAGTGGTTTTTTAGATCGAGAAACCAAGTACGAATAGGTCAGTCAGTGCTCATATTTAGGTAAGCTAATTCTATAGAGGCATAATTCTTGTTGCAAGGAATTCTAGTTGGTTGACTAGTGCGCCCCCAAGTGCAAAGATGACTTAGTTCAAAATCTTTAAAGCGCAAGGAGAATCCTTGAGACTCTCCGGAAAAGAACTAATTGAGTACGTTCAAGAGGAGCAAAGAACAGAAAGAGAAATCCAACGAGAAGAGAAAGAACGAGAAATAGAAATCCAACGAGAAGAACGAGAAGAGAAAGAAAGAGAAAGAGAGGAACTGATAAGACAAGCTAAGCTTCACCATCAGATTGAATTAGCTCTTGTTAAAGCAGAGATACAGTCCGCCAGTTCCCGTTCCGAAGCCCCCCTTCCCCAATCTTTCACTAAAGCTCCTCAATTTCAAGGATGGAGAGGATTTCGGAGCATTTTTAGCCCACTTTGAAAAGATCCTCGAAATCAATAACATGGATCTGGAGGCTGAAGTTGTAGCCAGATTACTTTCCCTGTTAAATTGTAAATTGCGCGAAATTTTTATATCTTTACCATCTGAGTGTACAATTAACTACAGCACCTAAAAAGCTGAATTACTGGCCGCTCATAATATGACTCGTGATTTCTACCGCCAAGAATTTCAAGGAGGTCGTATTAAACCCGGACAGACGTTCCGTCAATTCGGATACATTCTTCAGAGGAATTTTAAATTTTGGTTAGAATCCTCAAAGGTTGATCCGAACTACGAGTCCTTAACAAACTTCGTGTTGCAAGATCAATTTTTGGTGTCTCTCCTGGCGGAGATCCGCGCGTTCGTCAAGGATCGTCGGTGCCAGACCTTTAAAGAATGTACCGAAGAAGCGGATGTCTATGCCGCAAGCCATAATTTATACCCAAAGGAGAATCGAACTTCTCACCAACCCCCAAAACAGGAAAGAAGGAAGGATTCGCGCCCCTTCCCAGAAAAGCTGACAAAATTTCCGGGCCCCGTAAAACCCCAAAACTTCATTCCCCCAAACCAACAACGGGACTCCAAACCTCCCGGTAAGATTTCTTCTCCATCTCTCTTCCCGAAGAGACCAATTATATGCTTCACTTGTGGTGTAGAAAACCACATGAGCTGGAATTGCCCCTCAAATTCTAGGCTTAAAAGCGGACCATCCCACCAAGTTGACCAGATTAATGCCACCCCGGCTCCCCCGGCGGTGCAGACCCAAGCAGCAACTTCTCCCCTTCCGTCAGGCCACCAGGTAAATTTTATTTTTGATAAAAGTTCACCAGGAACTTTGAAATTTGAGGAGGGCAGCGTGAACGGCTGTCGAGTGTCGACTCTCGTCAGGGACACAGGATGTACGTGTTTCATCGTGTCCGACGAACTCCTCCCCCTCGTGCCCCCCCCCCCCCTACAAAAATTTGCGGTGGTACATGACTACCTTGGGTGGGCGAACAGATTCCCCGTTGTTAGATGTTACCTTCAGTGTCAATATTATGATGGCTGGGCTGAAGTCATTTCAGCACCCATAAAATTATATTCTGTACTTATAGGACAGAGCCCTCAAGTAAGCTCCGACCCCTTGTTTCAGGCCGCTATTACTCGAGGTCGAGCTAAGAAGGAAGCCCAGGAGTCCGTCCCCCTCAGAACCACGATACCGCTTGAATTCTCGGAGATCCTTAACCAGGACTTTAAGACGGCACAAAAGGAGTGTGAAGCACTAACACCCTTGTGGGATAAAGCCCAAAACCAGGACACAGAGACTGTCCGTGGACCCAAAGTCATCCGGTACCTGGAGGTAGGTGGCTTACTTTATCGATCCGCTGAGGACAGTAATAACGCTGTTACTACTGTCCTATGCCTTCCACGATCGTATGTCCCTATAGTGCTCAAAGTGGCTCA
Organism: Ceratothoa steindachneri; assembly: GCA_963969495.1. Lineage (NCBI taxonomy): Eukaryota > Metazoa > Arthropoda > Malacostraca > Isopoda > Cymothoidae > Ceratothoa > Ceratothoa steindachneri. The sequence goes on along the minus strand of OZ018323.1, from coordinate 135,981,051 downwards.
TGACAGCCTTTTTTTCCGGCATTTTAGTCACACTTAAACGGGCCAGCGCATTTTTAAATATTTTTATTGGCCGGGTGCTGCAGCTGACATCTCAAAACATTGTCGATCGTGCGATGTGGGCCAGAAGTTGTCCACTAAGGGGAGGGTCAAACCTGCTCCCTTACAAATGGGACCAGTCATTACTGAACCCTCCTCCAGAGGGGCCATCGACCTGGTTGGCCCTATCCACCCCCCTTCGAGTGAAGGGCACAGCTACATTTTCACCTTAGGAGACTTTGCTACCCGTTTTCCCGAGGCTGTCCCCCTTCCCCGAATCGACAGTATTTCTTGCGCCGAGGCCCTCATTTCCATCTTTTCAAGGGTAGGCGTCCCCAAGGAAATACTCTCCGATAGAGACCGACAACTCACCTCTGAGTTGATGGAGTACGTAGTGAAGCTGCTCATGGTAAAGCCCCTTTTTACCACCCCCTTCCGGCCACAGACAAACGGGATGTGCGAGAAATTAAATGGAATTTAAAATCCATTATTAAGAAGATCTGTGCCAAGCAGCCCCGCGAATGGCACCGATATCTCCCGGTCGCCCTATTCGCCTATCGGGAAATTCCCCACCGTACATTAGGCTTCGCCCCGTTCGAGCTCTTTTATGGAGGTAATGTACGCGGGCCACTCAGTATTTTAAAGGAGTTGTTAATCAAGCCCCAACTGGATCAAGAACTCCAGTCATCTTACGCCTATGTCTTGGACCTACACCAGAGGCTCGAGAAATGCGCAAACATCGCCTATAAAAATGCCGATGTCAATTTGGAGAAATACAAAACCTATTTTGATGTCAGGTCCGAAGATCGTAAATTTAAGCCCGGTGATGAAGTACTCCTGCTCCTTCCCACAGCCAGTAATAAATTACTGAGCCAATGGAAAGGTCCGTACTTGGTCCGCGAGGCACGAGGACCGGTAGATTACCTCATTAGAACCCCAGCAGGCGATAAGCCCTATCACGTCAACTTATTGAAAAAGTACCACCGGCGTGCCCAGGGAGATACCTTCGTAGCACTAGACGAAACATCGGCGCTTAACGAGGATTACCCCGCGGAGTCCCTTAATGTAATCCAGACAGTGTGCATCCAACCTGATGCCGATTACCCCCTTCCTTCCCTACCAGGCGAGCCTTTTGAACCCTCTAACCTGGATATCGACGCGCAGCTGACACCACATCAAAAGAGTCAGCTACAAGATCTATTATGTCAGTTCGACGACGTTATTTCGGAGAAGCCTGGGTGCGCTACTAGTTTCGAGCATGATATCAAATTAACAACCTTAGAACCCGTCCGTTCAAAACCCTATCCCATGCCGATTCATTTACGCCAAGCCTTTAACGCCGAAGTTGATAATTTAATTAGTTTAGACATCATAGAACCTTCCACCTCTAGTTACTGTTCCCAAATCGTCATGGTCAAGAAACCTGATGGCTCTTATCGGATGTGCATCGACTTCCGGAAGTTAAATTCGGTAACTGTGTTCGACGCCGAGCCCATCCCGTTGGTAGACCAAAACCTCCACCTTTTTGAAAACGCCAAGTTCATCTCAGAACTCGATTTGTGCAAGGCGTATTATCAAATCCCCCTCCGGCCCGAGGTGAAAGCGTATACCGCCTTTGCAACGGAGAAAGGCCTTATGCAATTCAAGCGCCTTCCTTTTGGCCTCGTCACTGCTTGTAGCAACTATAACCATCTCATGAGAAGGTTATTAGATGGACTTCCAAACGTATCCTTTTACTTTGATAATGTCTACGTCGCTACTCGCGAATGGAGTCACCATTTAACCACTCTATTAGCCCTCTTTGAGCGACTGCGCGAAAATGGCCTCACCATTGGCCCCAGCAAATGCCATTTTGCCCACGAAACCATCAAATATTTGGGTTTCAAAATAGGACAAAGCCAGTTGGGTCCCCAAGAGGATAAGATTAAGGCAATCGCCAACATGCCCCTCCCGATTACAAAGAAGCAATTAAGATCGTTCCTAGGATCAGCTTCATACTATCGGCGATTCGTTCCGAATTTCGCTGCAATTTCGGCGACCCTCAGCTCCCTTTTAAAAAAGAATTCACCCGATCGTCTACATTGGAATGATGTCGCTATTTCCTATTTTAATCAGCTCAAGAGTAAGCTCATTTCTGCCCCCATTTTAAAGTTTCCCAACCCGGAAAAATCCTCTGGGATTAAGACCGACGCGTCTAACGAGGGCATTGGAGGTGTACTCCTGTAATACGAGGATGACGTCACGAGTCATCCAGTTGCATATGCTAGTCGTCAATTATTACCACGCGAAAAGAGATATGCCACTATAGAAAAGGAAGCTCTATCAATTATCTGGGTCATAGACAAATTCAAAGTGTACTTGATAGAGAAAGAATTTCAGATAGGAAACGACCACCGTCCGTTAGCCTATATTAGGAATTTGAGACACTCCAACGGCCGCATTATGCGCTGGAGTTTACTCTTGCAAGAGTATCAATTTAAAATAAATTATATATAAGGTTCCGATAACCAGGTCGCTGACGCACTCAGGAGGAATGCGTTACCGAATAGCGTAGAGTAAGTGTATTCATAGAAATAGTATCTCCATGTAGGTATATACCGTCTTGTACGACTTGAATTAAGATTCTCTTGTAATATAATTAGTTAATGTATATGTCTGAATTTTGTAACGCACAATGTCTATTTTTTTTTGTATGTATATATATTTGTACCCATTAATTTACGTATAAATTATTTTGTCCCGTATGTACTAATTTTATAACATTTCATTGTTCCATGCCTTTTTTTTATTATTAAGTTCGTATTAAAGATTATTTTCCCTTATAATCTAAAGATCAAAATAATCATATGTATTGAGGTAATACGAGTTAGGTGCAGGAAGGTACGGTTGGTACAAGAAGACGATTTCCCCACAACGGAGCTCTATCGTTGTTCCTTCTTTCTTTTTTCGAAGTGACAACTTCCCCCGGAATGGAGGGGTGTGATAGAACGGGTTGAGGCAGCGTTGGTTTCAACTCCTATCACATATAATTTTAAAACCACGATGCTCCCACGTGCATCTTCGCTTCGAAGCTTGGCGCCTTATCGCAGACACCGGATGTCAATGTTTAGACAAAGAGGTTATCGTCCCCCCGTTAGCCCCCATACGCCAACCTCGCCAGATTGAGTTAGGCTTATTGGTAGATAAGGCATTGTTTCCAGGCTCGGCTGTGCATTCCCTCGAAGCTCCCACTCCATTGTCCCCCACGCCAAGGGAGTGTCTTGACTATTTAGATGGAAACTTTACCACTAAGATCAGATTGGAGATCCAGATTTTAGTCGCGAAACATCACTACGACCCTCTCTTCCTTCGTGCGCCAAGGGACCTTAACCTCGAGATTCATCATCACTTGTCCAGAAGGAGGACAATATCCCTTGAGTGCCAAAGGTTCGAGCCTTTCGTGACCCCAATTCCTTAAGGCTTCCCCCTCGTTGTTCAGATGAGAATAACATTAGAACAATCATTGTTCTTGAGCCCGTTGACAAGAAACTGTTCTCACGTCCCCCCTTGTTGTTCAGAAGAGAACAACGTAGAACAGTCATTGTTCGTTTGAGCCCATTCGCCAAGAAACGGTTCTCACCCTTCCTTCTTGTTGTTCAGAGGAGAACAACATTAGAACAGCAATTGTTCTTGAGCCCGTAGACAAGAGACGGTTCTCACCCCCCCTTCGGTTGTTCAGAAGAGAACAACGTAGAACAGCTATTGTTCTTCAAGCCGTTCGTCGAGAAACGGTTCTCATTCCCCAGAAGCCACGTCAGGATCCTTTTATTCCCCCCCCCTTTGGCTGGAACTCGCCAGCGGACCGAAAATTCCTTCACGTCGACTTCCACTGCACCACTAGTATAAAGTTACGTAAGCCAAACGTCACCTTTGAGTACTTAACCCTTTCGTCAATTCTATCCTGTGCTTTAAATGGTTTAGCGAACCATCCGATCTCTTTAACTCTATATTTGTTTTACCTTTTTAAATCCTTTAATCCTCGGATTAGCGTGAGTCTCCACGACCCTTTCTATTCTCTGTTTATGTCAATATTTCCCGTTTTGTGTTTGTTGATAGTTATTATTAATAAAACTCTATTTTATTAATGATAGCAATATTATTATCCTTGAGCTCAGTTCTACTTCTTAAGCATATCTAAGATACATAATATCGGCCCGCCAGACATTAACGCACTCTAAAGATAATTAAAGAAGTTCCCTCAACAAATAGTTAAATATGGTATATCATCGAGAGTCCATTCTACGAAACACACCTCGTGTCATGCCCTGAATGCTCTCGGGGCATCGGAATCTCCGCATCCTCTGGTTCGCGATATCCGTGACACCATGGTTTTGGCGAGACGAGCGGATGTCGAAATTATATTCTGCTGGGTTCCTGGACATGTAGGATTTGCCCTGAAAGAGCGCGCCAAAGAGTTCGCCAGGACTCTGCTCCCGGACCAGCGTTTTACTCTTCCTCACACCGACTACATGGCAGGAATACGGGCAGCTCTTCGTACTGCTTAACAAAGAAGATGTGAGACGGTCGAGGGGAACTTATAGTTGCGTGCTATTGCTCCGTGACTGTTCCAATGGACCTATGCCCCAATGCTGCAACAGTTTCAGGTCGCTTTCTGTCGTCTCCGAATCGGGCACACTCATATGACGCATCGCCATTTGATGGAGCGCTCGCCAGCGCCCTATTGTGACGACTGCGTCGTCCCCCACCCTGTTCTGCGCATTCTTTTTGAATGTCCAAGTCAGGGTGACTTTCGCGCACGATACCTGTCCCTGTACCGGGATGGGCTGGGTCACTACCGCCTGTCCCTTGTACTCGGGACGGATTAGTGCACCCCGACCTGTTGACTTTTAGACTTTTTGGAGGAGCCTGGCCTTTTTCCGGTTGTTTAAAATTCAACTATGGATCACGTTCTTCTTCGGCGGGGAAAGGCCCGCCTTCCCCCGCCGACGGAGCTCGCTCTATATTTTCTCAATTTGTTTGTTTTTCTTTTGCTTTTTGTTTGTATTTATGATTTTTTGCTTTTTTTAATCTGGCTTTTAATATAGCCTAGATTTAGGCTAGCTTGAGTACGGTTACTTATGCCCTAGAAGGCAGTCGCCAGATGAGATATATAAAATTTAAAAAAAAAATAAAAAATGTGATTTCACCATTTAAAAATAATTAATTAATGTCAACACTGTTGTCTTTCACTTATTTCTTTCGCGCAAACGACGCATCACTTTTCCATCTATCAGAATCAGCCAATGTATTTCCAGGCCAATTCTGCCTCGGGCCATATGAGGCTTTTAAACGTTCGCCTGTTGCTGAGAAATGAATACCACTGTTATCATTCCTGTCTTTGCTACAACTACGATACCAAAGAAATAGTTGCACGAGTAGTGGTGGTGCCCGTTTCGGAGAGCCAAAGGCACACCGTATTCATTCCGTTCAATTTCCCTCAAACCAAAATGAATCAACGGGTTTTGTTTGCTTGGGTGTTTTGGCCTTAAAATTAGAGAAATACCTAGGAATTAATTCCATGGAATTACTTTGAAATCAATAAGGAAACTAAAAAAGAGAAGAATGGGTAATTAATGTCCATATGATTCTTCGTTCTAAAGTGGAGGATAATAGGGGAAAGATAGTTGAGAAGTATCATTTGAGCTTTGTACGCCCCACACATCTTCACTTCCTCTAACTGCATTTTTTACAAATCGCTCTTATACACTCTTATGTTAAATATATTGTTAGTTTTCGCATTTTTATTAACTATGATTAGTATATGCGTGAATGCTTATGTTTAGATGGCTGTGCATCGGTAGTTATTTTCTCACAACCGGCCACACAATCACACTGTTCCGCATTGATAGAGACATGGAACTAATAGAATAAGTACAGCGCCAATTTATAAAAAAAAGGTTAGAGAGATTAAAGACCTTCATTAGGTGGAATGACAAAACAAATTAAATTTATTTAGAATACACAAAAAGCTGAGACAACAAACAGAAAGGCATAAATTATCTCCAAAAAATGTTTCATTTTAGAGGTGCAACAACAAGAAGAAGAGACAATAAGAAGTTCAAAAAGTGGAAATCTCTGAGATCTATCAGTAAATCGACCTTCACCGACCGCGTCAACCAAGTGAGAAACTCCTCACGCAAAAAATTAACAAGCCTCGAATACCAATATCTTCAGATGTGGCATGAATCAATTTTTAATAAAAATCCGTTTCTTTTTTGAAGAAATTATGCAGGAGTTTTAAGTTATTAGACATTTTGAAAGGACCAACCTCGTATTATATAATAAAATATTTTTAATTAATAATAAATTGCATTGTATTAGGAACAAAGCGAAAGATTGTCTGATTAAATCTCCGTTTCTGTGTTTTTTCCTCCTTTTTCAACAAACTGCTGTGCCAAGACAATCCTGTATTGCCTCACATCGAGTTGGCTCCTTTCCGTTATTCAGTACCACAATTAGAATCTTCTTTTATCTCCCATATACTTTCTACGTTGTTCACCTTTACACTTTAACTCACTTAATTATTTCCCTTTACCAACCAATTTTCTAACATATTCTCGTGCCGATGCTCATCTTAGGTTCAGCAGCTACTTTATCCTAAGGGATTTTTAAATTAGAAACTCTAAAAATCGTCTAAAGAAGGATAACACTTGTGTAATTACTAAAATTTCTACAAACTAAAGTTTGTACTAAGTTTGTATGTATATTGAATCATTGTGCAAATAATTACACAACAATTGATATATTAATTCATGCCTGCCGCCTATATTTGAGTATTACATATTTATAACTCAGAATTCCCGCTCCGATTTCATTTCTTAAAGTCATTCTAAGAGAAACGTGATTATACATGCAGTAGTTTAATAGAACATGGCATCCGTTTTCGTTCATAAATTCATAAATTTTAACTATATGCTTTATATGTTTTGGAATTCTCTGCGGAGGGCTTCAAAAATTATAGCTTTGGTTCATGAGCCTTTGGGATGGGGGGGAGGAAGCAGGACTAGTTTTAAATTCTTATAAGGCTACTCTATAGCAGGGTTTCTCAAACTGCTGCTGCTTTGGAGCCCTTGGAAAAAGATGATTTTCTTGCGGAGCCCTATATGGATATAAAATCTTAAATAACACTAGCCAACGAATTTTAACTTTTTCTCTGCTACTTGAGTAAATATTTTTGTGACTAACTAATTTTGGTACGCTGATTCCAAATATGTGCTAGATTTGTCCTAGCACGTAAGGTTCATGAGTTATGCAACTAGGCTATGGTTCACTTTCTCCCCTCGGATCAATTAATTATATAATTATTACTAGTTTGAGAAGAATGAGACATTTCTGGGCAAAGGTTTGGAATCGGGGCACCCTATTTGGCATTATGTACGTCCTTTTGCAGACCCAGACCCAGACAAGATATGTATTACATATAAAAGAGGTAGTACTGACCTACCTATAAATTTCTTCAAAAATGTTTGAGAGTCTTGCTCTTGCGCTTGAACGTGGATGTAGGATCCTCCCGTTGTAGGAACCAGCAATAGTCACTTATCGTGTTTTCTTGATACCTGCATTCCATCATTGCGATATATCGGTGGAACCTTTCCCCATGTTTGTCACTAATATCAGCCATATTAGATGGAAGGAAATATAGATGCGAATGCAAGAAATGCATCTTAAGAGACATCATACAACCCATTCATTGATAGGCCTCTAGCATTTTGTCCACTAGTTCTTCATAGTTTTCAGCCCTATGATTACCAAGGAAGTTCTGCATTTCATGGAGAAATAAATCCCATGCTGCCAACTTAAGTGGAGTTAGTTTATTTCTGAACTCCCTGTTACGTTTTAATTCTCTGATCTCCGGCCGTACAAAAATGCCAGCTTTAGGTTTAGCATCGGTTTTCTTTGCACCAAATTTCTCTTTGAGATATTGGAATCAATCAGAATCATGGGCCATTGATTTAACAAAATCCGTGATAGGGCAAAGTTTGATATGGAGCAGTGGAATGCAAATCTTTTCTGGATATACCAAAGGCATGTGCTTCACATTGTATCAGCCAATAATGTGTTCTTCTCTTTCGGGCCACTTTTTGAAAATATAATGATTTCTCTCGTTACGGCTGTTCCATAGGCATAAAAAGCACATATTCTTTGTATATCCTAGCTGCGGTCCAAAAAGTAAAGAAATTACCTTTAGATCATCACAGATATTCCACTTATGATGAGAGTAATGAACACCTTCCAAAATGAAATTCATTGAGTCATATGTTTCCATCCTCCCAACAATAAGTGCCACAGGAATTGAAGCTTTTTTGTTACGATTCTGTAGCAACACAGCTTTGAGGCTAGCAGTGCTTGCATCGATGAATAGTCCCCATTCATCAGGTAAATGCTTGTTTCCTAGCTGATTCATGAGGCTATTAACATCAGTACAGAAAGAAGTACTATCTCCTTTATAGAAGCCAGCTAAAGCCTCATGGTGTTTACGGAAAGTAGAAATTTTTGCCCCGTCCTCTAGAAGATTCCATTGCTGTAGTCTGTAGCCCAACAGTTCTGCGTTCTGCTTTGACAATGACAAATCCCTCACCAAATCATACAAACTTTCTTGATTTATCAACTGGATCTTCGTTTTCCTAGAATCATCCTCATACCTTTCATCGTCATTGTTATTATCCTCTTCAGGCGATGAATCATCTTCTTTAACTACCCTAGCTGATGGAGAAACTGGGATTGGCATCTCCATATTATGGAGAACTGGTTTTATAGCTGACTTATAATCTAGATATACAATTTTTGGCTTGTTCTTATTTGAGACTCCCGCAATGTTTGTCACAAAAAAGTAGCAATCAAAAACATCATTTGTTGGCTCAAGCCACACCATTGGTACAGCAAAAGACATACCCTTCCCTTTGCCATTTAACCACTGTGTGAGCCCCGTATAACATACAGTACAAGATTTGTGAAGTGCCCAGGGCTTGTCTTGGTCATCAACTTTACAACCAAAATAATAATTTTAGGCAGTTTTCACTATTTTAGCTAAATATTTCTGCTGGTTGTTTTGAGTATATTTTCCACAGATATAACAAAGGTTTTCTAGGCTATTTATACATCCTCGCCGATTCATGTTTTTAACCTAGTTTGTATATATCCCGTTATATACTTTTGTACAATCGTATTTCTTTTAAAAATTAATTGAGAGATAAATCTTAAAGAAAAATGCAATTAATCACTGTATAGAAAAACCGTTTCAACACCACTGCTATAATGGCTAAATTTGACAACATGATAACGCAGGAACCAAACACACAAACCACATCATCTTAACATAGTAGTCGAAGCAACACTTCACATATGTGTAACTAAAGAGTATGTTGTATACAAATTAAGAAATGGGATTGTTTTCTAGAAACATGTACCTCACGATCGACAGAAACAATTTTTCAGTGATAAAAAGGCTTTTTTGTTCCGAACATTCTTCTTTCCTCGACTCTGCATCAGCGAGTGCCTTTCGTATGCCAACAATGCCTCCGCTTTCTTTTGACGTCCTTAACTATTATCCTGCCAATGTGAATAATGTATTGTAATCACGCAGGCTGATGCGATCTAACGGAATTACTAATAATGCAATTACTTAAGACAAAACACGTGAGAAAATATTTAACCTATGGCAGGCTATTTCACACACACACACACAAACACATAAACACGAACTATATCGCCCTTTTAGAAATATCTACTAATGTCTTCGCATCAACCTTCTAAAAGAGCATAACCTACAATGAAGAATATCAATTTACGAAATCAAATAATCATTAATTAAAGTTCTAGACAAGGTTATGTAAGAATTGTGTAGTTTTTCTTAATATTTGTTTTGAGTATAGACTTGAGCTTTATTCAACTAAGTACAGCTTCTCCTTTCGACCCTAGAACACTAAAAGGCACAACTGGTAACTAGGTGTTTTCTTCTTGCCATAGAAAGTGATACTTAAATTTCAGGAATAAGAACATAAATCAGGTTACTGGATATTCAAGCTTTGTAAATTGGGTTAATAGGTTTGAATTGTCGTTTTATTATAAGTAAAATAGATTACATATCTTTCACACATTTTCACCTTTAAAATCATCGATAAATAGAACACATTCCCCGCGGAGGTAGTAAATGGTAGTAGTGTGAATAGTTTTAAAAACAAAATTGACGGTTATTTTAAGAATAATGATATTGTTTAAATACCGAACCCTGTTGTGGATTAAATGTCGCGTGAGTGAGCATCGTGGCGACAATGTCCAAAGGAGAAGTACCACTAGCTAATATTAAGTTAAGGAATAAGTTCTTGCGTTTTGTTTAATGTTGTGTTGATTTAAGTTTTGTTGACATGATTTGTGCACATATTAAGAAACAATAATAAATAATGAGAGCAAAATTTGCAAAGGTTAGGCTACATCTCTTAACAGCGTAGACTATTAGGCTTTTGCTTAGGCTATGTCTTGAAGTTGAGTAATAAGTCATTGTGGTTTATTTCAAATTTGTGTTAATTTAATTTTTGGCCTGTACTCTCAAAATGGAATGTTAAGTTAAAAGAAAGGCACATTATCGATACTTGTTGTTATTAATTTTCAATGGAGACGGGAACAATGAAAACGCACCCAAAACTCGTCGCGATATTTGTGCTGCGTACAGAGAAAATGCTTTATCAGAAAGGACAGCTCAATGGTGGTGTTTACGTTTCAAAAACGGTCATTTCAATCGTAATGGCGAAAACCGTATCGGTCGCCCCATTAAGTTGAATGAAGATCGATTGAACGACCTTCTTCATGAAATTCCTCGCCAATTGACTAGAGAATTGGCTGTAGGATTGGTGTGTGATCAGAAAACTGTAGTAAATTACCTTCATTCGATGGAGAAAGTTAAAAAAACTCGTTGCATGGGTTCCGCACGATTTGAGCGAAAGCAACAAACTTCAACGCTTCACAATTGCCGCAGGTTTGCTTGCTCGTCACAAGCCTATTCGTGGATATAAGGACAGATTTCTTCACCAGATCATCACTGACGACGAGAAGTGGTGTGTTTATGTCAACATGAACCATCGAAAACAATGGCTTAACCATAATAAAAAACCCCTTCCGCGATTAAAGCAAGGACTTCATCCACGAAAGACGATGCTGTGTGTGTGGTGGGATTGTGAAGGCATCATTCTTTATGAGCTCCTTGCGAGCAACGAGATTGTCAATGCAGAACTCTACGTTCAACAAATGTATCGACTCGCCGAAGCTAGTCGTGAAAAGCGACCTCATCAACGTTATGGAGTCCTTCTGCAAAACGACAATGCTCGTACTCACATTGCCAATATGACAAAAAACGCCATTCAAACGCTTAATTGGGAAATCCTACCACATCCTCCATATTCGCTAGACTTGTCTCCATCGGATTTCCATCTGTTCCGATCGCTCTCCAAAAATTTGCACAGCGTTTCCTTCAATACTGATGTCGAATTAGCAACCTAGTTAGACGAATTCTTTCAGTCAAAATCCATAGATTTTTATTGCAGAGGCATGGAAAAACTAATTGAACTTTGGGAAAAAGCCGTGAATAACAACGGAGAATACATTATTGATTAAATTGCATATTGTTTTCAATTAAAAATGAAGTTTTTCTAAAATTGTTAATGGTAATGAATAAATTTGATAAAACGGCAAGAACTTATTCATCAACTCAATAGTATAGAATGCTAGCTCCTTGTAACTATTTAACTCTTTAACCTCATGATAATTTTTTACGAATCGCTTAAAAAAAATTTATTTCCAAATTTCTATACTTGTTTCTTTGTTTTCTTAAAAAAATAATTTTGTTTTATTCTTTATCGCTTATGGAATTTAAAACAGCACTTCGGATTCTTTGGTCAAATTTGCTCCCTTAGGTGTAATAGGATGCCCATACACCGGCGCAAGGTTTTAAGCTTTACTAGGTTCAGTGTGTTGTTCTTTGGTCTTGATTTTAATTTTTCGTTTATATTAGTTTTTTTCTGTTTATTTCTTCCCAGAGTTATTCTCTATCCTTGCCTTGGATTACACACGGTCTGTATTATAATAAGATAAAACCTGATCAACGAGGAGAAGAGAGTCCTTGGGAAGTGGTAGGGCGCGTAACCCTTGTAATAAAGTTAATTAAAATTAAAAAGCCAAAACCCAGGAGAGGCATTTACGCCAGAAAGATCCTAAGAAGAGATCTGTCAAGAAGAGGGCGAAGTTGGAGGAAGCAAAAAGGTGTACAAGATATTAAGCCGCAGATCTAAATGTAGGGATTGAAGCGAACATTAGATGTCAGCTACCGCAAGGTTACACAGGCTAAAAGAGGCCTCCCCCTTTGAGCTATTTTAATTGTTTTTGGTTGTTTTCGGTGGGTGTTTTAAATTTGTCAATCAGTGTTTATTTAGTCAATCCAATTTGATTGCTTCACGATTAATTTTCTTCTCCAATTTTGTGTTATTACCTGCGATGGTTGCTACCATCTTTTCCTCGGCTCCCTGATTCTGCTGAAATCTTTTATTTTGTCTAGTTACCAGCCGAATCTGTTCCTTGAGACCAGTACGCTTTTTTGCCCAATAGAACCAGAGAGTTTCATGAAGTGTAGCCATAATGGACGTGGGTTTTGCGACTATGGTTTAGGAATTTCATTATAATTACGCCTTCAAAGAACTAAACAAATAATAATGTTTTTTGCTATTCTTTTCATCCGCTTATTCCTGCTATTTCCCTATTCATTAAATTGCCTCTGGATTCTTTAAAAAACAATCCTTTGATAATCCTATATAAATCCACGCCCACTCTTTCATTCATATATTGATCTACACGCGCATTTGTCTATAGGGCGCTGTCTTATTCCAATGGTCCTTAATAGCCAGGTTGAATATAAGGATAGCGGTATACGTATCCCTTTTGGCGAGTGCTTTGCGGGATAAGACCTTTAGGTGTCATCTTCACCTGGCAGTTATTGGTGGTGCTCCTGTGTCATGTTCTGCATCTTTCCTCTTTGCCGATCTTTCTCAGTAGTGAGCTTCTTGTAAATAATACACATATTTATGACAGCTGGAATCAAAATATTTTAGAAATAGACAACAAACCACATCTTTGTATATACATATCCTTACAGTATACTATGCATCGTAAACCGACAAGGATCTGTGCGCTAGAAAGTTGGTGAGAAGAGGTTGACAAAGAAAATTATGAAGTTAACAGAAGTGAAACTGTCTAAACGTCGGGAATTAATATTGTAAAAAGGTAATTTTTTTATGGCACTCTGATCTTGAGAGCACAAATCTCTATAGAAATTGCTTAAATAAAAGAAATAGTGGCTGCCAACAATTCCTAAAGGAGTTGATGCATAATGAAGAGGGATCCACCAAAATAGTAGTATTTCCCCACCTCCTAAGATATTACTTTAAGAGAGAAAGTGAGCCATTATTCTCCCCCTCCTCCGACTTCACCCTTTTTAGACTTGTCACCAGGTCACTGCGAAATTCATGCCGAGGCATGACGCTGAAATTGAAGGATACCTCCCCGCCGTCTTAATCTTCCCCTCTCCCGGGTCAGGGGATTACTCATTTATTATGTAGGTTTGCCGCGAACAACTTTTATGGTTCCGGCCGCTGGTCGTTCCGTCTGCCGTGCTGATCCAGGCCTCGTACACTTTACAGTAATCACACGCTCGGTTGTCCCGGCCGATAACGTGGGTTCGAGAAGGCACCTCTCTCTTTCCCTGTTTTGGAAAAATCCGGGTATATATGCACCTTCCCAAGGATTACCCATAGATTCGGTGAGGCGAGGCTTCCCCGAAAGGAGTTCGATACAACGACGCTCTCTCCGGAGAAGTGTTTAGTGACAGTCGCAACCCACGGAAGATCTGAACATCACACTCGTATCTTCGGGTCAGGAAGAAGAGTCTCTTGAGGTAACGTCAGCCTTTCTAAACCGCCTTCGGATCAAGGATTGGATAAGCCGTCCTCCGAAGTTCTTCTGGTGACCTCTTGAGGACAAGAGGCCCGATAGCCTGCTCAATCCGAGTTTGGAGAAGTAATTTTCCCCCGTTCTAAGTTAGTCCGGTGACCTCCTGAAGAGAAGATGACCGATAGCTCGCTCAATCCGAGTTTAGAGAAGTCACCTCCCTCCCTTAGAAGTTCGTCCGGTGACTTCTTGAGGACAAGAGGCTCACATCTCGCTAAATCCGAGTTTGGAGAAGGTAGCATCGCACTCTTCGGGCCTCCAGCTACACCCGTGAGTAACCAAGGTCACCAAGAACCCTCCCCCCAAGTTCGCCCGGCTTTACTCTCGAGGTTCAAAGAAACTAAATTTTTCACTACCCTAAATCTCTCATTATAACCATTTAATAACCCTGGTTATCAATTTGTATTCGGAACCTAATTCCGTCTTATTCATGTATCTATATATATATCCATAATTATTGTGTACCTTTTATTTATTATGTATTAAAATCTATTTTTGTCGTTGTGTTTAGAATATTCTTTGGTCTCGCAGCTGCAGCTAACTATTTAAAGAAAATAATTAGGCAGCGCGAGAGAGAGATAAGCCGTGACCAAGTCGAGATAAACTCTTAGAACAATACCAGTTGTTGCCTTGCTTAGCCTACATTAGATCCTGTGTACGTATATTCACGTACACTAGGCCATACTTCAACATAAAGATATATATATATATATATATATTTATATAATTTGGCATCCGGCTTTGGGTCTTCTTAAGAATCCTCCCCACCTGATTTTGAAGAACTAAGTTCAATCAATAGCAGCTGTATTACCAAGAATATTTGAACCTCAATATATTAGGGCAATTTTCTTTTTGATTAATGGGTAACAACCAATTTTTAAGCCCATTCTTGTGTGGTTTGTCTTCAGTTTTCCTAGTTCTTTAAAAGAGTATACTAGCTAAGCGGTGAGAGTTACCGCCATTTTTGGTGTCGTGAGTCAGATTTTCTCGTTATTTATTTATTTATTTTTTTGTGTGAGTTCGCCCGATTTTTACTTGGAATTTTTAATAATTTTGTCGTTAGTAGAATTTATATCTGTTTTGGGGTAAAGCTCCAATAGCTCTGGTAGCTTTTTTGTGTGCAAATGCCGAGAGTAGCATATCCGGGATGTCTTCATTCGATCGCTTTCATAAGCAAGGGCAGATCCGAGGCTTACTTGGGAAAGATTTAATCGCTTACGTCCAGGAAGAGAAACGTAACGAACGTGCGGAAAGAAAAGCACAGAGAGAAGACGAAGAAAGAAAAGCACAGAGAGAAGAGGAAGAGAAAGAAATAATTAGGCAGTATGAGAGAGAGATAAGCCGTGAGCAAGTCGAGATAAACTCCGTAGGATCTCGAAATGAACATGCCCAAGTGCCCTAACTAAAAATCCCCGCATACAAAGATGGAGAAGATTTTTGCTCTTATTTAACGCACTTCGAGAAGATCTTCGAAGTCAACAATTGGGACTTAGAATAAAATTGTGTTGCCCTGCTACTTCCACTCTTGAACATTCGTCTTTGTAGACCAATTGTATGCTTTACGTGTGGCACCCCTGGGCACTTAAGTTACAATTGTCTCCAAATTCTCAATTGAGGACCTCGTCGAATCAACAGGTCCACCAAATCTCTGATACCACCTCGCCTAATACGTCAGCAGCATCGACAGCAGCCCCAGCTCCCTCTCCACCGTATCAACAGGTAAATTTCCTGTTCAACAAGAGTTCCATCGGTGGGCTCCAGTTTGAAAATGGCGCAGTAAATGGTTGCCGAGTGTCAACCTTGGTTAGAGATACAGGTTGCACCTGTAAAATAGTATCCGACAAACTACTACCCCCCAGAAGCACCCAGCATAACAGATTCAAGTTGGTGCATGACTTCTTAGGTCGTGCCACAAGATTCCCAGTGGTACGGTGCCATATTCAGTGCTAGTACTTTACTGGATGGACCGATGTAGTTGCAGCCCCGATAAAATTCTGATCCATCCTTAACGGACAGAGCGCATAACTCTCCTAAAACCCAATTTCTCAGCCGGTCGTTACCAGGGCCCAGGCCGAGAAAGATGCATCGCTTCCGGTACGCCTATCGTCCCCGGAAATCGACCTCGCCAGCAATGGTTAATTTGCTGAGGCGCAGAAGAATTACCACACATTACGACCGTTGTGGGGAAAAAGCAAGGAAGAAGGAGATTGAAACGGTGCGAGGCAATCGGAAGATCGAATACACCGTGAAGGACGCGTTATTATACTGTTCTTCTTCTGAACCAGAGAGCCCCCGACCGACTCGTTTTGTGCGCATAGAACGTATATCGAACCCGTTCTAAAGATGGCTCCTGATGGCCTAATGGCTAGACATTTCGGCCATAACAAAACGGCACAGCAAGTTTTTAAATATTTCTTTTGACCAGGAGCGGCCAAAGAAATTATCGACTTCTGCAAGTCCTGTGACCTTTGCCAGAAGGTCACTTCGAAAGGGCGTGTAGCCCGTGACCCCCTTCAAAAGACCTCAAGAGTGACCAAGCCCTTCACCTGGGTCTCAATCGACCTAATATGTCCTATTCGTCCTCCGTCGAGCAAGGGAGACTCCTATAATTTAACACTCGTCCATTGCGCCACCCATTTTCCATAGGCTATCCCCATGAAGAAGATTGACAGCATTTCTTGTGCACAGGCTTTAAGTTCAATCTTTTCCTCGAGTAGAGATCTCGAAGGAAATCTTATCCGACAGTGGACGTCAATTCACTTCTGATTTGATGGAGTATTTCGGTAAATTCCTTCTCATCATCCACTCTTCACGACGCCCTGGCAGACTTCCACTAACGGGATGTGCGAAAAATTAGACGGCACCCTCAAAATGGTACTCAAGAACGTATGAAACGACCAGCCCCAAGAGTGGCACTGCTACCTCCACGACGCATTATTTGCTTTTCGCGAAGTCCCCCATAGGACTTTGGAGTTCTCTCCCTTTGAGCTGTTATATCGACGTAACGTCCCAGGACCGATGAGCATTTTAAAAGAATTGTAGTCAAATCCTAGAATGGATGAGGAAATAAATCCTCTTATGCGTACGTTTTAGGCCTGCGTACGCGGTTAGAAAATGTGTGGACATCGTTCTCCGAAACGCCGATGTAAACCTGGAGAAATACCACACCTACTTCAACCTAAAGTGAAAGTCGCGTTCGTTCAAACCGGGTGAAGAAGTACTGCTTTTTCTTCCCTCCGAAGCAAATAAGCTCCCCTCCCACTGGAAAGGACCTTTCTCAGTCTTAGAGCGCCGCCACTCGGTGGATTACCTAATCGGAACCCCCTCCGGTAATAAGATTTACCACATCAACCTTCTAAAGAAATACCACTGCCGAGCTTGCCTAAATAACATAGACGCCCTAGACGAAGAACCAGTCCTCGAAGCCGCCTATCACGTTGAACCCTTGTGTTGTGTCCAAAAGGTGTGCGCAGAAGCAGACGAGGAGTATACCCTGCCGTCTCTTCCTTTCCCCCAAGCGGAGCCCAATTCCGACTTGGACATAAACCACAATCTCGCCCCTAATGAGAGGGCTCAATTGCTTGCCTAATTGGAAGGCTCTCCCGACCTCATTTCAGAATTCCCGGGTTGCTCAACCCAATTTACTCATGAGATTGTCCTCACTACTCAAGATGAGATAAGGACCAAGCCTTATTCCATAACCGTACATTTACCAACGACTTTCAATGCAGAGAGAGAGAACTTATTAAAATTAGGAATAATAGAACCATCGTCGTCCGATTTTTGCTCCCTCATTGTCATAGTTAGGAGGCCTGACAAGACGTTTAGGATGTGCGTCGATTTTGGCAAATTAAACGTGGTTACACAGTTTGACGCGGATACCCTTCATGCCTTCAAAGAAGCGAAGCTCATCTCCGAGATCGACCTCTCTAAAGCCTACCACCAAGTGCAACTTTCCGACCAATCAAAACGCTTTACCGCTTTCGCTACTGAAAAGAGGTTATTTCAGTTTACCCGACTTCCTTTTGGGTTATTAACTGCTTGCGTAAGTTATAAACGAATCATGCGCCGGTTTTTATATGGCCTATCGAATGTGACGTTTTATTTCAATAACAGGTACGTCGCTACTCAACCTGGGACCAACACCTACAGTCTTTGTGCGCGCTTCTTTCTCGGTTACGAGTACACGAGTTCACGGTAGGCTCGATAAAGTGTCACTTCGCCTATGACACTATTAACTACCTTGGCTTCCAGGGCGGTAGAAATCAAATGCTTCCCCAGGACGAAAAGGTAAAGGCTATTTCGGAAATGCCGCTCTCCCGAACGAAGAAACAGCTTCGTTCCTTTGGGGGATCCGTGTCATTGTATCGTCGTTTTGTGCCGAATTTTGCTGCCATAGACTTGCCCCTTAACGACATGCTTAAGAGAATGGCCCCCGATCCAGTCAATTGGAAAACTTCCGTGGAAGATCGTTTCCACCAGTTAAAGGACAAACTAATCTCTGTTCCTATTTTGGGATTCCTGAATCCTAATAAAACATTCCGGTTTCGTACCGATGGCTGCCAGGATGGCCTAGGTTGTGCTCTTGTCCATTATGATGACGATAGAATGCGATATCCTGTAGGATATGCTCGAAGCGTTAGCCATAGTGTGGTCTATTTGTAAGTTTAGGATGTATCTCCTAGGTAAATAATTTATAGTCGAAAGTGATCACAAATCCCTGGCGTACCTAAAAAAACTGTAGGAGCCAAAATAGCCGTTTAATGCGTTGGAGCCTACTCTTCATGGGGTACCAATTAGGGATTATGTATGTTAAAGGCAGCGACAACTGCCTAGCCGACAGCTTGAGTAGGAATGCAATAGAAGACCACCCTCTAACAACCTGAGTGTATAGTAAAATTCCGGTTTGACTCATTTTGTAAATACTAGCTTCCTTTTTTTTTGCCTTGTTGATTTTGTGTGCGCGTGTATATAGATTAAGTTATCTGTGGTTACACATATGTAAATCCCGTGTGGTGTTATATGTTTTTTTCTCTGTTGGTAAACTTTAAAATTGTAGCTTTATAAGTTTCCCTCTTGATGAAATTAGTGGGAAACATTTTTTTCGCCCTAAATTGTTCTGTGCTGTAAAAATGTCTTTGGACAGGAAGGAGTTTAAAGGAAAACACTAAAATAGTAGTATTTCTCACCTCTTAAGATATTACTTCGGGAGAGAAAGTGAGCCGTTACTCCCCTCCCCCACTCCGACTTCACCCTTTTTGGACTTGCCACCAGGTCCCTGAGAAATTCACACCGAGGCATGACGCTGAAATGGAAGGCTACCTCCCCGCCATCTTAATCCCCCCCTGACAGGACGGGAGATTACTCATCTATTTTGTAGGTTTGCCTCCAATAAATTTTATGGCTCTAGCCGCTGGTCGTTCCGTCTGACCCGCTGATCCCGGCCTCGTACACTTTACGGTAAGGACACGCTCGGTTGTCCCGGTCGATAACAAGGGTTCAAGAAGGCCCCTCTCTCTCTCTCTCTTTCTGTTTTGAAGAAATCCGGGTATATATGCACCCTCCCAAGGATTACTCATATATTCGGTTAGGCGACGCTTCCACGAAAGGAGTTCGATTCTACAACGCTCTCTCCGGAGAAGTGTTTAGTGACAGTTGCAAGCCAAGGAAGAGCTGGACTTCACACTCTTCTCTTCTGGTCAGGGAGAAGAGTCTCTGGAGGCAAAGTCAGCCTATCTTAACCGCCTTTGGATCAAGGATTGGAAAAGCCATCCTTCGAAGTTCTTTCGGTGACCTCTTGAGGACAAGAGGCCAGGATAGCTCGCTCGATCCGAGTTTGGAGAAGTCACCCCCCTCCTCCTTCGATGTTCGTCCGGTGACCTCTTGAGGACAAGAGGCCCGCATCTTGCTAAATCCGAGTTTTGATAAAGTAGTATTACCCTATTCGGGCCCCCAGCGACACCCGTGAGTAACCAAGCTCACCAATACCCCTTCCCCTAAGTTCACCCCGCTTTACTCTCGAGTTTCAAATGAACTAAATCGCTCAATACCCTAAATCTCCCATTATAACCCTTTTATAACCCTGGTTATTCAATTAGTTTTCGGAACCTAATTCCGTCTTATTCATGTACCTATATATATTCATATTTATTGTGTAATTTTCACTTAGTGTGTATTAAAATCAATTTTTGTCGTTGTGTTTAGAATATTCCTTGGTTACACAGCTGCAGCTAACTATTCAAATCGCACTCTTAGAACAATAACAGTTGTTGCCTTGCTTAGCCTACCTTAGAGCTTATATGCTTATATTCCTATACATTTGGCCATACTTTGACACATAACATCGGAGAACCACAGATCAAGATCGAGTCGAAAAATAACCAAGAACTAAATATCTTCCACCTTGAACTTTCTTCTCGGGATGAAAAGCCCCTTTTCTTAAACAATGCATCGTAATTAATATTTTATTTATTTTACACCTTTTAAAAAGCTAGATAATTAATAGAATCAACGATCCTCCATTTGTCCTAAGGTGTACGAACCTGATATATCTCGAGTGTGTCTCGGAATGAAAGATTAATTAAACAAATACCCTATAAGCTCTAAATAACAATTAAATCTAAAAACAAATTAATTCCGGAAGATTAATGAGGAAAATTCATTACGAATTAATCAAGTTGTGAAATTAAACAAAAATATTCACTTAATGATTAAACGTTTTCTCTGGAAGGGGCTAAGACGGTGCGAAACATTATGGCAATATTATTTTGTTTATTTAATGAATAGAAAAACTATATTCATGCAAACAACAAGGGCAGTTTTACTTAATGTAGAAAATGTGAGGAATGAAAGTTACAGAAAAACAAACATAACAAGATAGGAAAGGAATAGCACAAATGGTTAATAATCCCAGAAAACCAGAAAACCGCGGCACCTGAAAATAGCGAAACGCCGAGGGTAAAAGCACAGCTTAGCTTTGCGAGGAGCCATTCAAACACCGCTTTATTATTACCTGATTTAGCAAAGGTTCTGTTACACTCGGTTTTTTATCTTTCAAGAGGTAAACATGTATGATAAAAAAGGTTCCGTCAAACATACTTAAAGTTCTACTTTTCCAGCAAGTGGCATTAATACATCTTTTCCATCGGTTACTGCTATGTCGCGATGCAGGTGGAAAAGTTTGTGATCTCTGCTCTCCCCCGCGCGGGCCACAACAAGTCCGACATTTCTTAGTTGCTCAACTTTAGGCAAGTGACCGTCTACAGAGTCGTGAAAAGACTCGTGAAAGGGTAAGACCTCAACTTTTCAACCGTTTGGCTGTGAGAAAGGCCTTCGAAAGTGATCCAAAGCTTAAAATTACTCTTGCAAGGAAGGAAAACATCTAGGTGGTCACGGTGTCCAGGGCCGTCAAGGAGGAGGGCGGCAAGATCTTAAGCTGCATGGAAAGGCTTCTGAGATAAAATTCGGGAGGGGTATCGTCGCCTTCTCAACGACAAAAGACTCATGGGTTACCGCATGGTAAGCTTCGGCCAGGATGTCTCTGAGGTCCGCTAACTGTCCATGGCTAAACATCCGATCTCCGTGATGATACCCGGTGTCGTGGCTTTGAATAGCAAGAAGATGCCGCTGGTGTAGTTTGCCGCCCGTTACCGGTTCACGGGGGCCGATTTCAGGGGCATCTTGGGCACCACTGTCCTGTCCTCGGCATGAAAAATCACAAATAAGACGGGTTAGGTCTTTCAGCAGGACAGTGCCTCACCGCACATGGCCAAGACCGTTCAAGATTGGTTTATTTCGAACGTGAATTTCTGGTCAAAGGAATCTTGGCCACTGCAGTGGCCCGACTTCAATCCCATCGACCACAACGTGTGGGTTCATATCGAGTGCAATTCCTCCATCAACCACGTGTGGGACATCATCGGGAATGAATTCGTCAGCAATCTGTGCACAGCCTTGGGGTCTCGCATGGAGTGCGTGCTCGTCTCCCTGGGCGAGCATTTTGAATACTATAACAATTTAAACATATTTATATGTTAAAGTAATAAAAACGTGTTTATCTGAATCAAAACTCTCATTCTGTCCATTTTTTAGAGCGTAGTAACGATTGTAGCAGGAATTTTCCCATACCCGGTATAATATTATTATTATTATTTTCATTATTATTCTCATCATCCTTATCATTATCATTATCAAAATCTTTAGCATTATATTTCTCATTATAATTTTTCTCATTATTATTATTACTACTAATACTACTATTATTATTATCAGTATCCTTATTATTATCACTCATTTTTATCATCGTTTTATCATTCTCATAATCTTTATCATTATAATTCTCATCATCATTTTCTTTATTATTATTATTATTATCCTTATCATTATCATTATCATTAATATTATCATCATTAATAGTAGTAGTAACATTATTATTACTATCATTATTATACTGTAAGTAGTAGCAGTATAAGATTCGTAAAAAAAATGTACGGTTGCCAAAATGAATTAAAAATTGGAACTGAAGTGATCCAAATCTCTCGAGTATTATAAGCGAAGCGTCACAGAAGCGTCACAGAAGCCTCACAGAAGCCTCACAGAAGCCTTGCAGATATAAACAAATTTCGCCTGGAAATTGTTGCCGGCGTAAGAGTGGGAAGTTTAATCGTAGCATTTGCAGCTGCACCAAATACGCTTCAAATAACAAACCATTTCGTTATCGTATTTCGTGGGTGAACCGAAACCCAAATTGAGTTTCCGATGGCTCTCTCGCTATTAACGTGTAATCCGCTTGTTCTATGAAACATGGGCAGAAGCGATGGCGAGGCTTTATATTCACAGGAATGCTTGTTTCACGAATATGTTTGATCAATGGCTAAATAAAGAATTTTCCATACCTTACATGTACTTTAGCATTATTTTTTACAGAATTTTGTCTGTAATCTAAGTCCTTTGCTGTTTCATCCATTGTAGAAATTCATTTTTAAGTTCCTTTTTACTTAGTAACAAATTATGGAAACTCGTGTAAGTCATCTAGTGTATGTGAATTTCTTATGAAAAGAATTAAGGACGATAGCAGACTTAAGGAGGAAACACAAAATAATACAGCGAAAAAATCTGGAAGATTAAACCGAATGAAGGCGATTATGAATCTTGTGTAAGGGAAATGCGAGAAGGGTGTTTCATTTATAATCTAAGGAACAAACCTGTTGATTGATTACATGTACAACAAATAAAAATTTGACACTTCATATATATCTAAGTCAGAAAAAAACGGTACTAATAGCAACACAAATATCATCACTAGCTTTGCATTATCAATCTAACTGTTAAATAACAAAAAGGTAGATATGCTATTTAGGGACAAAGTCAATGGTGCACTTTAGTTGAACTTTCTTTTCTAGTGTTTCCAACTTAGACTGAATCATAGACTTTAAGTTATAATAAGTTCTCTTTAGAGGTATGTTTTGAGCCTCCCTTAATCATTGCCCATTCACCAAGGACATTTAACTTCGGATTACGTTTAACATATTTCAAAATGTCGATATCAACTTGGATTTTATTCTTTTCTTATCAACATCCAGTTTTTAGGTTTTAAAAGGAAATGGAACGAGACTTTTGATCTTTAACCTTACTTTTATTTGAACTTTTCTTCATATTCTTATAACATCGTCAGAAAATTTGATTCTATAACGTCCTACTTTAGAGTAAGTATAGCATTTAAAATGGGATGGGTAGGATGAGGAGATTGGTCTTTGGTCAGAATTGACATGAAACTTTCAAGATTCGTGGCGATCTACGATTTGTGAAGTATCTTAAACATGAATCCAAACAAGATTCTCCAATATATAAAAATGACTACTACACACAGTCATTAGTGAGACACTTTTTTTATAAATCCATGAGCAATTTGAAGCTTTCAATTCTTTTATTAAAACTCCTTCTTCGAATTTCTGGTTTGTCTATCGCCTGGAATT
The DNA here is from genome assembly GCA_963969495.1 of Ceratothoa steindachneri. Taxonomy (NCBI): domain Eukaryota; kingdom Metazoa; phylum Arthropoda; class Malacostraca; order Isopoda; family Cymothoidae; genus Ceratothoa; species Ceratothoa steindachneri. The sequence goes on along the minus strand of OZ018323.1, from coordinate 135,957,013 downwards.
CGTAGAATACCTAATATTTGAACCCAGAAAGTGAAAGTGTATCTTCGGAGCATAAGTATTGGTATCTCACTTAATTATTTCATAGTAATAATAATAGTTAGGTATTGCGCATCATGCCATCGCGATGGGTTCTCAAAGTTCGGTTTTCAAGATCTGTCAACTAACGTACATAATTTAAAATAGTTTATATATGTGTAGTTTCCATATGATATCTGCTATATATATTAAGTAAAATTGAAGAAGGAAGTGTAACTAATGAAACCATGAAGTAAGGCCAGACTAGTGAAAATAATAGGTTGATAAAAAGAAATAAAATAAAGTGTGATAAAGTCTAAAGAAAACAATCGCTGTGATAAAAAAGCTCCTAAATCTTTGAACGTTTAAAGTATAATAGGATTTTGCGTCTTGATGTCCTAATAGTGTTTTAATTTAAAGAAATAATTATATAACTTCTACATGTTTGAGATTATTCTCAATTTTTATTTAGAAATTTAAAGATAATATTAATAAATAATTCATTTACTTAAACATTCACTCCAGCATTTATTTTTCCTGAGAAGCGTCCTGGACGGTTAGAGAGGTTTCTCTTGTGTTATACCTTTATCCTGACAGTACAAGGGTGGTCGGAAAATCTTGTCATCATCTATCAATATTCTTTTAATTTTCTATTTCAAATATTGTTTTATATTAATAAATTGTTCTTCTATTGTTCTTATTACTTTTCGGTAGTGTGTGACAAGACTATCGGACCACCATGTAGATGAGGATTATCCCTTCGGCATCTGTTGAAGGCCTTGCCCTACTGTGGAAGGACTTATGATCGTTAACCTTTCGAAAGGTCCTTAGATAGAAGCGCATTAATTAGGAACGAGGGTAAGGTCACCTCTTATTATGGAGGGGGGGGGGGTATCAAACCATGAAAGGAAGAGCAAGTGTAATATAAGCAGCCATGCTGTCTCTCACATCTGGAGAATTGCGAATCTTCCGGACCCAAAGTTTGAAGTTTCCCTACTTGCCTCAATGTCCGTAAGAGGATCTGCAACTTTACATGTATCTTCCACATTTTTTGAATTCCTCTCTTCCCGTTGGTCTAGCGCTTCCAAATCGGAGGTAAGCAGGCCTCCTAATAGCCGTGACAAGACGAGCAATCAAGAAACCTACCTAACTCGAAAGAAGGCTCAAGGACCTCGTGATTAAATAACACGTAAAATAGAATGCGTCTCCCCAGAGCTAGAAAATAAAACGATCGCACTCTCATCACCCTACACAGCTCAGCTACAATAATAGTATATATGAATCAATCAGGATGGAAAACTAAGGTATCGTGAGGTAGGTTCAAGTCCAAGCAGAGGTTACTCGTAAGGCTCGTCTAAATTACCAAACGAAAGTGAGCTGATTCAGAGGACCTAGAGGTTTGCCTACTTGAATCAATTCCATTCTCAAAAATATTCACCGGATCACCATAATCGTGAATGAAAACATAAAAGTAGAACGTACCTGTAAAACCAAATAAACAATCTTTCCTCACCAATTGAAGTAAGAATTAAATTAATAGCAAAATAGAAATTACAATCAGAAGGGTTTAAATTTAGTAAATGTTCGAAGGTAGGTGAGTTATCTTAAGTGAATCGGTCCACGGCTGCAAAACCTTATTACAGAAGGGGTAAAAATGATGTCTTCTGAGTTAAAGATCTGGACAAAAAATGAGAAAAAGGCTAATGTAACCGCTAGCATAAACACGAAAAGGTAAAATATGAGATTTTTGAAAAGGAGCCTCATGAATATAATGAAACGCCGCTCGTTTTCCTCATCTAAGCTAAAGGAAAAACAGGAAATTTCTGCTTGGAAATTGGTTATTATGATATACTATTAAAAAAAACAACAGACAACGTGAGTTAAATTAATTCTACCTTAAATTCACTTAACCTTTATTACAAGCTCACCTATAATACCGATTATATATAATGCCCACTCTTTGAGTCGAAGAACACAAGGGATTTAAACCCACTCAGAGCTGCTAGATTGGTCAAATAGGAACAGTCACTTGCTTGGCCTGGATTCCGAGCGTGGTATCGGTGTATGCGATGCAAAGAGATATCTTTGAGTTTCTGGAGAGCAACAATTAAGAGCTGATTTCATTAGAACCCAAGAGACCCCGTTGTAATGAGGTGGAAAATGTAAGAACGCGGAGATCTCCGTTTGACTTTGACTTTACACCCGATTATCAAAGACAGCGTTCGTCGAATCTATGTTTGATCTCTCTTTTCCTCTTTGAAATTTCGCTAATTAACTGACACAAGTCGGCAATTACAAAGCATTCCATACCTCGTTTCAATGCCTGAGGTTATTTTTGTCTTCGTTACATAAGCTTCAAGTCAAAGCTTACCTTACTTTTTCTCATCTTTAAAGAATACTTTAAATTTCGGTTAGTTTATAATACATGTAAATGTTTATATACATGTATATTTGTAGATATGCTCTAGAGTTTGTTTTATAAATGAAAGGGCTGGGTCGAAGAGCAAGGAGGGTTGGAAAGTAAATGTTCGATTCCCAGCCATTATTTAAAGGGCATTTGTATAAAATTAACACAATCCGTACCAATTGTCATAAAAGATTATGTAATTATAAGAGTGAGTTTTCTATTTTTTGTCTTTTAAATGAGTAAAGATTTAAGAAAGAATCAGATTAATAAAATATGTTTAATCATGTATAAAATTTTAAAAATTAACGTTAATTCAATTTTTAATATGTCTCCATGAATTTTTTCAGGAAATTATTTTATAATATTAATTCCTAAAAGATAATTTAACTAAATAATAACTTGAGAATTTATACACATTATATTTAGAAATGGTATGTTAGAAACCCCCATGGTAGTAATATTGCAACAACGCACAACGATACTAGCAGATGGTTAAAAGCACGAAAAATGTGTAATAGAATTGGGAACTAAAGGCAACTGTAAATGAATAACCTCTGACCCCTATTCAAGTAAATCTCGGCTTATTCAAGTAAATCTCACCAACCATTTATGCACTCTGTTTGATTATTAAGGATTTGAAACCCAACGCTTCAAGTGTGACCTCCTAGTCGTACGTTAGTCCCTGCGAACAGTCCATCAACGGCTCACGTTGCAGTAGGTGATTAGGTCACCCTTCCACATAATAGAGGAGCAATGTATGTTATAGAGTGGATGTACCACGACACCAGCAAAAAAATATCTTTAGCGCATGTCGCTTAAAACAATGATCATTAAACTGCAATTAAAAGGATTAATAACACATTTAGCTAACGAGATGAGTAACAATTATCTAAATTTCTGCTTAACATTTCATTTTTGGTCACTTTTGGAAATAGGGGTGTTTGAGTAAGTCAATTGTTTGATATATACAAACATCATCGATTCAACATGATGGTGTATTAATGATTTGAGAAGCTGTTTGGAAGAGTGCATAATCAAGATGGCGAATGTTGATTACATTAATTCTCAAGATTAATTTTGTATGCCTGAGTGTAGCGGATTTTTTAGAAAAACTTTAATTTCAGTAAGAGTTTCCTATTTTTTAACTTTGTTCAGTAAAATTCCATTCGAAAATCCCATAACTTACGAAAAACCAGAATAAGAGATGTGATAATAACTAAACATGCTTATGATCAAAACCCAACAAGTCACGTACACAGTGATTATTTGCTTCACGCTCATCTCGATTTTAAACAAATAAAGTGTCTTATTTTTGAGAAAAAAATTCATTCCAAAATTTATGACCAGGGGAAACCTCTTTTTTCGCTCTTCATAAGCAATACAATTGCGCAATCTTGATATCATTCTATGTTTTTACCTTTCTAAACAGGTTTTGTAAGTTAACATTACTCATGTGATCCAGAATTTAACAAAGAAACTACTTAAAAATAATTTTTCAATAAAATGTTATTACTTCTTTGCTGTAACATCAGGTTCTTTAAGTATTTTGTAGCTAAATGGGCTTTTAGACCATCCCTTATAATAAGCAATCTAATATTCAGGACTGAAAATATCGATTCACTCTAAATATTTGTAAATAAATGATTCATAGCAATTCACTTGCAAATGTCAGACTCGAGTGTTGCCTCCGTAATTTTGATAGATAGAATACACACCTCCATAAATCTCATATTTGATGTTTTGCGATGAAGTGTTCATATTGTTATGCCTTACATTTACCTTATTTGCTTGATTCATTTGACCAAGTTGTCGCTTCCCTTCAGTTTGAGTTGAAATATATATGAATGTTCATCAGTTGAGACCAGTTGAGACGGCTGTCAATGTTCCATTTTACCTTAATAATAATAATAATCGTTAATTGATGCTGAATAGTGATTCTAAAACAATTAAATTTGATAGTATGAAAGTAGAAAAACACACTGTAAGATATGGCAGCCGGTCTTAATTTCACGCGCAATGCAAGACCAGACGGAGACGAGTCGCATATGTGAGGATCCGAAACGCACTAGTGTTCTGGACATTTCCAGGTAAGCAAGTAAAAAGTAGCCCGAGGAGCGTTGTAACTCGTCTCATAATTAATTATTTCTAAGACTCTAAAAGTAGTGCTTATACAAAATGTAGCGCACCTTTTCTTCTTGCCGGTAAGTGTTATTTTCCAACTACATTCATTGAATACAATAGAAAATACCCATTGGTGGTTTTGAACTTTGCTTTTCTGGGTTGTGTGATGAATTATTTATTAAAAATAGGCATTTTTTCTTTTTACATCCTTTATTCTTATTCTAGGCCTTTCCCTACCCGGGATTGACGTTCTTGATGAGTCGTTTCCAAAGATTTATGTTTAGTGCACTACTTCTATTTAGTCCTTTCTCTCTCCTGTCACTCAGAATACAGTTTTTCTATCTCACTTTTGGTTTTCCTATTCCTCGGGTCCCCTCTACCACTATATTCATCACTCCTTTACCTCTATATTGATTCTTTGTACCACTCAAAACAAAAATAAAGTTAAATTCATACATTTTTCATTGAGAACTCCTGAATAAATAAATAAAACCAAGTAAATTAAACTATGAAATTAACGTTTATCTTCGATTTCCGTTTGTAATGTAAAAGACTTTTCTATACAAGCCGCCAATACTAGTCTCCTTTTATGTTTTCATTGTATACTTTTTGGTATTTATGTTCAAAGTTTACTATATCTTGATGAAGGCACTCCCATTAATATTCAGATTATGCTCACATATTCTCCTTTACTTTGTTAAGATTGTCAACAAGGACATGCCCCTTCAGGTATATCTTATAGCCCATTTCGCCTATTTCTCAACCAGCTAACATAATTGTAAGCCTTGGTGTTGCCTAAAGGGCCCTAACAGGACGAAACCAAACTTTTCCAAGCTGAGCTTATTTTTCATTTTTAGTAAGATTTCCACGGCATTCTGAACACTATGATTTTCCTGATTTTGGATCCAACAAAGACACCAGTTTCTACCTTTGCCTACGTTTAGAAAAGAAATTTTAGAAGGTACTTGAAAGCTATAGCTTTTAAGGTCTAGTAGTTGCTTATGCATGACATTATACCCCTTAAAAGAGAACTCAGTCCTTTATTGCCAGTGCTTCATGTGGCAATGTGTTGTGGCACCACTACCGCTCCAAAGATTAATAGGACATGAAAACTTAGTAAAACCTTCCTGTAGATCCATCCAAAATGCTCCCATTTTGAAGTTTTCAATCACTTTCTATTCATACTCAATATAATTGATAACTTGAAGAAGGATCTTGACATTGTTGAGCCCAGCTTGATAAGTGAAGAATCTTAAGAAATGTTTATGACCTTTCACTTCACTTGTCATTGGTACATTTTCATCCAGCAAATTTCACTCTTTGAAATTGGAAATCAAAAGCTCACCGTTTAAATTTAAAAAGTCAAGATCGCTGACAACGCCATAAAGGTTTCTTTAATTTGGATAATATGGATTTCTTTCGACAGCTATATCTCTGACATTGTAGTCTACATTTTCATTAATCATTTCAGCTTCTGAATTGTTGCTTTCATCTGAGGGTGGATTATTCTTTTCTGAAAGTGTAAGTACAGCAAGACCAGTACTGTGTGGGACTGATGCAATAGAGGATGCAAAACCGTGATATGAAATTGCAGGTGCATTTTTGCTACTTCGACCTTTGGAAGTAGCAGTTGTTCAAGAGGTCAGTAGGTTCACTTCAAATCCTAAAAGTGGCAAACTTCATGGTTCTTCTTTCCCCTCTATACCATCCTGTCACAGTAAAAATCTATAATTTATTACCTTTTTGGTTAAGGAACGAACATAATAGATTAAATACTTGTGACATTTAATGTTTCACTCTTTACAACAAACAATTTAATTTACTCCAAATTTTTCTTGGTGTTCACAAGCAAAATGAGGTGCCATGGTTTTCATTGGGCCCCAACTGGCACGCTAAAATATGCTACTTTAAATTCTTAACACACTCTCATAGATGCTGTCACACCGAACCTATTTGTTTTTGCTCTTGTTTTGATGAACTGTTTGCAGATATAAAAGAATACATCTGAAGAATGATTACATGCTATTGATGCCATTTCTCTTCTGATCTGTTCACTATGGTAGCTAGAGATGAAGTCAAAGCCTGATGTGAATCCCCGTATGAATTTTTCTGAACTAATAATCCAGAATATTCCAGAAGATTCTAAAAGTTCCAGTAATTTCTGGAACATTCTTAAAACTTCATAAAATTCTATTAAATTCTAGAAATTTCTCACTAAATCTAATATGTTTTGAAAAGTTTCGTTTAAACAAATATTATGCTACATAATTCCAATGTTTTTAAATAATATTTACAACTTTTTACAATGCTTTAAAAAATAATAATACACAAGCATTATTTGTTATATTGACAAAATTAAAAATTCAGTATCCTACCAACAAAATCAACTTTTGGAATCATGTTAATCGTTTTAATTTACTTAAGTTAGGAACAACCTGGAAATGACACTTTTAACACATAAACAAAATACAAGATATAACCGAGTTCCCTGAAACTGGAAAAAGGAGATAATGCCTTTTATAGAAAAATATAATGAAGATTTGAGTAATCCAATGAAACTCGGTCTACTCAATAAGGAGATGAATAACAAGGGAAGAGAGGATCCAATTAAAAGCACTAAGGGAACTCGAGGATAGTAAAAAATAACTAGATGAGGCTGAGAGATTAAAAGTAAGTCTTCCATAAATGAATATTACCAATGGTCATCGATCGCATTTTCTTTTTTACTTAAAGCAATAATCAATGAGGGCAATCTATTGCAGAAGATAGAGGAAGTTACAATATATCAAAGAAATATAGCCGCAGAACCATTTAGGAGCATTGAAAGGAGGTAGGCATGCAATTAATAGGTCTCAAAGGTACTCCTCCCCTACTTCATTTGAATTTTAAACGATTAATTCAAATAAAAAAATATTTTAGCTATATAAAAATTTGTCTTTGTTCTTTACATACTATAATTGAGATACGCTCACCGGACAAAATATTAGTCACCTAGGCAGAAAAAACATAATTAAAATCTCAAGCGTGTAGGAACCTTAGGCAGCCGAGAGGCGTAGATTAGTTTACATCAACACGTTACTTAGGTTTTATTTGTGTTGAGAACGGCGTGAAGATCTGTAGAGAGCAAATCAGCTCTACTTAAAATATGCCAGAAAAGCGACGTCATTTAATGTCAAAAAGGTGTGATTGCATTTGGCCGCGCCAAAGGTTATCATGTGAATGAGGTTGATGAATTTGGCAGTGTTTCAACGAGTACGGTCATCCGGATTTACAAGCAATGGCAGAACTTCAAAAATGCGAAAAACTATCGCCAGAATTGTGGACGGAAAAAGGTGTTGACAGACAGGGACCTACGTAGAATCTCCAGGCTTGAAATTGCAAATTGATTTACTTCTAGGCAGGAATTATTACAAAACGTCAATTCTGGTCCTTCATCACCCATTCCAGAAAGAACATTACACAGGAAATTCCATAGCATGAACATATGGAGCAAAGTAGCGCGCAAGAAGCCCTTACTAGGGTTACAAGTAACTAGTTTTTGTCCAGTGAGCTTATGTTTATAAGGTCACAAAGTTGAAGTGTGCTTTGTTTTTGATACGAACGAAAGCAATCTGAATCATCTCCCTCTTACTTTGTGAGATTTTTTTATAATATATACAGAATATACATATATAAAACAACTTCCCATTACATTTGCAAAAGAATTAAAAAACTTCCAGGAAAAATATATTGAAGCCGAAGGGAGAAGGCGAAGGAAGGGAGATGGGAGGAGGGGAGGAATCTCATCCCAACCTCCTAGGAGTTCGTCTTTTGTTTGATTCATTTTTTTGTAATTGTATTCGCACTATAATTTGAGCGTTGATTTTCATTGTTCTTCCTAATCTTTAAAAAACTCTTCATCATCGTTTTCGTCTAATAAACTTTCCTTTTTAGTGCATATGGGAGGCTGCCTCTTTATTATTCTTCTTTTTCATTCCCAGGGGCAAGTTACCTCATCATTATCCTTCCTACTTTAATCCAAGTGTGAGGCTGTCTTGTCATTATTCCTCTTTTTCAGTCCAAATATGAAGCTTCCTTGTCATCATTCCTCTTTTTTAATCTAAATACGAGGCTGCCTTGTCAGTATTCTTCATTTTCAGTAACAAATGGGAGGATGCCTCATCAGCATTCATCCTTTTCAGTCCAAATGAGAAACTTCCTCGTCATAATATTTCTATTTCAATCCAAATGCGAGACTGCCTTGTTATCATTCTTTATTTTCAGTTATAAAGCGAGGCTGCCCTTTCCTCAATTGTCCTTTTCAGTCAAAGTGAGTACTTGTCTGGTAGTCGTTCTTCCTTTTCATCCAAGTGAGAGGCTGCCTTGTCAACATTCTTCACTTTTTCTGGATGCTAGTAAAACCTAGTCGATAAAGCGCTGTTTGGTCTCACCTAGGTTTCTGATTTAGTTCCATGCTATTTTTCCTTTGCGGCAGATACCTCTGCCCGTATCTGACTTGCTGACTCTGACTTTCTCCTTTGGTTTATATTCAATTGCTGAGCAATTTCAGCCTGAATGTTGATGATGCATGACTAAAACCTGTCTGTTTCGGTAACTGATTACATTCGAATCTTTGTGTCTGTATTTTGGTTATGATATTTGCAACTAATTTATGTTTCAATAACAAATATTTTTGGCTTGTAGCTGCTTTAGGTTTTTTTATTACCGTATATAAAAATAGGGAACAACAAAAGCGATGATTTATCCTTCGAAATTCCTACCATCTCTCAATTATTTTAGAAACAAACTAGCTAGGTTAATACTATGTATAACCCACTCCTTATTAACGAAGCTTTTACCGTTTCCTCCCCAGAGTCTTTATTCTATCGCTTTCCTACTTATTAGACGTCACTTAAAATTTAACGCAAGGTAGGAATGGGTATCACACAACTATCTCTTCCCACAAAGTTAATGGTAAATTCGTGAGGTATTCCTACCGATATATTGAAACGTAATTCATTGGGCGTACACATTTAATTTTGAAATTTAGATACCGCCTTTTCAAGGTATATATGACCTTCAAACACCCAGCACAACAACCCAATTTCACTGCTGGAATTTGGCGGGAAATTCTTCGAGAAAATCCTCTGCCTAAGACTGCTCTCGAACTTGGAGGAGAACCCCCCTCTTCAACCCATATCAATACTGGTTTAGAAAAAAGCTTAGTATATAGATAGTCATAATGTGATCACGGAAAAGCTTGCCCAAGCCAAACGGGAAAGGAGTTAAGTGGACTTCGTTTGTCGTGATGTTTCAAAGGCGTTTGATAATGTGTGGCAACGAGATATGCTGTATAAGATCCTACTGCTGGGCCTAAATGAAACATTAGAAAGAACTCTCTGTGACTATGTCATGGAGAGAGCGGACGGTGCACGGACGGACCGATGTCTTCACTTAATGCGGGCCTTCCGCAAGAGAGGTGTCTGTCCCCCACTCTCTACTCGATTAACACCACAAACGTCCCAGCCCCAGTTCACTCGACTTGACTCAAAATTCATTACGCCGATGATTTCAGCCAGATAATTACGTGTCCTTGGAGAAATTCAGCCTTGCTAGCTTGCATGACTGCAGCAGAAATGGAAAAATTGAACAACTACGAGGCATAAGGAAAGATCAGAACGAACTAAGAGAAATTCAAAGTAGTACCTATTGGCAGGAGACTACTCACATATGTCAGGTTGTCGGATAGAAGCTATCCCTACACCACGAGGTTCAATGTAATCGGAATGAAATTTACTTCATACAGGTAAAGGACGCACGTCGATGATAGAATTTCTAAAGCTTCGGTCGCAGTCAGGACTCTGTATATGTATATAAATCTACGTGAAAGCAACAAGAAAAATATCTGAAACGCACTTGTTAGATCTACCTTGCTATAACTCGCTTCTGCGCTCTCTTGTGTCTCAAAAACACAAAAGAGGAGACTACAAACAGTGCAAAATAAATGCGTGTACCTGATTACGGGTACATCTAGGCGGGAAAGAAGACGACAAGAACAGCTGAACAAGGAAGCGGTAATAACACCCATTAACAAAGTCATAGAAGAACGGACTCCAAAAATGCAAAAACTGATTAATCACAAACTGAATGAGGATATCATTCAAATGAATAACAAGAACAGAAGAGCTATATGTCACGCCAGGTTTCCAAGCTTCGCTAACCTAGTAGGTTGCCTAGACGAAGTGCCGTTTTACGCATGAGGAGAAATAACGAACCATCAGAAATTTGACAACCAACCGATCAAGACATAACAAACTCGATTAAAGGAAAAATTCACCGATTTTTACCAACGCACAACGAACAAGACTCGATTAACAGGAAGTGACGGGAAGAAAGAAGACAAGAAGAAACAGAAAACACTAAATTACACATAGAACAAAAAAATTAAAATACAATAAACCTAAGCACATATTTAAAGTAATATATTACAAAGCAACAGTATATGCGTATTACATATCCAACCCCCCCAAAAAAATAATAATATTAACACAAATGGCTTAAACGCCATAAAATAGAAACTACAACGAAAAAAAGAAAGGAAACACATGACAAAAATATTTATGAAAGTTATGGGCCTGACCACCAGGAACTTAACATCTCTTTGCACCATACGACACTTCTTTCTCTTTTCACCACTTGTCTCTTTCAGTCTATATTTCCCACACGCCCTTTTATCCCCTCCACACACCCACACCCACACTTACATCAATTCAGAATTCAGAATTTTTAAGGAATACATTCATTTCGTCTAATACACAATAGCATAAAGAGATTATAAAGTTTCACCCCATTAATAAAATTGAATACTATGTCACTCAATTCCATACAGTAAGGGCTAAAAATTTTATAAAGATTTCTATTCTTATTATTTCATTTTTTAACAAGCGAAACTTCGTATTGAGTAAAGTACTTGTATCCCTAAATAAAGAAAAAATTGAGACTTAAATTGTTAAAATCTTTGTTTTCTTCTGGTGTGGCTGGTCAAACGTGACCTTGGCCTGATAGGAGACACTAGTGTGAAAATAGAAACCACAGATTTGGTCGTTTACTGAGATGCGGATGCAATTTTTTTAAGTCTAAATCGATTTTATTGAATCAACCACGCTTTCTCTCCCATAATTCTTAGACTACTTAGTTGGGGTTATATGCATTCCACTTACATGCGCTCGCTCTCTATACCATAAAGTGATGATTTCTGCCTTTTCATTACGGATAACTGACGAATGGGTTGAATTTTGATGACTCGTCTAAATAGTTCATCACCACTTCTGCTTCTGCCAGTGAGAATTTTCATGGATTAATCCAGGGGTTGGCAAACCGTTTACCTACAGGTGTCCGCATTTGAAAAGTTCTTAAGACACACGGCCGTAGATTTCAAAATTTTTGAAAAAACTATTTTGGGTGTTTGATATTTAATTTATGAACGAGAAAATGTACTTTTTATAAAGTATGAATAAAAAAATCTTTTTATAGTTCTAAACAAGTCTGTCTATTTATTTCACCTTGCACCGAATAAGAAATACTCCGAATACAATTCTAAGATTCGACTTAACGACAAATTAATGCTGAAAAATGGGGGCGACAGGACGATTATAATAATCGAATTATTAAATTAATGATCGCATAACATTAATGAATTACTAATAATGAATGCCCTTTCTAGCATCTCTGAAGTAAGGTCCATCGAGTAAGCCTTATGCCCCGCCTACAAATGACGTTGGTACACGTGATTGGCTGCTCATTCCCTTAACTCGCCTCCTAATTGGTTAAAATTAATCCCTTATTTAATTTTGATTTTATGGCAGCTACACTATCGTGCCTCGTTATTGATCAATATTTCAACAAGGTGGAGCTTTATCATAATACATACATATGTTTAATTTCTGGCTATCTTTCTTACAGAATTGTGAAATGCTTTATTACACGCCCTTTTATTACCTCCAGACATTCTCAGTATTCCAATGTTTATTCTCTGGCGCCCGTCTGACTTGAGCTCAGATACGGAAGCTACCACTTTAGTACAGTGAGAAAATCGAGCCTTTACCTCGAAATTCCAGACTCGCTTTCTCTCCAAGCCATCGGGTTCCGTTGTGTAGGGTATCTATATGTACGCCCTTCAGGTTAATACATGTATGCCCTACGCTATTATCTCACCCATTGCAAAAAATAGTTATCCCTCACTCTCACTCATACGAATACACGCCCTTACCCCGTCCTCCCTCTTCTGAGGACCACTCTCACCAGAGTTTTTTCCTTTTGCTTACCACTGCAAAGTTCCTATTCCTCTTTTATTCCCGTTCAAACAGAAACTCTTGCAAACAGAGTAAAGTCGACGTATGGAGTGAACGTTAAATACATCAGAGCGGTAAACACTTAACCTTGCCAATTTAGATATAGAACATCATCATGAACTTTATGATATCATTAGTAAGCAATTAGTGTGACTGTTCATTAATTAATTTTGAACGTTCTACATGCGACTCTAATGTGGGGCAACCTTTTTTCTAAAATAAATGTGTTTACTTCCCTTGTTGCCAATTTCCTCTCACTAATTCATTTTTACTTATCATTTGTATAATGTAAATGTAGGATCTGGCGTCATTTATATCACCTGAGTGGATATTTATTTACTAAAAATAAATACATATAATAAAGGTTGTCAGAGATCAGAGAGAGAGAGAGAGAGAGAGAGAGAGAGAGAGAGAACAAACACCTGAACGACCCTTTTTGGCTGCGATAATGCAAGTGCGAAATCATGAGACGCCATAATGGCGTGAAAGCCCGCCATCGCAGAAAGCCGCGTCAAGCTTTGCACCCCAAAATGATCCCATTGAGAGTCGGACCCTGAAACCATCCCCTTCGGAGTGAGGGTGGAAACCCCCATTCTAACCGACTATATATCCTCTGGCACCAGAGTTGGAAAGCAGTATATGCTCAAGGTCATTCAAGCGCCCCTCGGTCAGAATTTTTCGTTTGTGTGTATGGCGACCGTCCCCGCCAAGTCCTCCTCACCTTTTAAGTCTCTGAGAGTCGTGTACGTCAATGTGTTATATAGCTTGTTTCAAAAACCCCTTTAACCTTTGTAAAAATAATAGTAATAGGTATATTACTAGTTATATAGGTATATTACTTCGGTTAATTTGCACTGTCTGTATTATAAATCTCCCACACAAATAGCCGTCATCTATCTCGGATGAGAAACGCAGGAAGGGTTGAACTTGACCCTATAATACGACAAAAGTGTTGCTGGGTGAAATAATAAATGAATTCAATCCATGTCGCTTCCATCATTGACTTTTGAAATTTGCCTGATTTTCCTATTAAACATGAAAAGATTAAGGAAAGTTGTCCACTTTATTCCCATATTTAATCACTTTCGTTTTAAACATTTAATTTTGGGGAGCAAATGGTTTTGTTCGTTTCCAGCCATTTGTAGAGTAATGAGAAGAAAAAATGTAGATAAGTAAAGATCTTTTTCAGGAATGATATTCAACTCTCACTTTGAATCTGGCATGCCTGTACGCTGTTAATTTCCAAATGTTTTGGAACTAATTTACCCCTACATTATACTCTTGCATCATCTATTATAACCTACTTCTAGCAAAAATCTTAATATAATCTTTTTCTTTAACCATTAGGAAAAACGCCGTCATTCCTTCACCAAGTCGTCACTTTTCTTGAGAGGGAAATCAGATTCGTTATTTTTAAATTACATATATTTCATTTAATGACTGCGGGGCGATTTGGTTTTCAAAAGGTTGATCACTTCATGGTTTTAATTTACTTGTCTCTTGTTTTTTTTTAATATTTTTTCTTTTTAAATGTTAAGAATCAATGGCAGGTTTTATGATTGATAGTTTTTTCAGGCTTTATCTATTTTTCCTCCTGATATACAGCGTTAAAATATTTTATATCTTCCTCTCCTTGAGGCAACAAGATCGCTTTTATTTGGATAACCGGTGAGAGTTCAGAATAATTGTGTGGCTGCCCGCTGTTCACACATTTTCTTTTCCATTAAACGCCCCTTACCACCTTTAAATACCAGTTTTCAGCATCATTTCAATGGGGATAATTAAGTAATTCCTCAAAGTTTAAAAATAAATAAAAGAAAATGAAAAACTGTGATAGATTATGGTCGCAATCAAACTTAATCAACCATATAAACTGCCACTCTTTTCTCTTGATGTCTATTGGTACGAATTGTGAAGCGAACGAACCGGCCCTAGTCTGCCAATTTCTGCCTTTTACCCGTAGATTTCTCAGTTTCTAACGGTGATCCGTTGTTTAAGGAATAAAATTTCCTTAATATTCGTTAGGAATATGGGTATTAAATTTGGCGCAATGTAGTTAAATTTGCTGTCCTGTTTCGATTTCGGAATGAATATTATTATTTCGTGTTTGTTTTCACTCTAAACAAGAGCTCGAAAATTATCCCTCTATTTGTAAAGTCCATTCTAAAACTTGTTATAATTCTAATGAATTTATACATTAAGGCAAATAGCCAAAACGTTGATCCAATAAATTGATAAATGCGTGTCTCACACTTTAGATGTCAGCTACTCTATAATGGAAAATACATGCCTCACGAACATTTGCTCAAATCAGCTTAATATAGTAAATTATGAAATGAGTTCAAATAAAGACTCCGATTATCACGAATGGAGGCGAAAGGGAGTATATCGCTTCAGTTCGTTGTCATCTGGAAATCATATTTATCTACAAACTGTCTTTGATAAAACAACTTGCGTGAATTTAGAATCCATTAATGGCATATTGAATAAGGAAATTAGAATTTTTGATGGGTTCAAATGAAGTGAATCTCAATAGTTTGTGCAAGATGCTGCAGGTCAATTATCAACAAAATCTTCCCATTTTGTGCCAATACATTTCCAAATACAGAGAACTCCTAACCACCGGTTACATTGTAAACAGCAGGAAAGATAGGCATTTCGGGACTCGTCCTGATCATATAATGTTTACAAAAGCTAAACCTAGAGAAGTTCATAAGAGGATTAAAATTTAATTAGTTACAGTTTGAAGAACACAAATAAATATACCCACTACTAATATCTTACCCCCTGATATATTTGTGTTCCATTGGAAATTCTTAGTTTCATTTAATGACTCCGAAGTAGAAAATAAAAATTTTGTAGGAATATGTACTTCATCCTATTTTTTAATATTACTATGATTAATATTAGTTCTTTTAAGGTTATTGGACTAACATTGTGCCCCAGATTTCTAAGAAGTGTCTCTTTTTCAAACGGGATGAATATATAACTAGAAAACCTAAGGATGGTTCTTGAAAAGAATGATTGAACTCTTTTTATCTATAATCGTGCACGTTTAGCTGAATTTGTTGCGCTAATGCCGAAGGTCAATAATTAGTCTATAAACAAAACAAGTAGTTTTATTGCAATAGTTTTTCGGTTGAGGCTAGATAGAAGAAGAGAGCACGAAATCTGTTGATTGATGAGTTTGCTTGAGAGGACTTTTGGTAGGAAAACACTATTATGCCGTCGAATGATGTGAAGTTACTTTTTATTACATGGCACCTTGAGTTGCTACTTCGTGATTTAGTCGATTTAATCCATTGATTCCTTTTTAAATAAATTGAAGTGATCTCAAATAAAATATCCAACCAAAAGAATACTTGTTTGAAGCATCAGTATATAAAATTACAAAAAGAAGGCTGGACCACAAACCATATTAATATATATATATATATATATATATATATATATGAATCCATTAAACGACATTGAAAGAGAAAACGGAATAATTTTTCCTTGCAGTAATATTTTTATTACCTTTTTTCGAAAAAATCCGTGCCGGGAAGCGATTCAAACCAGGCACACTGAAGTAGCTTCCATGCACGGATTTTATCGAAAAAAGGTAATAAAAATATTACTGCAAGGAAAAATTATTCCGTTTTCTCTTTCAATGTGGTTTAATGGATTCATTTTCATCATTCTCTCGTGCTACTTTGAGATATATATACATATATATATATATATATATATATATATATATATATATATATATATATATATATATATATATATATATATATATATATATATATATATATATATATATAAATATATATGAAAGGGCAACAAAGTTCGTCGCCCCCATATGAAATCATTTTCTCGCCTCTGAGTCCTGCACCGTTGGTCGTGGCCCCACGCGTGCGCTCGATAGTCATCCCAGAAAAGTGGCGCGCGCATCAAGCTATTACGTCACGCTGGTCACGTCCACCCGTATAAAAGGACGCTTCCTTCTTTCGAAAGGGGAAGAACCCGTTCAAGTCCGTAATGCGAGGACCATTGCCTTGTCTCCTGCCAGTTTTGACGCTGATCTTCCAACCTGTTGTACGTGTGCTGCTAATCTTGAACGTCTGACAGTTCTCCATTGGGAAGTCTGAAAACCGTGGGCTCGTTTTGGCTCTCCCCCCGCCCTACCCTTTTTGTCACGCCACCACCTTCCGCTTTTGAAGTTTCGTCGCTCAAGATTATCCCCGTGGGGTACGCCGGTTCCTCTGCTGTACCACCTTTGGAATCTCTCGTCACCGGGATCATCTTCAATTCCATTGGTTCCATCATCACATCCAGCGTCGCCATCCGTATTTGTCCTCTGTTGGATTACCATCACCCTAGGTGTCCCTCCACTGCTTCAGTATCAGGTACTTTGGAATAGTTCTTTCATCTTGCGCCCTTACTAGTCCTCCTAGTAAGTCTCGAGTCTCCCTCCGCTTCGTAGGAAAGGGCGTAAGACAGGCGGCTTATTTCGTGTGTACCTCGTACGTGAGGAGTGAAGCCTATTATTTCCCGCTTTCTTTATACGATGGAAATTCTTTGTAATCTTCCTCCACTTTTATATAACGACTTGGGTGGTTTGTGGCCGAGGTGACATTGATTTGTTATAAATCTTATTTTTGTTATTTAATAAATATATTTCGTATTTGTAATCAAAAATTTCCTCTCTTTAAATCATAAGGTTAGAATTTTTCTTGTTTCGTTTTTCCCTCGCTGAACTTGGTTTCTTTCTGAATAAATATTCTGGCGACCTCTTTATTTTGTGAAAGTATTAGAGTGCCGTGTGAACTGGGTTCCGCGTTTGTCCTTACAATATATATATATATATATATATATATATATATATATATATATATATATATATATATATATATATATATATATATATAGATTCAGTCCAGCAAACGGAATTCTGATATGTAATTTCAATTAAAAAAACATATATATCTTAATGAAATGATATAAAATTCGGAATGGACCGTCTATTATTTGGGAAGAATATAAAGCCTTCCTTAATGTAGAACAAATTTTGTGAATCAGCTCTAAATTACCAATATGTCCGAATATAGGAAAGAGTGCATCATTTTTGTATAGTCTCGTCGACCGTTTATTTTTAGTCGCGTGCGAGTCTAGTCATGATCTACTCTACATCTCATTCTGTCGGTCGGCCGGTCCTCATTTTTATTTTGTAATAACATCATAACTATTAAGCCGATTATAACGAAATTTGAAAACCTTATGTTGTTTTACATTCTCTTTCGAATGTTCTTATTGCAAAAGTCCTTCCAAGGTTAGCTTGAGAATTATTGTATTTTAGCAATAACATCATAACTATTGGGCGGGTACTCTGATAAACTAGACTAGGCTGTAATATGCTATAATCTGCTAGGTAAGCCTAGAATAGGCTATACTATGCTAAGCTATGCTAAGATATATTGTAGAAGGATAAGATATTCTTTAAGCTATAAAATGTTACGCTAGGGTATAATAGGATAGAATAGGCTCTCCTTGTCTATGATAGTTAATGCTAAGCTATGCTATGCTAAGCTATGCTAAGCTATAATACGCTAGATAGGGCTATACTATGCTATGCTAGGGTAGGCTAAAGTATAATAGGCTAGAGAGGGCTATGCTCTCCTATGCTGGGCTATTCTAGGTATTACTATGTTAGGCTACTATAGGGTAGCTAAACAAGCTTATAATATGCTAAGCTATGCAAAGTTATTCTAGTCTAGGGTATGGTATGCTATACTAGTCTAGGATATACTAGGCTAGTCTATAATATGAGACGCTTGGCTATATTATGTTAGGTGTGGTCATTAATCAGAGTAAGTGAGGGCACGCGACTTTTTGTTCAGCAGACATTGTTTAGAGAGAAGCGCTTAGAGTGAAATTAGATCGCAAAATTCCTATTCTGATTTTATAGAGAAGAGTTCCAAATTGTAAGAAGACTGAAAGTATTTATATGTCGTAAATATGTGTTCCAAGTATAGTTTATAAATAATTAAACTGTAAAAGATATTTTTCTTATTTTGAACGGAAATGTACACACGGAATGTACACACTTTGTTTATCGGGGAGTTTTCGCGTACATATATTACGGATATCTACAATAGGTATTTCTACATATTTAAAGATTCTAAAATGAGAAGAGAAGTATCACTACTCTTGGTTCAGGAACCTGGGAGAAGTAAGGAGTTGACATAACTGTTCGAGCAAGCAAGAGGGAATCGCAAGTGCTTGTTTGTGTGTTGCATGCGGATGGTTCGCTGGACACTTTGTGGAACAGGTTTTCTCGCGAGAAAGCAGATAATATTCATATCTTACTGAAATTTACGCTAGTCGTAAATTTTTATTGTGAGGTTAAAACTTCTTCATCTTTATAGATCTAGTGAAGTCAGAGAAGAGAGTGGAGCAAAAAATGCTTCAATTAAGTAAAACTATCTGGTTTATTACTACATAACCAGTTGTTGGCGGAAATAGAAATGCATACACAACTTTAATACACACCAGGTGTAAAGAGTTGCAGGCAGAGTAGCAGTTCCGATTTCGGTGTTCTTTTTCCAGCGAGAAGACTGTTTGAGCCAGCTGCCCATTTACCAGCAGAGTGATGGAGGCTGTTTATAAGCTTTCTACCGGTAGCACAGGACCCGGCAGTTTTTCGTTTCCACTGAAAGTTATTACGATTCTATAACTCTACGTTGTGGAAAAGCAAAACTAGACAGGAAAGGATGCTCAGGAATACATGTATGTATCTCCTAGGCAGAATGACTGTTCGCTACACCAAATTAGCGCGAGCTTTACTCTACAATCTTTCTCCGGTGATTCTACAGAGTGCAATAATCTACCTGTACTTCTGTCCCGATAATTCAGCTTCCTTCCGAATCGCTCGCACATACCTACGTATCCTGCTAAGCTCTGGTACTCTACAAGTAGTCTTGTTTCCTTCTTCCTCGGCAAAGTCTTCATGAGCAAACTCTTTATAGAGTCGAAGCAAAGTTACCACGATGAATTTACCGTGATAAATGGGACTAAATACTTCTGTAGTGTTAAAGAGTCATTTAAGTAAGTGGTTAAATTAATTTCTATTCTAATCAGTAAAATAACATAAAAGACTAATATTATAAATCTTGTTTATTTTTTAAGTAGTTCGTTACAAGCAAAAATTATCCGTGCAACAGTTACTTAATCTTTCCTATTAAAGTCCTGATTATTTTTATTACCAAATTCAGTATTTTTTGTACATCTCTCGAATAATAAATAAATATTATTTCCTATCTTACTATAGTACCATCCGAAAGGGATTAAATGCAGCCTTAGATGATTATAGAGTGCAAGGGTGCATGATTTAAACCCCGAAAGATTGGTGCCAAAGTCTTCCCAAGGTTAGCCCGGGAATTAGGTTTTTCCAGCAATAACATCTTTACTATTCGGCAAATTCTAACAAAGTTTTAAACCCTTATGTTGTCTTACATTCCCTTTCGAACGATAAAATTTCCAAGGTTCTCCGAAGGTTAGTTCAGGAATTGTTCAAAGTTTTGTAGGTCGTGAGGTCATTAATCAAATAAGTGAGAGCACGTGAATTTTTGATAAACAGACCTTGTTTATATCTGTGAGGGAATTCCACGTGGAATCTCTTGTTCAGAACGGAACTTCCATGCGCTGTAGAAGGCCCAGTTAGGCTTAAATTGGTAAGCCTACCCCCCCCCCCCCACCCTACCTTCCACAAGCGGCAGCCTTGAACCGCGTCCACCACGATTCACCTTTACACGGGATAGAATAGCCTCTGTTAGAAGATTCGAGGCCATTCGAGAGTAGAGCTGTTTCCCGCTAACCGCCCCGCGGGGAGAGCCTCTGACATAAATAGTGCTCGAGTCCCATGAGGAGATACAGAGTTGAGAAGTCTTGCCCGCACCCCAGGAAAATTCCCCTAGTTCTGAGTCAAGTGCTAACAACAAAGCAAAGTAACAGCTAAACTATTTTTATGTATTGGAATTAGCCCCAGCCAGTGAGGTAATTTCATTTAACGATCGTTACCGAGTGATTTTTCCGACTTTTCCTGTAAACTCCTGTCGAAGCCCTCCTCGTTCGCCCCTCGTTTTCGGGTTGCCAAAATACTCTGCCCTGGACCGGACGTTACCCCCCCCCCCCCTTTTTTTAGAGAACCGTCATTACTTTAACATCCTGCTCAGACGCTTCGAGCGGCCTCGCCTCACGTGCAGAAGACATTCGTGAAGCCTTACCCTGACGTCTCACCCGGAATTTTCTGTAAGCCAACCCCTCTCCCCCTTCAGTAAGCCATTTGCATTGATATCTGCCATTTAAATAGTCTCCTCCCGTAACACATAAATTTTAACTTCATAGTCTGATTTATAACTACAATCCCCCCCCCCCCCGATGTGATTTTGGCCATTAATTCTCTGAGGTAATTTTACTCATCAATTTTCTCATTATTTTTATGTAAATAAAATTATATTTTTGGGTATGCCTCTTTAAATAACATTGAGCTTTGATATTGTCCATAATTTACCTGACCCCGTTGCACTCTTTCTCGCTACTCAGCACGTTTAATCTAGTGGTGTTCCGTCCCTTCGTCGGTTCGCCTGTAAGTTATCGGTCCCTCCCCCATAGATATAATATGGCATTGATGTAATATAATGTCATACCACGACAATATCTGTTTCAGAGAAGGTATCCTTTAGCACACTGTATATGGTTCGGCTCCTGTTTGTTTGAGAACTTGTGATACGCTACTAGTTTCCTTACACTACTTGATTATCACCAGAAAGGACAGCTAGTTTCAACCATTTTACATCACTCAAGAATTCAGTTATAAAGTCTAATTCCATAGCTTTTTGTAAAGATCTGATCTTGGATAATTTGAGATTTTTTTTTGAGCTATATGCAACTGAAGTTTTCTCGAGAAGGCAGTTTTTTTCTCTGGCCCATGATCAACTCTGTCACGACGAAAGTTAGGGAAATTGATTTCCCATTTTTGATATGTTATAATACACTGCCTATTATCTTTAGATTTACGTCAGTTAGAAAAACAATGGGAGCGGTGAATAGTGTGTACTAAAGTGCTAATGGGTTTACGATCGTTATGTAATTTTAAAATACAAAGAGGTAAGAGGAAATTGCGGTCTTTGTTGGTTCTTTCGAGAATGCTATTTAGGAGCAAACACATTGATATTGATATGGTTTCTATGGAATTTATATAGAAAGAAAAATATTTTCAAATATTTTAAGATGGAAAAAGAAACAAAAATTTAATCAACTCCACCCGACCACATAACGAGAATATGCCGTTCAACAGTTGAGGATGACCGAGAATTTACGATAATTTCTCTCAATTTTTTATTTCTATTTTAGGCCATGTTGCTTAAAGTGGAATTGAAATAGCAAAAACTAAGTATTTTCTTTCACACTTGATTCTTCTACTGTAATACAATTGAATTTTGTTTGAAGATCAAGCTTTGCAAAGAATTTTGAAATCGTAATGATAATGTAGATTTAGAAAGGGGAAGGATAACACTCAGGTTTAATAGCTTTATAAATTTAATCTTTATTATAATCAAGATCCAATAGTGAATCTCTAGGTAAAAAGGTGTATGTGTGGTTGATGATTCATTCTTTTTGCATCTTTGCAAAATCTTTTTTAACGGCTCGAAATTATTCAGAGAGCAAACGTCCCAGGGGTAGGCTAGTGTTTAAATGCAATGTTTGGTTGAGTTTAAATGGCTAACGATACACTCAAAGCAAAACTAGCAAATAAAAGAAGACCAGCAATTTGATTAATGTAGATGAATTATTTTGAGTGAAGTGAAGTCTTTTTTTGAGTTATGCTCATAACATTTGCTGCAAAGGAAAATTGAAGGGCATAAAAACAATGGTATTACTATATATGCTTCTTGACACTGTTTTTGAGAGTGCCTCTTCTTCAATCATTGTTTAGGTAAAACCTTTCTAGAAAATCGACCCCAAAAATGAGGTGACGTACATTTGCCATTAAGAAAAGTCAGGAGGTCAGCTAAGATATATTGTGAGGGAAAATATGTAATTAAAAGTATGGACGTTCTGACACATTTTGCAATGGTGCCGCAATAAGGGTCTTCCTCCTCTCATCCGAGATCCGGAAATAATGCAAGAGTTGAGAAAACAAGAATTGGCCTTCAGTTGTATTCTCCCTACCGAAAAGGAGTTTGAAGGCGAGGTATATCCAACATTAATTACCGAGAGAACAGTCTCCAGCGTTGCACTAATGGCGCAGGCGGCTCAGCTTACTGTGCCGATAATGAGTGCGAGAATAAACAGCTTAATGGCGTGAAAAGGTCCAGTCCCTAAATTCCCTATCGAGGTCCCAATAGTTGTGGTGAAGCAGAAGATATTTGGCTAATTTGAGTCGTTTATCCGCGAGAGAGTTAAGATAGTCGTTGAAAATCGGAGTGTTTTGTGAGCTCGTCCTAAAAAAGGAAGAGTGGAATTCATGTGTTTGGCCCGGCCGGCAAGATGTGTTTCCTTGCCTTGTGTTTCAGAGAGCCGCACAAGTGTTAGAATTTTTTTCTGTTGGAAAGTGTTACGTAGGCAGTATTCGTTTACTGATGATACTTATGCTTGTGTTTGGCAAGTATTCTCTGTAGTCTCATCCTTGGTTGAAATGGAAAGCAAAAAAGTCCCTAATCTTTAGGAGTTGCAGAGGGGATTTGCTCCGGCGGACGGTGTAGGATTAATAAAAAACTCCCTGACTCCAGTAAGGAAACCAAAGATTTAGTCCTTGTATTCAATTTTTTATAAATTGCAGTAATATTACAAATTATAGTCTAATATACAAAAGAATGATATGTAGGTTTTTTAGCGACCTTCTTCATTATTTCTATATTCACTTTAATATTTTAATTCCACTAGGCAAAGATCACCCAATTTCAATAATCACATGCCATCCTTTAAAAAATATCCTATAAGTAAAATGATTCAGATGATTGAACGATCATGAAAACCATGTCCAAAATTTCATGACTTAGAGTTGCTTTAAATCATTATTTTTTAAAAACTAGAACGACGAAATAAAATTGCTTTAAAAGAGGCATTTGTCATCTCATTTGGCCTAAAGGCTCCTGCATTCCTAGCCACCTTACATTGATGAGTAGAATCCGAGAAACTCTCACTTCTATTAAGGATTAGACTAAAATAAATGCTATTAAATACTTATCATTTTATATCAGCTAGAGTATTGAATGAAAATGTTAATTTGAAAATGAGCTGTAATGCAATAAAATTCCAGAATTTACCCTTTCCTTTGAATGGGTATTCATCCTTTATTTTTTTAACTTAAAGAATTACAGCCCTTGAAAATGAAGGCAGGCTCAGAGCGTTCATGCTTTCTTGGTCCTTATCCATCCAAGTAGAGTAATTGTTCTCTGTACTCGTATTTATTTCGTATATTTTAACTTCTATAACTTCCTAATTTTATACCAAATATTTTCAGGAAAAATTTGGGTGGATATGTCCCTGTAGTTTTCCTTTTTAATTAAAAGGGAAATTTGATGAATTAGAGAAATCTTTGGATTTTTATCATTTAATTATTAGAAATTCAAAACTCAGCAGATAATATATTTTGATTTTTCCTTAATATCGTTTTCCTATGAGAGTTATCCAGTGGATTTGTAAATACTTTTAATTAATGAGGGAATATTCAAATATTCTCGCTTTTTTTCATAGAAAAAACGACGTCTCTCAAAATTCCTCAGCGGAATGGTGTACAAATATAAACACAATTTTCAATTTAATTTTTATTTCTATGCGTCATTTCTTTAAGTTTAATCTTTGAGTGTTCTTAATACTTAGTATACTACGTTCCTATATTATATATATGATTCTAGTAGTCAGATTAAGCAGCAACTCCTCAATTTATTTTGACCAGTGAAAATCAGATGGCATTCGTAAAATTCTCGTAATTGACAATTTAAATTCAACCTCATAGTGGAGAATGAATTTAACTTGGGTTAGTCGAATATGTCGAATCAAAATAGGGCATTTTATAAATCAGGAAACAAAGGAATATTAGCGAAATGACTAACGATCCGGGAGGGATTTATTACAAATTAATAGTTTTCTAATCCTTCTAATCATCAGTTGACTTCAGGAACTAAAAACTGGTTCAAAAGCCCTCCGGCGAGCACAAAAGGACAACTTTCTTACAACTTGTCTTAATTGGAGGGCGTTGTAGATGACAATTGGCTTAAAGTTTTGTTCAATTGAGCATAATAAAACAAATGATCTTCGGATCCTTATGAACATCTGAGTATTGCGGAGACCACAATTTGTTTAGGAGGCCGCAAAATTGGCAAAAAATAAATATGTCTTCTGACACTTCGATCAAAGGAGAGCTTCTAAGACCGCAGATTGGAGCAATGGTTCTCCAACAAGTAGAATTACGTAAGGATCTTTTAAAACTTTCAATTACCCGATTTTGTGGAAAGAAATTGGTTCCGAAGGACCTTAAATCATTATATTACCACTGAAATTTCCTCGTCTTCCGACTAACGGAGGGGTTCGAGGATCATAAACTTGTTTAGAAGCCATTTAATAAATAAAAGAGAGCACAGGTCTAGAACCCAAATGTCTAATTTAATGTCACAAGAATATATAATTACAAATAATATGTAGTAACCAGGATAGGCAAAGAAATATTTACATTTAGAAAAATTATAGTGCATATGGAGTTAATTAATGACTCACAAGTTCCAAATTTATAATCATTTGTTTCATTAATATTTAGAAAGGAGAATTTTGATTTCAAAGATAAGGTTTCAATTTGTCTGGGAATAAAATAACTCTATGTTCTTTTCAGAAAACGGATTTAATTATTAGGAATTTGAGAATTTTTCTCGGGGAATTTGATTTGACATGAAGAAAACTATATTTGTTATACTTTATTTATTTTTCTGAGCCATTGTAATTCATTCATCATTTTATTTTATCGCTTTCACTTAAATCATCAAATTATCTTTCTTAGCAATTAACTCAATAAAAAATAGCTTATTACATATTCAATAATATTTATAATTAATATTCGTTGTTACTTCCACATCAACATACAATTAAATCTACCCATTAAATAAGGGGCCTCGAAACATGATATCGATTTTCCGTAGCCTCGTTCGAATTTGTGCCTAAACTCAACATGCACGATAGATTCAAACATTAAGATCTCTTCAATATTTCCTTTTATCATCGCTATCTTTTTGAATATTTACGTTCTTTTACTTTATTTTCTCAGTTCTTAATATTACTTGCAGTTAAATGAAGTTACATTAAATGGTGTAATGTTCTTTTTTTAATTATGAATTGAAAAGAAGCAATTCATTCTTTTCGAACCATTCTTCCAAAATTTTGATGAATTTTTATGCCTGAATTTTCTTGAGAATCTAATTCCAAATTAAAATTCACTGCCATGTCATCATTTTGACTTTTACCAAGCAGCTCTGTTCAGCTTGGAGAGTTTGATAAGAGAGCTGGTGATAGCAGAGTATCTCGCTTTGCTCGACCTATTTTTGTGACCATTTCAGTTTACTTTGAGTATTTTGACTCTCTTCGGTGTTGATCTCATTAATCTGCAACAACGGAAGGCTGACCTCACGATGGCGCGTGGGTAAGAAGGCTTCTACTTTCTTCTTGTTAGGTTCCGTTTTTTTTGGCCTATTTTGTTTGGTTTTGCTCTCGTTTGTTTTGTTTGGTGTGTTTTCCTCGGGAATTTAAAGTGACCGACTAGTTGGATTATGAAATTCAGCGAATTATGACTTTGGTGACAATCGCCAGATTTGTACTTTTATATATTTCAATGAAAAAACAATGGCCAAGAGCAGACTTAAATCCAACATCAGAATTCTTTATTAAAGTTGAATAGTGTTCAATCGTGTTGAACACAAACGTTTTATATATGTATATCTCAATCTATTTTTTAGACCCAGAAGATGACCGCAAGGTCGAAACGTTACACTATTCTAACATTAATAAAGATTTTTGAAGTTGGATTTAAGTCTGCTCCTCGCCATTAGTTTCTTATTGAAAATTAAATTAAGGCTGCATAGCTTAAATACCTGGATTATATTTACGTAAAATAACATTAAAAAGAAGTTAAGATGTTTCGTACCACCATCAAATCTTCTCGCAAACTTACGCGAGCTAAGTTGAATTGCAATTTTCTTAAGCAATGTCTATCGATTGAGGCTTATCCCAAATTTCTTTATTTCAAATTGTACCCCGACTCATTGTAGACTTCTGAGTTTTTCCAATTGTCCCTAAATATTTATTAAATAATGAGGTGAATCACAAATTGAAACTTATTGACAGCCATACCATTAGTGTTAATACCTCTTTTAATAACTTACGTCATTTTGTTTCCATTCTAGATTCCCTAGCCATAATTTCTATCATAGAAAAAGAATTAAAAATTTGATCAATTCTGTTTCTGAAACCCACAAACGTAAACTTCAATCTCCGGGGCTTGATTCCTCTCAGGTTTTTCAACATAAAGAACTTATTACTAACCTTTATGACTATGTGTTAAGTAAACAAGAAAACTGTTTGCTTTCATTACGACTTCAGTTTAAGTTACGTGTATTCCAAATTCAGAAACCACGATTTTTTCTCTATTTCGAAAAATTCCAATTCATGTTAATTTAACTGACTTCAGAACACAGGTTTCTAATCTGGTACATCAATACTATCCAAAAGTTAAAAAATCACTTATTAGCTCCCTTAGTTTCCGTATGACCGACAGAGAAATTTTAAAGACACTCATACGTGTCCCTAACTTAATTATTCCCAAACCAGATAAAAAAAATGGCGTGGTTCTGTTAAACCATACTGATTATAATAATAAAACCAATGATATCATAAACTACCATAATAAGTTTAAGCTTTAACCCAACCAGCCAAAGATGTGACCTTAAGAATGGAAGATAAAGTAAATAGATTTCTCATGAAATTGAGGTCCCTAGGAATTACTTGGTCGCATCAAAGCAGAGATATCGATTCTTTTCTCGCCCTCTCCACACACTTGTACACAATAGAAAAACGTTTTTATGACACGAGCTGGAAAAGTAGAGCTTTAAGTTTGTTTGACAAACCTTTTTTCTATAATACGCGATAACCTCTCAAAAGCCTAAAAAGTCGAAAGTAATAGAAATTTTGCAAGACCTTGTAAGGCATAATACGACTAGCTTTGGTTGCAATGCATTCGATCTTCATTACTGAGCAGGAATATAAGGATAGATGCTTGTCCTAATTCCCTTGAAAAGGGTCATAGACATTTCACACATTTTCTACCTCCCCAACTTTTGTTACTTTCTTAACAAATCTCTCTCTTAACAACGATTATCTAGATGTAACATTCTACGTTGATATTATATAGTGGAATGTTCTGTGAGTTAATATGATCAGCAAGATAAAAAAGAATATTGTAAGCATTTGAGCTCCTAATTTCCTCAGTTATATTTACATATTTTGGGCGTTTTTGACATGTATTCGTGTAAAAGGAAATTCTAAATCCCATCAAAATGATGCCACCTGTATATAACAAAAGGCGACTAAATATGATATCACGCAGGGTGAATTTTTTGGTTTGGTCTCAGATTTATAATTTCATGAATAGGCTATTTTTTTATCGGAGTGGGGCACATAATGATATCTACTTACCTTAAGGCGGTTTATTCCATTTATCACCTCTGCTTGGATTTTAAACCCATATTTATTGTTTTGATGTCTATCTTTAAGTAAGTTTTCCATTGTAAAGCAAATAACATAGGAAAACGCTTAGTGAATTGCAAGCTTTATCCAACGCTGCCACGTTTTTCATCATGCCTTTATTTCTTGTTAATGATAAATGTTCTCTTCTCACAAAATATTCAACCCCGTAAGGGCGCGGCGATTTGCCATCCTGGCCACCGTGCTGACGGGATTCAGCGCCCCGTCCAGCCCCAGCTTAGCCTCTCTTTCTTCCTTCAGATAGCCTGTATCCCTATCCTACCTCGTCGCTTTTCATACAACCTCTCCTACAACTTTCTCTGGTCAGTCTCTAATTTCACAGGGTAGAAACTGACCTTCTTCTCAGCCAATCGTCCAGGATAGGGGCTGAGGGGAAAGGGAACAATGTTTCCTAACCCCTGAGCTCCGGTCTGGTGTGGTTGACTTTTAACACCCTGCTTCATCCCCACCCATACCTTCCTCACATCCCTTTTTCCCTCGTGTTTAAAATCTATCTTTTTTACGCCGTGTTCAAGGTGGAGCCGCCATGCCGAAGGACTGCCAGGCCACCAGGCGGGAGGAGTGGTCCAAAATGGCAGCGCCTGGCTCTGCAGGGTCTGGAAGCAGCTCTTGCAGTGCGGGCTACTGCAAGAGGTGGTGAGTGATTGCGTCCCGTAAAACAAAGAGGGTCACCATGCCCAATGATGCAAAAAAAAAAACATCTCCCCTTAATTCTGCCTAAAACAACGGAGCCGCCCTCGTGCAGCTCCACAGAAAAGATAGAGGTCCCCCCCCTGTGCTTGCGCAGGTGATTCTCCATACCTCTTTAACCGAAGAGGAGGCTTACTCCTCTCCTACGCCTACGGGTGTAGGGGACTCCCCCTTACCCCCTTCTCTGGAGATGTTTTCGGGCACCTCGGTTTTTCCATCGGCAGTCCCCTCTTTTCTTTCCACGGGGACTGCCAAGAAAGCCAGCAGGCAGCCCTTAGACAGCCGCTCCCCATCGAAGCGACTCAGTAGGGCAAACACCCTTAGGGGAGTAAGGGAAGCCAGGCCCCTTCGGTCGCTTACCTCAAAAGACCTGCTGGCAAGGATATTGAACTTTGCCAGGGTTAAGGCCTGTGCCTCCCCACAAAAGACTCTTGATGCTGCCAAGGGGACCTGCGATGTCCTGGGAGGGGATGGCCAACTAGAGGCCCATCCTGTGATAGACATGGTCCTTGAGGAGACCCAGCCTCAGACGGTAGGGGCTTCCATGGGGAGGAATCCGGGCTCGACGCCAAGCACCGAACCCGATTCCGCCCCTATGCAAGGCTCCCATCAAAAGACTGAGGGCTCCGCTGAAGTACAAGGAGGGGAGTGATCTCCTCCGACAGGTGCCCCTACGACTACCAGGAACTTCTCCATTTCAAAGAGGGACCTACCTGAGGCCGGCCCATCTAACATGGGGGCTTCTGCCGGCGGAGGTGAGAAGCGGGTTCATTCCCAGCCCTCCTCTCCCCAAAAGAAAAAGACTAAAAGGACTAAAAATACAAAGACGACTCGGGACTCCTCTCCATCCGCGGGGAATGCGGGGACGGATGGGTCTACTGCCACTTTGGTAGGCGACCAAGCCAAGATCAGCACATCCGGCCCCTCTACCCCCCCGTGTGCGGAGCCCCTGACTAAGACTAACACCAAGAGTGCCAAGGGCGGAGCCTCGATGACATCGGCGCGCCTCATTTAGAGGTTACCTGGCGTTTTCGAGCCCGCTGGCTTCAAACGCTTCTCGTTATTCGCTCCACTGATGGCACCATGTTGTCCAAGGGCAACATGATCCATCAGAGGAGAGGATTAGCTAGTACAATTGGTAGAGAGGCAAAGGTGACCCGTTTCTCGGACGGGAGCCTTCTGGCGAATGCGGCGAATCCCGCCGAGGCTGCCAAGATAAGTGCTCTTCGGACACTTCGTGGCACCCCAGTAAGTGTGACGCCGCACTCTACCATGAACTTTGTGAAAGGAGTAGTTTATGCGAGGGAACTCGTTGACTACTACATTGAGGACATCACCCTAGAGCTGGCTGACCATGGGGCGGTGAAGGTCGAACGTGTGATGAGAAAACAGCGAGGGGCCTCGAGACCCACCCCTACACTCTTCGTCACGTTCGACTGTGACAAGCTTCCTGAGTCGGTGCGTGCCGGTTGGTACCGGTACCGCGTGAAGGCATTCATGCCACTGCCACGGCGGTGCTATTACTGTCACCGCTTCGGCCATACGAATCGCTCATGTATACGTGCAAATTCGGGGTCACCCAAAGTCTGTGTAAATTGACCCAAGATCACACACGATAAGTCCAAATCGTGTGTGGCCAAGTGTGTCAATTGCGGAGAACCGCACCCTGCTTCTTCGAAGCAATGTGGTACATATCTCCTTAAGAAAGAAATCCTGGCCGTTCAGGCCCAGGATCGACTCTCATTCCGCGAGGCTAAGGACTTGGTCCTGGTGCGCCCGGCTCTGCCTGGGACGTCATATGCCTCAATAGTTAGAAAGGCACCCTCTTCTCCTGGCCCATCCAGGCCAACGAGCACGGTTGTTTCCGCGCCCATTCGGAGCCCTTCTGCGGGCTCTACCCAACCCAGGCGCTCCCCTGGTAAAGCTGGCGGCAAAAAGGGTTCATACCCAGCCCCGGGTAAAACCAGGGCTCCCCCCTCTTCCCCCAGCGTAACCGTTTCCTGTAAGGCGAAACGGCCACGCGCCTCCACCGAGTCGTTAGACTCACAGGAGGCAACTCCCCTGAAGATGGTTGCTAGGCCATCTTCCGGGGTTCCTAAAGCTGTCCCTTAAAAGGAGGACAGCAACAAAGGAGCTTCGACTTCTTCGCCCACGCATCGAAGTGTGGCTAGTGGCACGGAGACGGTGGTTCCTCGAAAAGAAGGCCCCCCACCTCCAAAGCCGCAACGCCTGCCTAAGGTTTCGAGGCGGAGTGAGGGAAAGACTCGCATAGCGAGCCCAACCTCCCCCAATAAGTCCTCGAAGGCGACAGCGCCTGGGGTTCTGCCCACGGAAAGCTTACGGCCATTCCCGTGAGAGTCTTCAGTTCGAGGAGGGCCCCCGCGTCTCCTCCAAGCTAGGCCTGGAGGGCATATTCCTTTAATTGAATTGCCATGGAATCCGCGCCAACTGGGAGGAGCTGCGGAGGCTTGACTCGTGCCGCTCCCCGTTAGCTATCTTTTTGCAGGAGACCATGCTAGGCGCGTGACCCCTGCCCGCCCTCCCGGGGTATAAGGGTCTTGCAACCCCACCACCCCGGAAAGGCCGATCTGGGGTAAGCGGTCCTACACCCGGCATGATGTCTTTGTTCTTCCTTTCTCTTTAGATACCCCCTTCCAGGCAGTGGCTGTGCAGTTGCACCTGGATAGGAGGTATACTATCATTTCTGCGTACATTCCACCGTCAGCTGACTTGGGCGCGGGGGACTTCCGCCTCGTCGTGGCACGGTTGCCGAGACCCTATCTCTTTCTTGGAGATCTGAACGGCAGGCATCCTCTCTAGGGAGATTACTCCATAAATCCCAGGGGACAAGTCCTTGCCGATCTGATCGAAGAGCTTGAGATAGGTGTCCTAAACGTGGATGAGTTTACGCATCACTGTCCGAGAACCGCTTCATTTTCTTGCCTTGATCTATCTCTGTGCTCTTCGGATGCACAGCCTGATTTTGATTGGAGGGGGGGGGGGGCGATGAACTCCATGGTAGTTATCACTTCCCCATTCAAATATCATTTTCCGGGCAACTGCCTCCTGAGAGACCACTTCGGTGATGCTTGGCACGGGCGCGGTGGCCTGCATTTAAGGAAATGACTGAATTCTCTATCTCAGTCGAGGAGTTTAGGTCGGTAGATGAAGCCGTTGAGTTCTTCTCCGGCAACCTCATCGCCGTGGGCCTGACTACTATTCCTAGGACGTCTGGCCGTTTTTCACGCCCACCACTCCCATGGTGGTCGGCCGAGTGTGAGATGGCCCTCAAACAGAAGCGTTATGCCTACATGCGCTATAAGCGCCGCCCGAACGATTTCACTATCGCTGAATTTCGTCGGGCTAGGGCTGGGTTCCGGTATATTTCGAAGCACGCCCGCCTCTTTTCTTGGTGGGCATACGTGTCTTCACTTAACGGGAAGACCCCTTTAGCAGAGGTGTGGAGGCGAGTCAAAAGGATTCAGGGCAAGTTTTCGCAGGGCCCCCGTCCCTTTCTCCAGGAGAATGTGACCGCAATCTCGGACCCCGCGTCCGTGGCGGAATCCTTAGCGACCGCCTTTTCCGCATTCTCTAGCAGTGATGCTGCTCCACCAGCATTTAATACACGTCGTGATGTCGCGGAAGGCCGCCGGCTGGACTTTACCTCCAGAGGCGGAGAACCCTTTAACGACAAGTTTACTGTGAGTGAGCTGCGTTTCGCTCTCGCTTCGTGCGCGGACACCGCCCATGGTCCGGACGATGTCCCGTACGCCATGCTTTGACACCTGGGTGAGCTAGGCATGGCCTTTCTGTTAGATTTGTTCAACAGGATCTGGGTGGAAGGTCTTCTCCTAGACTCGTAGCGAATCGCTACTGTGCTCGCCTTTCGCAAACCGGGGAGAGATCACTCTACTCCAACCAGTTTCCGCCCAATCTCTTTAACCTCTTGCGTGTGCAAGTTGATGGAGAAATTGGTAAATGTAAGATTTGCCTTCTTCCTAGACAGCGGAGGCCATCAGTCTTCCAAACAGTGTGGCTTCCGCAAGTTTCACTCCACGTCGGATGCTCTTCTCCGCCTGGAAAATGCCGTCTGCGTGGCTTTCCTTCGTAGACAGCACTACGCCACGGTCTTTTTCGATCTCTAGAAGGCCTATGATACCGCATGGCGATACGGTATCATGGAGACTCTTCACGCGATGGGGGCGAGGGGACGCCTCCCAATGTTTATATCTGAATGTTTGTGAGATCGTCGATTCCGCGTACGGGTGAAGGGAGCCCTCCCCAGCCCAAAGGAGCAGGAATAGGGTGTCCCGCAGGGAAGTGTCCTCAGTGTCACACTCTTTGCCCTGAGCATCAACATGATCACCTCGGTGCTGCCGGAAGATGTTCTCGCTACGCTCTACGTGGACGACCTTTCGATCTCTTTTGGCGTGGCCCAGATGCCAACTCTGGAGCGTCGACTCCAACAGGCATCCACGGCTTCACCCCGACCCAGATTTGTTTCGTAATGGGGTGCGTCTGGATGTGGTTGAGTTGCACCGTTTTCTTGGTCTTGTATTCGACCGACGCCCCACCTAGGAGGCTCATATTTGCAGCCTTAGGGTCTCTTGTACCCGCACCATGGACATTCTCCGTTCCGTGACGTTCAGCACTTGGGGCGCTGATAGGGCTACTGCCCTACTTTTTATCGATCCTTTGTTCGTTCTAAGCTCGACTACGAATGCGAGTTTTATGCATCCGCAGCCGAGCGTTCATTGCAGAAGGAGGATTCGATCCACCACACTGGCCTTTGCCTTGCGACCAGTGCCTTCCGCACTTCCCTCTATTGAGAGCCTGTTGGTCGATGCTGGGGAGATGCCACTCGCTCTGCGCCGCGTGCAGTGCATCACTCGCCAGTACGCGCGAGCTTGGTGCCTCCCTCAGTCCCAACAGCTCTTACTGCATCCACAGCTGATCTCGATGGTGCCTATGCCACCAAGAGACGCCAGTCATACCCTAAGCTATTTACGTCTAGGGCCAGGAAACTCCTTCAAGAGGTAGATATAGCTCTTGGGCCGGTGGCGCCCCTGGTTCTGCCCAGGACATCACCCTGGAGGGTACCACATTTGGCTATTTGTCGCCACGCCTCTGCTCCCAAAGCTTGTACTGCGCGGGAAGTATTGCGTTCGACTTTTTTAGAGCACACATCGTCTCACGCTGGAACCGTGCCAGTGTATACGGATGGCTCCAAGTCCCAAGAGGGCGTCGGCTTCCACGCCGTATCGCCTCTGTTTGAAGTCAGTGGGGCTCTACCAGGTGCTGCGTCTGTCTTCACGGCTGAGCTGGTGGCAATACACCACTCTGTACGGGAGATTACACGACGTGCCCGGTTCGGAGACCGGATTGTGATCTATAGCGACTCACAAAGCACCCTGAGTGCTCTCGGGGCATTGGAATCTCCGCATCCCCTGGTTTGCGATATCCGTGACGCCACGCTTTTGGCGAGCCAGGCAGATGTCGAGATTATCTTCTTCTGGGTTCCTGGACGAGGGCGCCAAAGAGTCCGCGAGGACTCTGCGACCGGACCAGCGTTTAGCTCTTCCTCACACCGACTACATGGCAGGAATACGGGCAGCTCTTTGGACTGCTTGGCAAAGAAGATGGGAGACGGTCGAAGGGAACTTAAAGTTGCGTGCCATTGCGCCGCGACTGTTTCCATGGACCTATCCCCCAATGCCGTGGCGGTTTCAGTTTGTTTTCTGTCGTCTCCGAATCGGACACACTCGTGTGACGCATCGCTATTTGATGGAACGCTCGCCTGCGCCCTATTGCAACGACTGCGTCGTCCCCCAGACTGTTGAGCACATTCTTGTCGAATTTCCCAGTCTAGGTGATCTTCGCGCACGATACCTGTCGCGGTACCGGGATGGGCGGGGTCGCTACCGCCTGTCCCTTGTACTCGGGACAGATTCATGCACATTGACTTGTGGACTTGTGTACTTCTTGGGGGAGGCCGACCCTCTCCCTATTATTTAAGCAAGGTTTGTTTTTTTTTGTTTTTTGTATTTTGCATTTGTTTTTGTTGTTTTTTTGTTTGTTTTTTCTTCCCTTTGGTTTCACGCTCCTGCGCGTAGGGGACCTCTCCCCGACGCACCAACTTGCTTCTTTTCCCCCTTTTTGGCGTGTTTCTTTTATCTCTAATTTTATTTCAAAGTAGCCTAACTAGGCCAGTTTTAATACGGCGACTAATGCCCAAGTAGGCAGTCGCCAGATGAGCTCTTAAAAAAAACAAAAAAAACCCACAAAATATTTCAAGCAATACATCGATTTTAAGATCAATTTATTAAAGTGATGTGAATGACTTTTTGGGAGGAGGCTTCCAGTCTCAGATATTTATTAAGTGAAGAATTTAGCAGGAAACTCGACTGAAGACGCCCATAATCTAGCTAGATTCCTTTCGGAATTGTTAAATTCTCTAATATATACTTGAAAATAAATTAATAATTTAGCTTACTTAAACCAATGATGATTTTATATCATACTTTAATTAGTTGTCCTTGAGCTAGAAGGTTTTCAAGTGATTAATAAACTGAGCCACATCCCATTATTTTTCAGGAAAATTAGTTACTTTAGAGACTACTTTTGTGATAGTTCGCTATTTGTTCTCAAGTTACATAGTACAGGATAGAAACATGAAGTTAATACTGATGATTATTTAATTATTTTCAGAAAATAATGCAAGTGGTGCGTATCTGATATTTTACACAGCCTTTTTTTACTTTGTACTTCAGAACCTCGACACTTCGAGGAGATTTGGTATAAGCCTTCTGCTCAAGCTTCGACCACTCTACTAATGCCTGGAGTTCAACCTGGTGAACTGGGAGGCCAAAATTCCAAAGACTAAATCCACTTAAAACTTTCCTAGCACCACTTTGATCCTTTTTTTGGCTTTGTCTATCTTTTTGAATCTATGCCATATTATTTTCACATGATGGATGCACTAATTTAAATTTATCACTCAAAATTCATCTCACCTGTAGTGGTTAAAACTTCAAAGACAGAGTAGATTCAATCATCTTAATTAGCCCTCCTACACATAACAGGGGCTTTCCTCTCCACTTTAATGTGACAGTAAACGATGCTCCGTACAAAGTTCAAACAAAGAAAATAATTATATTTTTAATATAATTATTAAAATCCCCTGTTTCCTTATTCATAAATCTACATTTTTCATTTTCAAGGACATAATACATTTATTGCTGCCAAAGAAGTACATACTAGCCATTTCTTGATGGAAAAGACATTAAAATGTTTGCGTAAAATTCAAATCAATAAAAAATATCATCTAATTTTAAACATCTTATGTTTTGTACAAAGAGGAATAACAAGAAAGAAATAATTTTTTAAAGATACTAAATTGAGCATTAACAAACATCACATTTGCCAGGGTGTTGTAGTGCATGATGCTGTTACACATTGATACCCAAACTCTCCCTGAGGCATAGATAATTTATACAACTTCATTAAAATTTCTATATGTATTCTTCTCTCTTAACAAAATTCATGTTACTCAAAGGGAGGCTCCATTTAAAAGGCCCATGTTCTTTAGTAATCCATCAAATCACTTTACGTAATTTGCTGATTGATTTGATGTTAATTATACTATAGGTGTATATTTTGAGGTTATGTGGGACACAAATTTACATGTCAGAATGTAATTAGCAGAAGAAGGGGCCATATAGAGGAACAGCTGCATTTTTAAGTAGAGGAAGGACAAAACTCATGCTTATCAATGGAATAGTGTTGAATTGCCCATCGGAAGTACTAACATTTGAATTTTCTTTATAAAAGCTGATTCTATCAGTCTCAAATGTATATGGTTGTGAGAATTATAACTTATTCTTGTCAATTATCAGTGTCAATTGAATGGTTTTCATTTGACATATGTAGGAACAGGCTAGAAGATAGGCTTCCACGGCGCAGTTGCATTTGGGTTCCTTCATTTTTTGGGGATGAATCTGCTGCTTTCGCCAATAAGTACTTAATTGCAAATTTTGCATGAATATAATAAATCCACTGCTTTCTATCGGTTGATATATTTTTAGACAGACTATTTGAGATCGTTTTTTCGTATTGAAAGGCAATATTGATGTTGTTATCCCGTGCAAACATTTTAAATAACACAATTCACTTATTGATAGATGATATATTTTTGATTATTTTTGCAAAACAATTGTTATAATAAGGAATGCCTCCTATAGCAGAAAAAAGGGCTTGAACATGTCGTGGCATGCCAGGAACTGATAGTATATTACATAATTCCTTGATATCGTCGGAATGGAACAAAATTTCATTTTGGCGGAAAATAAGCTGCTGTTTGGTCGTAATTGTCATTTGGTGAAACCTTCAATGTGTAGCCTTCAATGTGCATTTTTTTTACACTAATTCTGTACAAATTTATCAGTGTGACATGGTGCCGAGTCTTATTGGAATATCCATGGACTCTCGCCATGCCGCTCTCTTAGTTGAGGTGAAAACTGGCCTGTAGTATCTCTATGTACTTTTGCTGGTTTATTGTTCTCTCTGCAATGTGCAACTGACTTATTATGTGTACATATATTGCACACCAAACCATAATGTTTTGCTGAAATTTCACCGTCTTTTGGAGACAGTCTGGTTTAAATTCTTTGACAGGCTTCCTCCACTTGCTTTGGATGCGATCAACAAGCACAAAATAGTTGATTAATCAGAAAACACTACATACAATGATAGAAATTCGGGGGAATAGTAGGAGATCTAAAACGAGTGACTTTAAGAGTATTACAATCAGAAATTCATGGTCAGTAAAGAACATCCTTTATTTTTGATTAATTTTTAATTGATATTATTTGTTCTATTTTACAATAAGGAGGCTGCCTCCGTGACAAAAAGTCGGGATAAAAGTCTGATGCTTTGTTTTTTGCTTATTCTTCCCCTCTCTCTCTCTCTGTTTGTATGTCTAGGTTTTTTTTCCTCTCCCTATTCCTTGTTCTCTAAGATCTGGAATCCTCAATCAACTAATTCTTTATTTACTATCTAATTAACTAACTTTAGTTCTCCGCATTTATGATTAATCTAGATATCAAATAAATGAATCTACAGGAATGAATTGCACGATGTAGCATGTAATTATGGTTGCAGATTAAAAGATGAGTTCACAAAATATGTATAAGCTTTATCAAGCAACTCCCTATGATTGCGAATAAGAAAGGTTTTAAACTTTAGACAAAGTCTTTCAGCAGCATTCTAACACATGATGTTGGAATCGAATTAAAATAATTACTGATTTTTATCAAAAGAAACTAAAAGGGAAAATCTTCATACACCGAAATAGTTAAAAAGAATAACTAAAAATTTAAAAATAACTATACATTGTTCAGGACACTTGGGGGAGTTCATTTGGGATCCTTTCTTTCTTGAATCTTTGCTTTGCTTGGAAAAATTCAAGAAATTTGCAAGTTCACCAGCCCGTAAGAAAAAAACACGATTTTGTTTAATTCACATAGATCAAATTTATGACTTTTCTTGTGTTACAGCCATTGTCAGGAATCAAATGAATTTTCACTGTAATAAATTGGCTAGTCAAATTAGAAGGGCGAAGAGATGAAGAAGAGAACGCGATGATTGCATCTACAGAAAAGGAGGAGGAAGAGTAGAGCAGGGGGTGGGCAGGGGCGGTGTGGGGAGTAGAGGATAGGGGTGCTGGTAGTGGGAGGGTAGAAGCCTTGCTGGTGGTCAGGGGCCATGGTGGTAGGTGGATAGGGGGGTCCTGTTTTTTGCTATATGCAGTTCTTTATGGCGGTTGGCAGGGTTGGTGGTGCTGGAGGTGGGCGGGGGCAGTTGTGCTTGTGTTTGAGAGGGGCAAGGGTGGAGGTGGGCAGGAATGGTGGGCAAGGGTGATGGGTAGGGGCGGTGGTGGTGGTGGTGCTAGGCAGTGGCAGTGGTTTTAAATTCCCTTTCAAATCATATATGGCAACCTTCCTGTTTTTTTAATTTCCTCCCTCAACTTGGTATAAATTTGATATTTATTGGTTTAATTTAAAAGCGGTCGATTTCCTTAAGTTTAAGAGAAAATAGCGTCGAAATTTCAACCTAACTGATTCTATTCTTGAGATCAATTTGGTAGATGGGAGTTTTATTTATCTAGCAAAGATCAGAAATGCGGCCATATACTTGAATTAATCTACATAATTGATCTTAAAATACAAATTTCGTTCATCTATCGTTCATTATCAATTTTATTCATTTATGCAATGAGTATATAGCCTAACCATAATTTGTTTTAAATAGAAAAGAGGTGTT
Organism: Ceratothoa steindachneri; assembly: GCA_963969495.1. Classification (NCBI taxonomy): domain Eukaryota; kingdom Metazoa; phylum Arthropoda; class Malacostraca; order Isopoda; family Cymothoidae; genus Ceratothoa; species Ceratothoa steindachneri. The sequence continues at coordinate 135,917,335 of OZ018323.1, read as the reverse complement.
CGCGTCTCCTCTTCTTAGTAATATAGAAGTGAATGTGCTGAGATGAATAGCTAATTTTTAATGAATTTTTATTTAAATTACATAAATGAAATATTTATTATTCTATTTTATCTATGCTATCTAATGGGGGTGACAACAGAATTCTGACCCATACTTTTAAGTTCTTTAAAAAAAAAAAAAAAATTCTCACGGCTAAACTCTTTAAGCTAAACCCTTGTGCTTGGTGTCATTATATAGAAAATTATAGAAATTTATTTTTGGTACTAGTCCCTTAGATGCGCTTATTAGAACCTAAATTTTTCAAGCAAAAATGAAAAACGTGATTCACCCACTGGGACAAAGATAGGCATAAGAAAAGTTAAAACCTTTCGCCGATATTTTCCACAATAAAGCAGCTGCTGCCTTGAGAAAAATCGGCATAAAAATTTGACGCCATGCTTTTTGTTCATTCCACCACTGTCTCTGTCTCTACCCCTCTGATTGTCTATCTCTCTCTATGTGTAGGCATGTTGGTGGTGGGTGGCTATGGGTCCTTATTGTGAGCAGGTGCTCTCATGCATGTGATGGGTAAGGGCGGTGGTAAGGAGTTCTGTTTTTTTGCCATATGTCGTTCTTGGTGGTGGTGGGCAGGAGCGATTCGTATGACTGTGATGGCTAGGGGTGGTGGTGGTGGTGGGCCGGAGCAGTGGTAGTGTTAGTGGGCCGGAGCAGTGGTAGTAGTGGTGGGCAGGGTCATTGTTTTTATACCATTATATTTGGTTTAAAATTTACTTTTAAAATTTTACCCCTCCAACTTGGTATAAATTTGATATTGGTGGGTTTAATTTAAAAGCGGTCGATTTACCCAAGTTTAAGAGATAATACCGGCGAATTTCACCCCTAACCGATTCTATTTTTGACACCATTTCGTTGAATGTGTTTTATTTATTTGGCAAAGGTCAGAAATTAGGCCATATACTTGAATTAATCTACATAATGGATTTTAAATTACAAATAACGTTAATCTATCGTTCATTTACCAATTTTCATCATTTGTACGATTAGTATATGGCCTAACCATAATTTGTTTTAAATAGAAAAGAGGTGTTCGCGTCTTCTTTTCTAAGTGATATAAAGTGAAGGCGCTGATGTTAATAGCTAAATTTAATGAATTTTTCTTAAAGTGAAAAATTGATTATTCTATTCCATCTCTGAGCTTTGGTGTGAAAGTCTATGTGATTCTGAACCATGCTTTTAATCAGTTTTGAATGAAAAAATATAATAATCCTCACGGCTAAACTATTTAAGCTAAAGCTTTGTGCTTGGTCTCATTACCTATCAAATTATCTAACTAATGAGGGAGGAGGGTATTAGTCCTGTAGATGGAATCATTAGAATCTTATGAGTTCCTAAATATTTCCCAAACTCCTTAAGCAGAAAAGGAGAACCTGATTTATCCACTGGCACAAAAATTGTCATAAGAAAATTTGAAAAGTTTTCACCGATTTTTTTTGTTAATCATAAAAAATATAGATGCCCTAATTAACCATTTCAGTTAGTCTTATCTGCTCCTATTTCTTAGAAGTCGATACAATGTGATTTTTAGCCCAGGTATAGCGTGAATTCTTCATCTTTGGAGTTAGAGTCTAGTCCACTTTACAAAGTTTCTTCGTTTAATTGACGTGTCATCTAGATCTATTTTTATGTTCAATCAACTTTAAAGCGTGTTGTTGGTTTCCAACCACAGTTACTATCCCTCTTTGCCAACACATCCTCGTGGTTTTAAATTTGTTATATTTTACTGGGACTAAGATCACCTCATATACCCATCTCAGCCTCGTATTGAAATGTCAGGTATTTTACACTTTAATTGGAATTTAATATATGAATTTGTAACTAAATTAGACAGTGTAACTGCAAAGGCCATTAGAGTTGAAAAAAAAAAACACATATCACGAATGGAGTGCAACGTGACGAAACGTAGCTGCACCACGTGCTGTAAATGAGTGCTTCCACCTAACAATAAACCATTTTTGCCATATAACATTATAAATCTGTATAAGATATAGCCAATTCAAAGTTTGAGGCTATTAAATTGTAATTCTGTGAGATTTACAAAGATTTAAACTCATTTATTGCATTCAAATGGACTTTTCTAAAAAAATAAATTAAGGTGAAGGGGTCAAAAAACATTTGTACTCAATTTTGATTTAATCTGCCAAAGGAAGCAATTTAATTTTTAAATCTTTCATCATATCCTTTTCTTTCACTATAAATAAAAAGCAATATTTCTTTTGATACAACAGATTAATCAAATATTGACAAAGTTAAGGCAGATTAAGACGTTTGATATGGATTAAAAATTACCGGCAAATTAAATTATTCTAGTTCATTTTGTGAAGTTTTTCACATTTAACAAACATGATGGTTAATTATGCATAATAATTGATGATTATTAAAATAAGCTCCAATTTATCCCAATTTATTCCCGCCAAACTTGAAATTCTAAAAAGATGGGTGTCCTTCTTTTCCCAAACAATAAAATAATTATAACGTTCCATTGAGCCCAAACAAAATTCAGCGAAAATTAATAATTCGGTTTTGAGCCTCAAGAGTCTTTTACAACTTTTTATTGTCTTGGAGTAAATTAATGGAAGCCATTCTTGAAGAGCGTCGTTTTACAGCAAGAATAATCTGCTTTGCATAATGGAACATCTCCGCGCCTTGGTTGATTTCTCCTGAGACTCGCACCTTCACCTACCCTGTCTCGTATTTAAGTGGCTGTGAACAGGGTTTATATTAACGAATTATCATCAGTCAAGAGTAAATAGTCGCATGTGTTTGGGGAAAAGACCGAGTAAGGCAGGATCGAATTCTTCGATGTCGGTCCTTGTAGGAGTATTAAGTGGAACAAGTGCAGGCAGACTGCAGCTGACATCTATATGGATGAGGGCTTTCTGCCCTTAACGACTGATGTTATCGGCTTCAATTGTGGAAGTTTAGCAGGGTCTGGGGATTCGCCCATCACAGGAGCCACAAAAAATCTCATCTTTAGACTACTCAGGCTATGTACATTTCACACATTTTCAATGCCCTAACGTCACCACTTTTATTACCAACCTCTCTTCCAAATGTCGCTGAGGAAGATACCCATGTTGGTTTTCGGATTTCCTTTTTAATTCAATAAGAACAACAGCCTAAATTCCGTCTACGTATGAGGATTGGGACAGAATCCTGTGCAGATGGACATGAATATATAATTACTTTCCTTTTATTCGCTATGTCCTCCTTACAATTGCATATATTACTATTAAATTTGAAGATTTTTGATATTGAGAATGATATCAAAATGTATAATCCAACAAGAGGACATTGAGTTTGGAAGAAATAAGGTGGATAGCAAAGTTGAAGGAATTTGGCATAGCAGGCGAATGCGGGCACCCAATGATGGTGACACCTGGCAACTCGTAAATTTTGAGGCCTATTTAATTTGGACGCAGGAGAACGGGCCTAGCTAGAATCATAGAGGGACATACAACAGTCTCTCTGTACGCTGGAAGCAGCCTAGATAACCAAACCCCAGGAGGAGCGGGACCCCGGCCGGTGATAGCTCATTCGATCACCATATATCAAGTCATCCTTCTGTAGGGCCTCCCGGGGTACATCATCTCATTCATTCATAATTTTCATTCAGGCATTTACACCAGCTGTTCTTAAGACTGTGGGAGCGGAGGGTCCATTTTCATTCTTATTTTAATAAACTATATTTTTGATACCCACGCTAAACATAAACAGGTACAAGGAACGCAACGTCAAAAAAGAGGCTCCCCACGAGGCATCATGGAAGATTACGAGGGTGCGAAGAAGGTTCCTCTTCGTATCCTTCCCGGGAACGATAAACCTTCGACGGATAAAACCCTGCAAACAATATATGCTGACGTTGGCGTCATACTATGGAGATTAAAAGATCAGTACAACGGATATGTCGCTCTCTGCGTCAAAAAGAAGGATTTAGACCTCTTCTTAAGTGAAGACGCATCCAAAAACTCGCCAAAATCGGACTCGCACCTCGAACACTCCCGAACGTGACTACGAAGAGACCGGTAATCTGCCGACATCCTGACCCATAGGTCGAAGCACACTCAGCCACCGAAATCAAGAATGAACTCGAAAAAGAACAAAACTAGGTCACTATTGAAGAAATTGTTAAGTTTAAAAACCAGAATGATGAGGACCATAAACATGTCTTTAAGGTAATTTTCCGAAGCACCGAAATGGCCAAAAAAGCTGCTGAACACGGCTTTCTTGAATTCTATACGAAGATATCCCCAGACCAAACTGAAAGAGAAACCTTCGTCTCCGTCCAGGTGTGTTTCACTTGCTACGCCCTGGACCAACACACAACAAAAAAATGCACTACCACAGACCATCGCAGGGACCAATGCAAAAACACCGCAAAAAAGTGTCTAAACACTGTTGGAATGGGCACAGAACACTGGCAATGTCGTGACCAATTAAAATACAACATATAAAGGAATTGCAAAGACTACAACACCGCAAAACACGACATTAAACGTTGAAGAAAACATGCGCGCAAACCTCATACTCTGTATTATGCACGCACATTTCGTAAACATCGCAAAACTCGGAACATATTCTATGAAGCGAAATACAATGCTTGAGAAAAATGGCCTGAAGAAAATGTGGTTCCCCGAGAACCCACCGTCTACCGAAATATACAAGATCAACATAAAACCAGCTGCACAAGAGAACAAGACCAAATGGACATCGACCAGGAATCTGAAGAAGAAACCTCCGGCGAAGAAATTATAAAACAACCAAAGAAATTACCAAAAAAAGAGAAGGAAAAGCAAACACAAATGCCAAAAATAAATACACAAGAACTATTTTTTTATTTTGCTTTATTTTATATATATATATATATATATATATATATATATATATATATATATATATATATATATTAGGAATATGAAGACCCAGGTGATTATACTAATCATTTATTGGTTGGACGTTTCGGACATTCACTAGGACCATCTTCAGCGACTGTATCGACTAATGAGAAGGGGAAGGAATATTAACGATAACAGTTAAACAGTAAGAAGCATGCATTATATAATGGCTAAAAAGCGGATGAGGACAAGTTAAAATAATAAAATGGCAATTATTGCGATTATAGTAAAAACATAAATAATAATTATATAGAATTAATTGATACTATCCAGTGTAATTTTGAAAAATAATATAAAGAAGTGAAGTTATAACATAAACTGACTTGAATATAAAAAAACTAAAGGTAACTGGAGTAAACAATAAAATGACCTATTATAGTAAGTTATAAAGAAAAAAAACGAAAACAAATGTGAATGAATTAAAACAGAGGGAGTAACCTTTATCGTAGGAGTTGAGAAATCAACTAACTAAAGATATAAAAACTACTAGAGAGAATTGTTCGGTTGGTAGGTTGGCTAGTTAATGTATTGAAGTGTTGGTTGGTTATATAGTGAATAGTTTAATTGAGGACGAGTAATTATTTAGGTTTGGATTTATTTTATTGATGTACAGTGACTCTAAGATTTTCAAATCGAGCGAAGTTAAGGCTGAAGATAATATGGTAAATGAGTCAGAATTAAAAGGATGATGGTGATACTCATAGTTTTGCCTGATGGAAGAGGCTTCAGGTTTAGAAATGTAAATATTTTACCTTTCATTATAGTGGTATGGTTGAGCACACACCTCTCATTGGGCGACTCACGTTTTTTGTTTGTATGTTGGCCATTATACGGACCTATTAATGTAGCTATTTGTGTAATTACGAGTCTGTATACGGGTAGCTTAAAAGAGCTTTAATCAGGGAATAAAATTCATTCAACGGCATATTTAGAGTCGACGTCATCGATCATAACAGTTTGTATGTCTCAATTATTTTCCTATTAATTTAATTTAGAGGGGTTGGTTATACAAACACGCTCACGATTTATGTTATTTATTAACAATATTTGGCTGGAATACTTCTTGATTGCGTCAAGTCAGTTGCCTCGCACCTCGCGTGGATAGAGAGCTTAATGAAGTTTGAATTCAGGCTGGCCCTTGCCGTGGAGCGATTAGACTTGTGTGAATAACAATTGATTTGCCTGGGATTGGGATTGAGTAATATAAGAGGTAAAAGTGTAGAGAGACATAAGAAAGTTAGAGATATTGTGTTTTGTGTGTGTGTATTGAAGAGATGTTTATGGAAGTAGGGTGATATATGGAGATGATAGGGTGAAGATGATAATGAATTATGAATTGTGTCAGGTTGCCTGGAAAACGCTTTCTTTTTTATTTTTAATTTGCCTTTTAGTGAGGGCTACATTTAACATTTGTATTCTTAGCCTTCAAGCCTTTATTCTCGTTTCTTCATTTGAGAATTTGTTTTTTTTTTTCCACTTCATTATTTTTCATTATAGATTCTCTGAGTGGGCAGCTTGAGCCCATTGTCTGTTGCTCCCCGGAGCAGTTTACATACCCAATATTCACGGTGTTGCCATTCTTGTGTATGTGGTCTTCGTGAGAACATAGAGAAAATATAGTTTTGTCTATATTCGAGTAATTCGCTGTGATGTGTTCTTTCATTATGTAGCACGTGGATCACTTCACGATGTTGTGAAATATGTCTCTCTCATTCTTTTATCTTTGGTTTCTAATATTATAGGATAAAATCCATAGCTTGCCGCTTGCAATGCAATCTCGGCGGTTTCGAACGTCATCGTGAAGACATGTTAATTATTGTTAAATTTGTCCACCTCTTTAATCTTTGCCCATGTCTGTTTTTTTTACGATTTTGTTCCATTTTTGGCAGCTGAGTAGTGTTTGCCAATCTAAATTTCCATTTTGCGGCAAATGAACTCCAGGGTTGGGGTGAGTGTCTGGCTTCAGGTTCTAGTTTTTTCAGAGCTTCGGTTTGCTTGCTTGAAAGTAAAGTATCTCGGAATATTACTATAAATTCGGTTATATTTTTTGTAACTTAAATATTTTCTTTGAATCTTGATCCTGTGTCAAGACTGACACATTGCCGCTGTTCCATAGTATCACCCGTACTATCCCTACAGGCCATTTTCTAATTCTGACATTTAAAAATGTCATTGCCATTATACACTATACTACAATTATTTGGAAGCCGTATGTATCTTTTCATACATCTTTTGGTTAGCATCCATAGGCGTTCAATCAATTTTCATAACGAATGCTATGAAGCAATATTTACGCCATCTCATTTTCTGAAATAGACAATAATAACATTCATGCAAAACCAGAAATTTTATTTAACGGAACAGAGTGGAGCTACAACGTCTGAGTTTGATTGATCGTCCCTAAAGGCGAAAGTTGCTTTTCAGATCGCGAATTTGTGAATTTCATACCGAGGCAGAAAAAAGTCTCTGCCTTCCTTGGTCATTCGTTATCTCTGTTTTGATGGTTAGGAATTCTCATAGAGCTGTCAGTAAGGATGATTATGGCGAAATTACGTTAGAATCTATTTCTAATTATGGAGGAAGATATCATTTTGTGAGAGAATATTTGTTATTATTCATTAAAAATTTGCTAAACTATAAAAAATTTGGGAAGATTAATTACTGGATATGGTGCTAAGTCCAGAAAAAATTTGTAAAATGCTATTAATTATAAAATAACATCTAAAGTTTCTTCGGTGGAAACTCCTGCACACTTTTGGATACAAATGTCTACCAATTTTTTGTAATAAACTATTTTACAAAGTGAATATGACCTTTTCTTGTAGAGTGCAAGAAAAGTAAAACAAAATCACCCTTAGCCCAAAATAGAAAACAACCCTCATAGATTCATATATTTTAAATATTTAATAAACTTCTTAGAAATAATATTTTATTTATAAATATGAATCTATATATATATTACTAAATGGTGTGTAATTAATAAATTGGTATCTTTTCTAAATTCAGAACTAACCAATATTTCTTATGTTTCAGTTTATATGTATAAGCATTGTCTAATCAATATTGTTCTACATATGCAATATGAGTAAAACTAAAGAACTTACTGAAGCGTTGATAGCACAGATCCAACTTCTCCAAAGGCAGATATATAATTGGGGCTTTACTTTAGTTTCACAAAAAAATATTCTAATCTTACCCTTTAGTTAATTGAATGTTCAAGTGTAAAAGAATATCACCTAGAATAGTGAGGAAAAGACTTAAAAATCAAGGGTTAAAATGATGCAAAAAGAAAACAAAGCCCTAGATATCTCAAGTCGACAGAATTTTTCATCTTTTGTGGGCTAACGATACAATGGTTAAAACGTATCTGCTATCATCGAAAACACTGGTCTGCGTTGTTTTCAAAGTCAAATATATAATACCTTATACTAGTTAGTTTTTTGCAGTGAATCTAAAAATCATGCTCATTTTACCCAATCAGGTTTGGTTTTTAAAATATGAGCACATTCTAAAAACTCCTATATTTCCAAATATTTGTTGTGAATGAAACACATAATAGCAAATATTGGACCGATTTACTCACAAAGGGTTTACAGAATATTTTTAATAGATAGCATGAATAGTACAATGCACAAAATAATCTAATCATGGAGGAATGGTCTCTTTAGTGACCTTCGATTGTGACGAGCAGACACCACATCCCTCTTAAGGCACCAAGAGTAGTAAGCCAGAAAGTTCACATCCCATTGGCCATGACACGGATGTCTTGGTTAAAGCGCTCACCCTGTTCTTCACTAAAGTCTTCGCAGTTTTCTGGAAAATAGTCCAGATGGCACCGAAGAAAGTGCATTTTTACTGACATACGCGAACCAAGTTTGCGGAAATTCTCCATTAAGTCATCAACCATCTTCTGGTACTGAGGAATTCTGTGGTTACCAAAGAAGTTTGCAATGACTAACTTAATGCACAGCCAGACAGAGAGTTCAGTAGGATTTAATGAATCATCAAAACTAGAGTCTTTATGAGTTCTCTTATCTGAGGACCATCAAATATACCTGCCTTAAGCTTCTCCATGCTGATTCATTTGACATTGTGGTGGAGGAAGGCAAATTCTCCACCTTCCCTGTCCAGTGCTTTAACAAAGTTCTTCATTAGGCCGATTTTGATGTATAGGGGTCAAAGTAACACCTGGCTCGGTTCAAACAGAGGGTGGGACAGAACATTGTGTGACCCTAGTTCTAATCCTTGCCTTGATGGCCACTCTTGTCTGACATAATGCTGGTCGTTAGCCCGACTATTCCACAAGTACAAAAAGCATGGACTTTGTGTCCACACCTTGAAGTCCTAGGATGAGTTTAACAACTTTAAGATCTCCACAAATCAACCATTTATGTTCCTTGTAATTGAGAACAGACAACAGATGTTCCATACTGTTGTGGGATTCTTTTATTTCATCCGAGTGTCCAACAGGGATTGATGAAACCTTATTTCCGTTATTTATAAGAACTGCCTTGAGACTTCTGTTAGACGAGTAAATAAAAAGTCTGCATTCCATGGCAACATACTTCATACCCATTAATTTCATCAAGTCAGCAATATTTTTACAGTGGATCAGTAGAGACAATAACCCAGCAGCTGGGCAGACAACTTGGATAGGTTCAGGTCTTGTGTCAAGTCGTTGAGTTCGGCTTGGTTCAATGGCACTGATCGGTCGTCCTCTTCTGGCTCAAAGGCACCATACTCACCTGTATCTGTCATGTCAGTAGATTCGGTATCAGAACTAGATTCCCTGATGACATCCGGCTCAGGAACAGAAACATCTGGTCTATGGAGATTGGCTTTAGAGCAGAAGGAACATCAGGGTATTGAACATGGTGCTTGTTCTTGCCATTGATGCCTTTTATATTTGGCATGCAGAAGTAGCAGCCGGTAATGTGATCTTTCCCTTCCCTTCACACCATTGGGACACCAAATGGCATACTCTTTCTTTTCCTATTCCTCCAATCCCATAAATTCTCTACACATATTTTCAGCAGATATGGGGAGCAAATGCCTTATCCTAGGCCCCTAGTTTGACTCTAAAATAAGCATAATAAGCCTTCTTCAAAAAATCCGTGATTTTTGCTTGACGGTCTGGAACAACAACGTGTCCGCAGATGAAAAAAAAATTGTTAGGATGGTTCTTACACTCCTGATCCATTGTACTGCACAACTAGACCTGAAAAGAGAAAGAATGACTAGTTATTTAAGGTAACCCATGACCAACTGTGGCAAAAACAAAGCCCATATACGCTTGGATGATAGCGCCATTTGGGAAAAATATGCTGTAATAAAAATCGAGTGTATCTTAGAAACCAGACATGACCAAAGAAAATGAATGATATTTTTTAATTCAGCACGCAAAAAGGATCTTAAATCAATTGGATAACCCTTAACATTTGAAAAAAGTTTTGAAACAGGCCAGTGTTATGAGATATGTCAGAAAGACTATTTTATTGTTGTTCTACACGTTATTTATCTAATTTCATTTGTGTGTGATATATTTTGAAAAAAATTATTTAAAAATTTCATATTATGTAAGAGTTATACACATCATTTAAAAGGCTCTTCACTGTATTTGCATGGTGCCAGAGCGAAGCATAGATGTAGTTTTCTCATAGTATGGGGCTGCCTGTCTTTATCAGAGTCCTGGGGATTGTTTTTGGCAAGGCAGTAAGAACTGCACAACTTATACCATCAAGTAGTCACATGTTTTAGAGCCATCTATCTAGTTATATTTAAGCAGGACAAAACGCCATACTAACATTCAACCACATCAAAAATTGTTTTGTATAAATGGGGATCACCATGATGAAAAACAAAAAGAGGTACTACAAGTATGTATATATGTATATATAAAAGAAGAGAGCGGTATCAAATGTTACAAGGTGAGTGGTGAAAGAGCGTCAGAAATTTGTGAACATTTGGCGAAATCAATTACCAAACAACAGAAACCACCGCAAAGGAATAGAATTTCAAAATCTCTGGTGACACTAACGTGGCCATAAGGACCTAAATTATTCATGCGCAGATTAAAAACCTGGCAAACACAGGCGGCTACGAGAAGCCAAAGAACTCAGTGCTAAAGAAAAACTGCTTTCCTATTTGAAGTTGCTCCCAAATCCCAAGTCTTCGGGAATTTTCAAAATTTTCATAGCAAAAGCAAAAACAGAAAGAGATGTACATGACCACAAATGCTCACTAACCATTGGGAGTGGAGAGTGATGACACATCCGCAAGTGGAGTAAAAAACTACACAGGAAGTCAAGCCGAAACTTGAGAAAAAAATAACAAAATCAAAATTAGGCACAAGCTAAAAGAGAGAGTAAATCCCCAGGATCTGTTAGGAATCCCCTGCTTTCTAAATCAGAAATTCTAATTCGAGAAAGAGTGAACAAATATAAAAGGATATAGATGAAGCAAAAGAAATACCAGTCCCTAAATCCATTGCAAACAAAAATACACTAAAAATGAGAATTATAATGCATAGAAAAAAAAATATAACAAATATAAGATTTTGAAAATCTACACAAACGGCTGGACCACGAAAGGGTACAATAAAGAAATATATTCACACAAATAGACGCTGATAAAATTTTACATCAAAACAATGCGTTAATACGGAAAATGAGAAATTAAACACCTCCAACTATGAGGCAATAGCGAACAATCATATGCAGGAACGCTACGATGGGGCAGCCATAGTAATTTCGAAAGGCAATAAAGTATAAAATATCAGAAATACGGAAAAACTGTATCTAGCTAGAGACGTCGAGACTGAACGCAAGAGTGTGATCATAGCAAAACTCAAAGAAAACAAATGGCCATCTGTCCCATCATAGAAAAGATAAACTAAACCTACATAGAAAATTATGTGGATATCATCTGGGTAAAGCGAAATTTGACTTGAGCGTTTAAATAGTTTAGAGGACTGATCACCGACAATAATAATATTTACCAAGCAGTAGTTAAGTCCGTACCTCTCTGTATTTCTATAGTCAGCAACTACTCTTTATACATACAGTGTCCAATTCTACCATCTTAAAGTTGAAAAGAGTTCAAAACAAAGCACTCTACATCATAAAGGGGAGGTGTAGAGGCTAGTAGTATACAAGCTTAGGTGCGCCACAGCATGACTAGGATCAGCCTTCTGAACTTAACGCTGCGAAAAAGAGCGGAAAAAATTCAAAACGATCCTAACCCTTTACTGGTATCGTGGGGGCCAGTTTACTCCACGATAACACTGAGTTTCTTATATATACAGGTTCTGATTAAGCGATAATTCTCAAAGTCCAAGTACCTTTCTATCATGGCATGATAAAAAAATAGAAGCAAAAAATTCTTAAAAAATCATACGTAATCTGGGTGTAGTAGTTTGGTTGTCTGCCTCCCCTCTCCTATGTCTAATTCCTTTTTACTTTTTCAGAATGTGCGTGTGGATCGCGTGATAAACGTCATTGATTTGTGTGGAGGACTCAATAGACCTCTATCCTGCTCCCGCATTCATCTCCTATTTTGTTTTTAGGCCGATTCTTTTAGCGTAACTATAGCTTTGTATTTAGCAATTGTTTGGAAGTTTGTGACTGAGGAAAGAAGAGCCACCTGGAGGGATAATAGGTGAGTGAAAATTGTGTGAGATGGATATGGGTGAATGTGTTAGAAGTAAAGATGTTTGAGTGTGGCAGTACATAGGTAACTGAATGTGCCTTCTCTTTTCCAGTTCTGTGGTAGCAATTGTCGCCAAAATCTGGCTTTCGGAGACTGCTGAAGCCAATCCTGACCCTCGCACGTGCGCCTACCTTTTGGGGCGATTTTCTAAGTTGTCAACCTTGGAGAGCACCCCCAGTCTCCAGGGAGTAATTGAAGCAGCGCCTCACTAACTACGACCCAGCAGTTGGGACCAACAAGCGTCCCAGATAACTAAAATCCTTGGCTTTGCCGAGTCCCGGGCCCCTCAGAATCCCGCAGAAAGTGAGCCACCTCCCATTTTCTCTAACTCGTTTAACTTTATTAGTTAGTTAAGGGTCCACCCGTCTTTCACGATATCTTGGTTATATATAGCTATTCGTTTGCGTGGCCTAGATTTAAAATGTAAGGCCTTTTGTAAATATATACATGTGGTGGTTGGCCAGAGTATTGTAAGCACAACCGTATATAGATATATATGTATTGTATTTTTGGTTTAGGTTGAGGATTGTATAATATTTGGGGTTGATTATTTTGGATTATATTATTTTGCTATAATTACTGTTTATAAATTAAATTTAGAAAATTCTCTCTCTCTTCAATACCTTCTCTTTGAACAATCAAGCGGACCTTGTTGGGGCGGCAGGAAGAGTTGGTTCGGGAGTTGCAAATCCGCCGCCACATGGGGACAGCACAAAAACAGGTGAGTTGGGGTCTACTGGACCCCACGATACCATTTACGTAATAGTAATGATTTTTGATAGACATTACTAAAACGTGCATATATTTCATATTTTGTAATGAAATATGTATCTGTATATGAAATCATATAATAATAATAAAATTATCAAATAAAGAAATATATAAGAAATATATATATATATATATATATATATATATATATATATATATATATATATATATATATATATATATATATATATATATATATATATATATATGGCCTCTAGTGTGTAAGGAAAAGAAAAGAAAAGATTTTACTTTTTACTTTTAGTTTTTTAGCGCCGTGTAAACATTAGACTATAAAAAAGGCCTTAAAAACAATTACAATTTCATCTTTATTAGAAATAAGAAACATTTTACATCATTTTTTTTAATTTTACGAAAAAAAAGAATAGTCAACTAGAGAAAAGGACAGAAAAAATTTGGGGGGTTAGTACACATTTCACATCTTTTATTTTATGATTTTTTCACTTTTTTTATGATTTGGTGAGCTACATTCACATCAAATAACAGAAGTACTATGCATTACCAACCAGCATACCAGGTCTTACCTTATTCTCTGTGATAATTACATCACTATTGGATCAAACCCATATTTATAGTAAAATATGTCTATTATTAAATTTCTTATTTATTAAATTGTTAATTGGGTATGAATTATGAATATAATGGATTTTTTTTATTAAAAATAGACTAAAAATACATAAAATAGTCATTAAAGTACCATAAAATTGAAAGCGAAGTGCTATATATATTTTCAGTGTGAGGTCTCGTGGACTCCACGATACCAATTATGTTACGCGGGAAAGCGATACAAATTATAGGTTAAAGAAGAGATAAGAAAACATTTAAGATCTATAAGCGAGGGGAGGCCGCTTCATATCTTCCCAAGCATCAATGACTCTGCAAGCGAGACGAGGGAAAGAACGAAAATTCCACTGGTAACTCAAAAACAACAAACACCAACCCCCGAATCAGAAGCAGCGTGCCCTATAGGCCACTAAAACCACCGGAGGAAGTAAACTACTGATTTAGAACTTAGTCACCAATGTTTTAACTCAACAACTGATTTGGAACTTAACATCACTCAGGAGAGAAATCAACCGATTCACTTTAAGAAAAATATATGCAAATATACTCATTAACCCAACACTTTTTATAGATGTTCATTCTATACTAGACACAAAAACAAACAAACCTAAATAAAAATTTAACAACGAACAACAAAAGGATAACAAAATAAACCACATAATTAAAACACCAAACACTTAACCAAACTTAATGCTCTTACTTTCTTCTGTTTCTCCATATTGTTTCAATACTGGCTCATTTCCCTCCATCTCTTCCACATTTTATAGGCATGTCAAATGATTTTTAGGCTACTATATTTTTTCAAATAAGAAAATTTCTACCTAGAACTAATCGAAGACTGCATTTTGTTTTAGTATGTTTTTTAAATTATTTGAATAGGAAAAATGAAAGAAATTAGAGGCCACACACATTTTATTATTAAAACTAGTCAATTGATAATCGTATTCACTATTTACAATGATTTTCTTTCTTCTTCTGGACTACTTCAATTCGCGCGCAGTCAATATTTACAATCATCTCCCTTGTTCTTCAAGACTACTTCAATTCGCACGCAGTTAATATTTGCAATTATGTCCCATATTCTTCAGAACTACTTCAATTTATTTTGGCCAGCTGAAGAAAAAATTGGTGATTATCTCTTGACTGATATTTCTCCATTTTTGTTCAATAGGCACCCAAAACTGCTCATAATTTATTGCTTTCTGTTTATCAACCGCAATTTGATAATCAAATTTTCAATTGAGTTAAATTCTGGTAAATTCCCGGGGCCTCGTACAAAAAGCTCGATATTATTTTCAGCCAAGAAGTTTATTATTTCTTTTGATTTGTGAGAAGGTGCGCCATAATGCTAAAAAAACAAAACAATTATGATCCACAAATTTACTTTGACATTGCATGGGATTAGCATGCCTACCCCTCTCTCTTTCACGATGAAGGGGGTTCGCCAGTTAGAGACTTGACTCCGGCTTAAGGTAGGTCGAATGCGATGCCTGATGCATTAGGCAGGGGAGCACATATATCCCTCGCCCTGAGCTAGATATAATCCCGTAGGTGATCTAGCCACAGATGGCAGCATATTCCATGAAGGTGAACCTTTACTGCGTTATATGACGAACCTGGATCTGCCTCTGTGCAAGCTTCCCTTCACGTGGCTCGGGATCCAAAGGAATCAAAAGTAAATGAGGGACCTCCTCAACCGGCTGATACTCCTTTGATAGGCAAAACTTTTTCCATTTCGGTGAAGGATCTTGATGATGCCTGTCTGTCCGATCAAGGGGCTCCTTGCGTCGTGAGAGAAACGAATTCTTATCTCACCCCCTCTCTTAAAAATCACAGAAGAAAAAGGGATACAAAGAGGACAAAGGGATCCTCTCAGTCCGAAAGAGTTCTATGGATGGACGGGTCCGCTGCCCTTTAGGCAAGCTACAAAGCCAAGATCGGCACGTCCGGCCTAGTGGCACCCACGAGTGGTGGCGCCCAGACGAAAACCAAATTCGCAAGTGTGCTGAGCGGAGCCACGATTAATTAGGTCAGGAGCCCTCATTCAGAAAGCACCTGGCGTTTTCGAGCCCGCTGGCTTCAAACACTTTATTGTTATTAGCTCCACTGATAGTAGCATGTTGGCAAAGGGCAGCATGATTCATTAAAGGAAAGCATTAGCTAGTGTGATTAGTAGAGAGCCAAAATGAGCCATTTTTTCGCATGGGAGCCTTCTAGTGCATGCGTCGGATTAGTCCGAGATGGACATAAAGACTTAATAGCTCGCCGGTGAGTGTGACGCTGCACTCTACCATGGACGTCGTAAAAGGAATGGTGGATGTGAGGGAACCCAGGAACTACTGCATAAATGTCACCATGTTAGATCTGGCTGACCATGGAGAGGGCAAATTCTAACGTATGAAGATAAAACAGGGAATGGTCTCGAAATCCTCGAGCTAACGGCAGAAAGGGTTCACACTCAGCTCCGGCTAAAACCTGGGCTCTCCTCCCTCACCCACCATGATGGGGAAATAGCTGTGTGCCTCCATTGAGCCGTTAGACTCACAGGAGGCAACAACCTTAAAGGTGAACGCGAGTCCGTATTGCGGGGTTCCTAAATTTCCCCCGAAAGGAGGGCAGCACAAAAAGAGCTTCGGCTACTACGCCCTTACCCAAGGCTGGGCTGGTGGCTCGGATGCAGTGGATCCTATAAATGAGGGACCCCTGCATCCTGAGCTGCTCCACCCGATGAAGGTTTAGCGGCCGTGGGAGGAAAATTATCGCATAGGCAGCAAATCTCGCCCGATAAGTCCAACAGGCATTGAACTGCATCTCTCGATATACAGAAGCGTAGAGGTTACGATTTTCCTAGGCCTATACTAAGATAGTGCACTTCTGCTGTCATCCACGGCTCCACCCCAACCGGTGCTTGTTTTTAAATCGGATCTGCCTGGAAGTGGCGGATTCTCGCTGCCCACTTGTTCTTGTTATCGACCGACGCCACGCCTGGCGTATTCATATTCGCAGCCTTAGTAGTTCTCTTGTACCTAGGCCATGGATATTCTTTGTTCCGTGACGTTCAGGAACTAAGTTGCTAATAGGACTACCTCTCCTAACTTTTTTTACCGATCATTTGTTCATACAAAGCTTAGCTACTCATCCGAGTTCAATGCAGTTGCAGTCGAGCATATATTGCGGCAGTTGCCTTTCGCACATCCTTCATTGAGAGCCTCCTTGTCTAAGCTGGGGAAATGCCATTCGCTTTGCGCCGGGCACAGTGTATTATACAAGTGTACGCGCGATCTGGGTGTCTTACTCAGTAGCCAACGGCTTTCAAAGCATCCGCAGCCGATTTTGACGGTACCTATGCCCCATAGAGATGCCAGCCATACCATAAGCCCTTTGGATTTAGTAGGGCTAGGAAACTCATTCGAGAGCTCGATGCAGCTTTTGCACGGGTAGTACATGTCGCTCTTCCCAGAACGCTACCCTGGAGGGTTCCTTATTTGACTATCTGTCGTCACGCTTCTGGTCCCAAAGCTTCTACTGCGCTGAAAGTATTGCGTTTCACCTCTTTGAGCACACTTTGCGTCACACAATGTATATGGATGGTTCCTAGTCCCAGTTAGAGGTCGGTTATCAAACCTTATCCCCACTCTTTAAATTCAGCCACGCTCAACCACAACTGCGTCTGTCTTCATGGCCGAGGTTGTTGCGATACCCGGCACGGTACGGGAGATAACGCTTCGTTACTAGTTTAGGGACTGGATTGTGGTCTTTAGCGATTCACAAAGCACCCTCATTGCTCTCGCGTCATTGTAATCTCCACACACTTTGTATCAGTGACGCTCCGGTTGCCGCAAGTCACGTGGATGTCGAGATTATCTTGTGCTAGGTTCATGGATATGTGGTAATTTCATATAATGAGCGCACCGATGAGGTCGCCAAAGGCCCCGCAAAGACTGGACGACCAGACCAGCGTTTCGATCTTACTCAAACCGAATACATGTCATGAATCGTGGCAGTCTTTCTGGCTGCTTGGCAAAGATTATAAAAGATGGCTGAACGGAATTTAAATTTGCGTAACATTGCGCCGCAACTGCTCCCATGGAGGTATTCTTCAATTACGCAACGGCTTCAGATTACTTTCTTTAATCTTCGAATTGTCACACTCGCTGAACTCACCGCTATTTGATGCAGCGCTCGCCTAAGCCTTATTGTGACGACTACCTTATACACCAGACTGTTCAGCACATTCTTGTTAAATGCTCCAGTCTGTATTAACTTAGCGCATGTTACCTGTACCGGTATCGGGATTATCGGGGTCGCTACTGCTTGTCATTGTACTTGGGAGGGCTCGTGTAAGGAGGCATATGTACTATCTGAATTTTTGAAGGAAATTAGCTTTCTCCATATTATTTAACGCATTGTTGCTGGTTCCTACGCCGAGATGCCTCCACCGGACGCTTGTGCGTGCTTCCTTTTTCTTGCCATTTTTTCCTTTGATTTGACTATGATTAGGCTTTGAAAGAATTATGGCCTCCTTACATTTTAATCTTTATTACCCAATATCATTTTATGCTACTTTTTCCTTCAATACCCATCTAATTTAATTCTTTCCAATGTCTCGAGGTAAATATTTACGCTATCTTAAACCTAATTTCCCTTCACTATCAATGTTCGTGTAAATTAAGTGCTTATAAGTTCGGTGTCAAACCTCTTTATTGAAGATATCTCAAAAGTACATAATTTACTGCTTCGTTATCAGGCTTACAAATTCGCTCTCTCTTAAATTCAAGCTTCTATTCCACCATTTGCAATGTAGCTTAAAACATGGCTAAAACAAGAACCGTAATACGATACTTTGCTTCTTGGCCTTTCTAGAAAATTAACGTTGAACTATTTCATGATCTTGGAAAGAAGAGAAAAAGAATGAAAATAAAATCATTAGTGTGCGAAGTCTTCGATTACCATTGTAAACAACTAATTATGTTGTGATTCTGAATTTAGAGTAACTTTTATAGTTATTTACGGTAGATTATTAATAGGCGAAAAAATTAGTTTTAAAAAGGAAAAAATTCTTTCAAAGTTTATTCAAACTTTGCTCTCGAGGTGTCCAAATCGTAATATCAGGTCTCTTTCATATCACAAAGTATATATCACCTAAAATGGACTTAAATTTGTTAGAAAGAAGAGAGATACGTCGCATGACAGTTCCTAACAGCCCCATTGGCCTCGGCTCTTTGGTACTCTGGCTATGCATCTTTATTGCTTCATCATTCACTCTTTATATTCAATATGTGTATAATCAGCCAAATTTCAAACACTTTTTGTGATAAATATAACAGTTTGTTTCTGTCAATTAAAATAAATGGTAAAAATGAAATTCTATTCATTAAAAATTAACATATTACCTATTTTCAAACTATGTCCAGTGAGAAAGAGCATGCACACGCTACTCCCTATGATGAATTATATAACTAGGTTTGTGCTTCTGGTATTACTATCGTCAGAAAGATGACAGTTGCAATTCAAAGAGATTATAATACGAGTGGAAAATTCTAAAACTCGACTGATTTACAAAGTCGAAACAATGCACCCTAGCGTCACAAGTGACGAATTTCCTTCTATGCTACATAGCCAAATATTTTACGATTATATTATACATTATATTTTTCTTATTTAAGGTGCTTGTAAAAATATTTTAGAGTATGTTGACAATTTTCGTCGATATTTTTGCGAAGAGACATTGTAATAATGGAAGGCATCCAGAGATGAGCCACTAAATTAACTCTGAACTTAGAAGTAGATCGTATGAAGAATGATGCACCCCAATTTACTGGCGGTGTAAGAACGGCCTCTGCGCTGCCAACTTATTGAAGTTTGTAAAATAGTAAGTGAATTTATCAATACTTGAGCTAGATAATTGAGTGATAACTAGAAATTCTTTTTCCTATAAAATAAAGCAAACTTGGAATGGTTTAACTAGGGATGTCGTTGAAACAATGTCGCATTAAAAATTGGTGCGGCCTTAAGATAAGCAAAGATTTGAGGCTCCCGGTCGGATCCTATTAATTATGCAAGACAACAATACTTCTATATTGGCTGGGTAGATTATTTAAGTACTTTAATCCTTAGATAGTGTCACAGCGTTTAATCCATTTTTAATGAAGAGCGGTCTCAAACACGTAAAGATATAGAGAAACGCCCAAGAATTATCCCAAAATAAACATATATTTTAAGTTTAACAATTAACTACAAAATAACAGTAAAAATATTTCTATCCATCTACTAAGATAACAGAGGCTTAACGTGTTGGTAACTAGGCCTATTACAATATCTATTCATGACAAAAATAAAAAAATAGGCTCCACGTAAACAAAACAATTGCCAATTAGTTATTTTATCGTGAAACTTTTTAATTAGCGTTAAGCATCAAATTAAATTACACTCTTCTATTAGCAAATCTGACGGGGTTCACGCACAATGGTTTCTACTTCTGTTAAATCGAGTAACGTAGTAAACTCATACTAACACAATACGAATATAAATTTTCATTCTAACTTACATGACCGAAGGGATCAAGGGTTGCTGGATATCACTGGAGGGCTTTTCTCGCGCTTCTGATAGCTGGAGTTGCCGATAGGATGGAAGTATAGGGGAAAGGGGTGCGATGTCAACTTCTTATTGCAACTTTGCCTATTGTTACGTTTAAAAGATGGAGTGAGTTGTTGTGCTCCTAGTTCAAGGAGTCCTCTTCTGGATGCTTTTGAAGCCTATTTGTATCCTAGTTTTTAACGCCGGGTGCCCAACTAGTTTTTGGGTATATGAAGGGATTTCTACTGTACTTAACAAATGGAACCTCGTTGGGGGGTTCGTTCTTCTCCTCTCACTCTTAGGGAGCTTGTTCTGTGAGAGTCACTCGAGTATGAGTGGGTTTTCTTTTCTCCAGTCAGACTTCTTCTAAGTCTGTAAAGGAATTCTTGGTATGATACCGATGCAAAACTTTACGTTCTAAGTTAATTAGGCACTGAGGGGCAAGGATCGATCTTCTCGAACTGATCCTTTATCATCTCTCCTCGAATAATTCACTTTACTTTCCTTCGGGGGCTTATTTATAGGTTGACTACCGCCCCATCTAAGGGAGAAGGCGCGAGGCCGCAGAGGAGAGAGCTAGGGGTGAGACCGTATCTGGGAGAGCGAGGGATGAGGAGGTTGGCACCAAGGTGCCCAAGTCGGTTTGTTAATTAGAGCCCTTAGCAACCGTCATCATCCTTCGTGTGTCTTTTGACTGGCACTGCCTTTTGGTGAGATAACCACAGACCTACGGATCTCATAGGTAATTGGATATTTTGAGCGGCGTTTAAGGGCCTTTGGTGGTTTGCTTAACACAGATGGTAGCTCCAACTACCTATGTGGCGGGGAGATCAAACAGGGTAGGCAGTTAGACTATTATTAGCAGGCTACCGTTCCCACGAGTTTCTCCATGTGGCTCGATTCTCCGGCTTTCTCCACAAGGGCGGGAGACTTTAATGTATACGCCCGTCTGGGCCTGCGGGAGACTTTATGTTGAAATTCCTCTACAATATCGAATGGTCTCACATCATTTGAAATAATTTAGCCATTTTCACTATTGAAAAACAAGGCATTAAACAAGGAGTAACAAAGAAAAGAGGTACCCTAGTAGACCTTATGATCCATTCAAAGAGGGTACCTTTGAGTGAACACTTGAGAAGGCGCAGTCCTCTAAATGGTCAGATCGACGCGCTAGAAGAGCACTCGCGCCAAGCTTGAAGTCTACAAGCGGTTATCTTTCAAGACTTTGTCTAGTCTCGACTTGAACTGTTTAACAAGGTTGCTGTTGACAACTCCCACTGGAAGTGCGTTCCAAGTGCTCAGATGCTATATGTGAAAGATTTCCCAACAGAGATCACGCTGGCAACGCTTCAGTTTTAGTTTGTAGCCGTGATTTCTTGTTCTGCTCTTGGTAAGCTTGGAAATATCACTGTAGTCTACAATGTTGAAGCCTCGAAGTATTTTGAACACTTCGATAAGCTGATCGCGCAGTCTCCGTGTCTCCAGCGAGAACAAGTCTAATTCCCGTAATCTACCTTTGTAATTCTTGTGTCTAATAGAAGGGATCATTGTAGCTGCTCTGGCTTGCACACGTTATAATCTGGCGATATCCTTTCCAAGAAAAGGACTATAAAATTGTACGGCATACTCCAGGTACTGTCGGACAAGGGAGTTATACAAATACAGTACTATCTCCTTGTTCCGATATAAAAACTGTCACTTTATATAACCTAACATCCTTTGAAATTTCTTCTCCACCTTAATACACTGCCTCGAGAACTTGAGATCACTAGTGATAGTTACACCCAAGTCCTTATAAGTGTCGGCGGATTGAAGATCAGTACCCTTAAAGATATACTGAGATTGGGGATTTCGGTGTCCGATATGTATCACTTTCCATTTGTGCACGTTAAAAGACTATTGCCACGTGTCCGACCACTACCCAATCTTCCGAAGATCATCATGAAGGCGAGCAGTATTTCCTTCCTTTGCGACGTTCATAGCAAGCTTGGTATCATCGGCAAATTTATAAATCTTCGCAACCATGTCATCGTCCATTTCGTTGACGTAGATGATGAACAGTTGTGGTCTCAAGACAGAATCTTGAGGAACACCGCTAGCAACGGGTATCCACTCAGATGTCCGCCCATTCAACACCACATGTTGACTTCTGCCAGTTAGCCAGTTCTCTATCCAACTTGCTACATTTCCGTCTATCCTCAGCGTACGCACTTTACGGAGGAGGCGGCGGTGTTGTACCTTATCTAAGGCTTTTTGAAAGTCTAAGTAGATAACATCCACCGCCTTATCCAGGTCGTGCTCACTGAAAACGAAGTGGAATAATTCCACAAGATTCGTTAGGCATGACCGTTGCCTTTGAAACCCGTGCTGGGAACTCCTTAATCGCAAGTTGGACTCTAAATATGACGTCATTTTGTCCACCATCATGCTTTCCATGAGTATACCGACTATTGAGGTTAAGCTAAACGGTCGGTAGTTTGACGGCTGGCTAGGGTCTCCTTTCTTGAAGATAAGAGTCACCTCCGCTTCACGCTACTCTCTAGGAACGCATCTGGTCCGGATTGACATGTTGAAGATTGTGCTAAGATGTCGTGACAATTCATCGCTACTTCTTTCAACACTTTAGGTAGAAACCCGTCCTGGCCAGGAAACTTATTCTTCTTTAGATCAGCGATCATTTTTTCTATTTCTCATTGGGTGAAGTCTATTTCCTCCAGCTTTTTCCTCAAGTAAGAATCTCTTGCATAGGAGATGGGACCACACTCTTCAGTAAATACTGAAGATAAGTAGTCGTTGGGGAGGTTAGCATTTTTCTGCATCTGAGTACTTTAATGTTCCCTCCCCATTCACTAAAGGGCCAATCGTGCGATAGATTGGTTTACGGCTGTTTACATAACCAAAGAACTCCTTGGGATTCTCCTTGCAAAGTCTCGCTACTCGAAGCTCTTCGGCACACTTGGCCGCCCTTATACTGAACTTTACTCTTCTAGCTGGCCTAGGGTACTCATCAAAGTCACCAGAATTCTTTGACTGCCGGTACACTCTTCTTTTCTCGCTCAGCAGTTGACCAATTTCTCGATTAATCCATTTGGTTGAACAGAAGACTGAGGAAGGCTTTTCAAATGGCTGAATCGTAATGGAAGACTCATGAACGTAGTTTTAAATCTATTCCACGAATCTTCAATATTCTCGCACACTTTTAGCCTCGCATCAGTCAATCCAGCAAGAAGACTTGCAAAGTCTGCTCTTCTTAAATCAAGTTTCTTCGATTTCCCAGTCGCAGACTCTATCTTGGGAACCTTGACTATAAATCTGACTAGTCGGTGATCAATGCCACCGAGCTCTTCGCCTACAGAGAAATCTTCAATTAAGTGATGCTCAGAAGTGAAAACCAAAACGAGGGTATTATTTAGGAGAAAAAGAAAAATTATTTTCAAAAGAATACATTTAATGGTTACATATTTATGATTTATCATTTGGTTGATCTCTATTATACAATATAATATTTTTTACGCAGTAAACTAAAATAAATCTGGTTTTTAAAATAGTTTTAACATAGGCAATCAGATATACTTACAATTTTAAACATTTTGTTTCTTGATTTCCCACAGGCAAAATCAGGAATTATATCAGCAAATGGTATGATAGTTAAATATATTATCGCTTTTCATATAAATGGTGCTTACTACAACCGAATATTTTGAGACACGCTTGCTCAGAGTTTATTTTTTTATTCTCTTAACCCTTTAACGGCGGGATTTAAACTTAATAAAACAGCGTCACTGTGCAGAGTTTTCTTTCGAATTTCACTCATTGGTTTGCATTTTTCTTATTTTAATTACTTTTTTTACTCTCTATATATATTTATGCTTTTGTAGTATATTTTTATAAATGTTTTACTACCTAATTCAGCTAAAAAATTGAAGATACTATGGAAAATATGAAAAATTAATAAATTATTTAGCGTACTCACTATTTTTTAAGGAAAGTTCTGTCTCTGTACGGTTATCTTTGAAGCATTTCGTGTGGCAAAGATATGATTGCAATGTTAGTTTTTAAACAATCTCCATCAAAAGCAGAATGACCCCAAAACGCCTTAATTCCTCAATATAAATACTTTTCAATCATGAATTCTCTTTCGTCATTTTATTCTCAGTACACTACTTGCATCAGAAATAAACTTAGCTGCATAATTGTTTGTCTCATCACTTTGACTCGCATCGCTCTCACGCCAATCATGCTCAGATCCGTTATCTAAACTTCATCTATATGAACATCACCATTTGAATCACTAAGATGAAAGCTTGATATATTACTATATTCAATTAGTAGCTGTTCACAATCGTTTTCATTTATATTTCTCTTTGTCATGACAGCTGGGCCTCGTTCAAATTCTTTATAAAAAACATGAAAGCTCACTCAGCGTCTGAAAACCTACTGATTAAATAATATTGCATAATTAATGAATATTTGCGCTCCGCAGAATGAAGCCCAAGAATATCAGAGGCACACATAAATGTGCGTTCTTAAAGAGCTTGTCAATTTATGAACGCACATATTTGTGCGCTTCGCATTTTAGGAGTTAAGCTGTGAAAATGTCTTTTCACGTAAACATTGTGTAACCATCAGGCATAGGAATAGCCATAATATTGCTTCCAGATTAGGGAAAACTAAATGAATCTAGTCTTGATACTAATATTAGTGTAAATTGTGTTTTGAAGCTCTATCATTGGCTTGTTTGTTCTCGCCCTTCTTAAATTTCTTGCGCCTTTGTATCGTACATCTAGCTCTTGTTAAATATCCTCAAAATTATTTCTAATATTTTTTACAAAGTATAAAAGTGATGTGGTCAGTGCCATCTCTGAATTCTAGTGAGTCTTGCTTGGTTTTTGAAACACTTACAGAAAAAGAATCTAAAAATGAAACCTTAAAGCAAACTTCACTCCATCGATTTTACTCGAAGAGCACCAGCTCTTATTCTTGTTTCTGAATTTTCGTTTTAATTAGTATGAAATTAAATTAGAACATTGTTTAACCTCTAACGCTGATTTATGGCATGTGCTCCCATGTAGTATTGGACTGATACTTTGGTAATTTGGATTTGTAATCGGAATAATAACAACACAGTCAACCTCTTCCTTGTAGAAGATAAAAAGGCAATTTAGATCTTGTGCACAACTCTAAAGATGTTTATTGCATCTACAAGAAAATATACTGTAGCACAGGCACCCATTTTGAGAAAATTTCTGATGCATTCCATTCTATTTCTTGTTTATATTGCTTGTATTATCATAAGACTGACCAAGGGCTTTACTAAAATAAACTTTGCAGGCTTTCCTTAGTCCACAAGCTATACTTACATCACTGCAATTTTCCACCTCGAAAAAAAGTTAGAAATCTTTCAACAGACATGCCATCATCAGGCGAAACGGTTCTTACTAGAACAGTTAATTGAGCCACTTGGAAAAGATCTGATGTAGAGTCATCAGAAAAATTTAAATATCTTTCTTTTATCAAACTATCCAAAAATTTATTTATTTTAGATTAGTTATAAGGAGAATAGACATATTCTTTGACATATATGAAGGAGCCCAAAATCCTATGTTTTATATTTCTTTATGGGGTTGGAAAGAAATTGATGAAAATTAGCATGAGGAGGTTGTTGCCAGTACTCGTGTTCTATTTTGCTTGTCTGCTAGTCTTGAGTTTAAGGTTGAACAAATCGTTCTTGTCAAGTAAATCAACAAAGCTGTTCTATGCTCTTGATAGTTTTCAGGATTTTGAATACATTATGATTGGGCAGGCAGAAACCCAACTAGAATAAAGTCATGCGAGTGATGTTGAAAAAGCTTCACTATAAATAGGGCAATGTGCGATATAAAAAATAAATAATGAATAAATAGAAGTTTAGCTTATATAAAAAATGTCCATCATTTTCAACTAACTAATAGAGATTGGATTTGATTTCTTTCTTGTAAAGTCCTTAAAGAAAAAAGTCATCGATATTGGTTTACTAAAAATCAATAGAGGGACGAAACTCCCGATCTTGACTTTTGATGGTGACTATTTATTATTTGTTTTGGGGGTGGGTGGGTTAAGAAGCAGTCAATTTTAATGATGAATGATGATAACTTATATGACTAAAATAGTTGCCAACTGATTAAACCTTGGAAAAGGCTAATTAAGTGTTCAGGATGTGCTAGATGGTCTCACTTGACATGCTTCCCCAATGTCAACCTGACACAGGCATAGGCGAGAGATATTCCAAGGTTGGTTTGTTAAGAATGCCGAGGTGTCCAGAGAGGAGCACCTGCCGGCATTAAAGGTGACGGCTGGAACCATTCCCTTTTGGACCTAGACTTAAATTTCCTTGACTTTCTTGCTGAGATCAGGTCATTGAGGGGTGTGGTGTCCTTTATCCCAGAAGTAGCCAAGATTGCTGCGGCTGATGCCCTTGAAAAGTTATTAAACAATGTTTAACAAAAAAAGAAAAATTTAGGTTGGCTCCAGTTGTTGTTTTTCCTTTATTGGGCCCTCTACCGGCCATACAAGCACAATCTTTCAATGGGCGGCTCTTCTCTCACTTCTAAAATCAAGGCTCAATTCGCTACCTATATGGAGGAAGACTTCCCACCTGGTCTGAACCTGCCCAGCATAGTTTAACTCAGATTCAGAGGGACTAGGAAAATGTAAAAACCCAGATGGTGCCCTGAGGAGGAGAATATCTGCAAAGTTCACTGACTTTCATATTCGAAGAGCCATTCGAGAGCTCTATTCAGATGAGCGATTGGTGCTCTTTTCTGAGGAGACTAATAAAGTTGATGGACAAACATCCACCAGCTCCAGATAGCATAAATTTTCCTTAATTACTTGTAAACGGTGCACCGCCCATGGCCACTTGTGATGAGGTAAAAAAACATTTTTATTCCTTTCCTCTGTGAGCATCTGAAGGATCTGATGGGTTAAATCCGGGGCATCTAAAATCTTTGTTGGGTCGTGAAACTGTCGAGGCAGGAGTAGGACTCTTGTCTAATTTGACAAATTTTGTGAGTTTGGTCTGGCAGTGCGGGGTGCCTGATGGCATGGGCGCATGTTTTTAGAAGCATCGCTTTGTTCACTGGCTAAAAGGGATATAAAAGGGGGCGCGCCCCATTGCTGTGGGTTGTACCTTCTGTCGCCTTGCGGCCAAGGTAGGTGAGTGACGTGTCTCGGGCTTTGGATGCTCATATCTTACTGATCCAGGTTGGATTTGCTACCAATGAAGGTTGTGAGGCGGCTGCCCATTCAGGCCGGGAATATATGACTAGTGATGCCGCAGGGAGGATCCTTTTGAAGATCGACTTGCTTTTAATTGCATTCATAGGGATGTTTTCATTCTGGTTGCCTAAGAACAAATGCCTTCTTTAAGCAAAATGCTAAATCAAGATTACTCCCGGCTAACCTCACTCTTGTATCGCGGTGGGATTTTAAATTCTGCTACTGGCATACAACAGGGAGACCCATTCGAGCCTGCACTGTTTTCACTCAGGATAGATAAGATGATTAAAATCCTAAAATCAGAGCTTAATTTCTGGTACATGGACGATAGTTCAATTACTGATACTCCCCCCAAAGGTTTTTGCTGACCTTCATTCTATCATTTCTGAATTTAAAAAAATCAGGGCTAGAAATTCATAGCTCAAAATGTGAGTTAACTATCATAAATGATGCTGATACCCATGCCATTATTTAAAATTAAAAACAAATCTCCCCCATATTAAGATTATGGCTTTGAATCATATGTCTGTATTGGGCTCTCCCATCATTGGGAAAGCAATCAGACAGGCTATAGACACAAAAGCTGAAGCCCTAGAACGAATGATATCATGCCTCCAATTAATTGATCCACACCAAACTTTGGTCTTATTAAAAATTCATTATCTTTACCTAAGCTACAGTACATCTTTAGATCCTCTCCCGCCTACAGGCAGATGGCATCTTTGGAGTTTTTTGGTAACTGTGTAAAAGATGCTGTTTTCAAACTAATCAACAATGATATTCCAGGGATTCATGGACTCAGACAACTGTCCCAATTTGGCTGGGTGGCTTAGAATTACGATTGACATAAGACTTTGCTCTCCCTGGGTACCTATCCTCCTTGATTTAAGTTAACCCTTTAATGCGAGCTTTCTTTCCCCGATTACCAGTTCGGCTCAAGTGTACAGGATAGCTAGACCTTAGAGTTGCCATAGTTTTGAGGGTGGGTGTGCTAATTTGGGAGCGGCAGAGGTGTAAATGTGGATATAGTGTTGATCCTCTAGGTCTACACCCCTTATCCTGTCAGATGGTTAATGGAAAGGTGCCCAGGCACTCTGTCCTTAATGATATAGCATGCCGAAGCCTCAAAAGAGTGAGACTGCCAGCTTCTTTGGAGCCAGTTGGACTTGGCCAAGGAGATGGTAAGCGTCCGAATGGAATAAAAATGTTTCCTTTTAGGAATGCAAACAGTCTGTGTTAGGATGTAACCTGTGTCAACACTTATGCAGAGCATATTATTAACAGGTCAGCTGTCTCTGCAGCTTCAGCTGCAACAGCTGCAAAAAATTCCCAAAGGATAAAGTATTTTGCCCTGACTAAGAGTTCTCTGTTTGATCCAATAACTATTGAAACTAGTGGACTCTTTGGCCCTTCAAGTGCACGCATAATTAACGAAATAGGTTCTCGTCTCAGGGAGACTAGGGGTGACCCTTGGGAGGCTGGATGGTTCAAGCCTAGAATAAGTATTGCTGTTTAGCAGGGCAATGCAATTAGTAAATTGAATAGGGTCCGAATTGCTCATGGTGTGGGCCTGGACTTTGACTCTTAGGTTTTATCTATTCCTTTGTCTATGTCTTTCTCTAGTCAATAAAGGCCCTTTGACCCGAGATTTTCTTAGCCATACTACATCCGGGTATGTGACGCTGAGCCACTTCTCCTTCTGTTTATGAGACAACTTCATATTCTTATTCTTATAATTAAATAAACAACAAAAAACAACAATCACTTACTTTGTTAACGTGATGAGACCAGATGAAACAAGAGGTTTAAATTCATGACGTCACACAGTCACTCCGAAATATAACCTACAAATTAAAGTAGTATTATCCATTAATTTTGATCACTAGATTCTAAGGGTAAACTGGAGAAGAGGTATGTGGAAATTTACTGATAACTACAACTACCAGTTTTATAACCCTCATGTAATCAACGCTTGGTTATTTGATGTCTATTCGTTTATATAGATTTCGACCTGTACCAATTTTAGCACATTGTTCATTAACCAATTTTCAAACATTTTCTGAGAGATTATTTCCTCTCGCTTTCCTATAGACTATTTGATAATAATAATAATAAAAGCCTTTAGAACAAGGGATAAAGATCAGCCAAATCAAATGAAAGCGAAGATCTCACTTGAAACAAAACAGTAATGTGGAGATTTGGACAAAATAAACCAGGTATTCGAGCATTTTTTCCAAATAAAAAAAAATTCCTGCCAAGGCAGCAGAGATGGAGTGAAAGGAATTGAAGCTAGTGAGCTGGGAGAAGCAGAGGATACTAGAGTAACAGCAAAAGAAAAGATTGAAAGCGAGTTAGTGCATTCTAAATCTCTCTAAGAAGCATGCAGTCGACCAGTGATGCTTAACTTCAAGTATCCCGATGGAGATAAGCGGGATGAGAAGGCAAAGAGGCAAGCGGCGTCTATACTTTTGAGAAATCTGAAGAGAGTGGAAAGTAAAGGCAGAGATTGCATAGAATATGGTTCGATAATGCTCAAGCGAAGAGGAAAAATTCATGAATTGCAGGCCGAAAATAGGACAGGCCAAAGTAGCACTAAATGTACTAATATTGCGAAAAAAGTTATCCATGAAGGGCTGACGATTTTTTTATGTCGGGCGTTAATAATCTCTCTGTTCAAGACGACATCCAAATTTCGAACTAAATCAGAATAAATGAACTAATTTCCAAAGATCAGGGAAACCAGTTTTTAATTTTTTTATGAAATTTATTGTATAACAACCATAAAGACAAGAGAAGGTGTCAGAATTCAGAAAGAAGATTATTTCAGTCTCAGAATTTTCTTCCTCTGATTCATTTCTAACTCTTCTTCTTCCTTTATTATATTTCATATTAGATTTCAGTATATTCAATTGTAAAGATATTATATCCAATTACCGAAAGAACATTTTTGCATTTTCAGTGAGTTTTTTCAATATGGTTCTGGTTTGAAACGTACAAGCTCTTTTAAATATTTTTTCATTGTACAATGACCTTTTGTTATTTTACTTATTTGTGGAGACACTTTATAAGGCTAAGCTCCCTCACTAGGAATCTGTTTGCCAACTAAAATAAGGCTTGAACGAAGAGGTAAGTGAGTCTTCAATTCAAGGCAGAAAGGGAAGGAGGAGAGCTAACAACCATAGGCAGGTTAATTCTCAGCCGAGCAGTGGAATTTAAGAGTGCGCTTCAAATCAAGCACCTCATTGCTAAGAAGTGCAGACCAATGGACGCAGAGCCTGATCAGAAGCATATTAGTTTTCTTTGTAGAATGTTCAACGCCTTCTTTCGCCAGTTACTTACTCTATAGAGGGGAGGTAAATATATTGGGAGATTTAAAAGAGGGGCCAAATACGAGCCAAGAGAACCAGTGCATCTTGCGGCACTTGTGACGGAAGGGCGCATCGCTTCTCTAGGTTTCAGTTCTAGCAGGAGCATTACCACTGTTTAATCATCTACCCTCTTGCGGATAATATTATGAGTGAGATTGATTTCAAAGTCAAGTAAAGGGTGTCAAAGAAGTAAAGGGTGAGACATAGAGTTCATATGTTTATTGCGGACTTTTTGTTTCACCTCAGACCAACGCCTTAATCTGTTCAGATTTTATTGGTTGAGTGTTGTTGTTGGTTAAAGGTTATGGTGTTATTTATATCCGCATGGTTGGCACCACTTATGATATTTAAAAAAGTTCGTTGGTTTCAGTCCTCATATCAAGCGGCTGTGTTGCTGCTTATTAGTGGACATCAGCCAGGGCAAGCTCCAACTCCCCACAATGTGATGCCCAGTCACGATGGTAACCTCCCTAGTAAATAGTGTCAGCTTATAAAGAATCCGGACGGAGGTTCGAACTGCCGACCCAGCGATTGCTGGGCAAGCACGCTAACTACAATACTATATTTGTTTTTTATGTAAGTTTTATTAGTATGCTTATGGTTAGCTTTTGTTCTTTAATAAATTGAGATCCTTTGCGTACGCCGTTAATTTATATCAGTCTTTTATAACTAATGATCACTTCTTCATAATTAGTATAGATGAAGAGTGCATGAATTAGGAAGTTTCTGGTGGTTCTGCTCTCCATTTTTTCGACCTAAATGTCTCCCACAGGAGGATAAAATAAACGATACAGAATGATGAACGTGGGTTTAAGATTTAAAATAGCTTAAGAAAATTAACAGAGTACTCAAAATATGTGGCTTGGTTCGGGTGATCACAAGTACGCATTACTTGATATGTCGTACAAAAAAATAATAATATATGAGAGCAATTACACATCAGTTAAAATAAAAGGAAATGTCCTTGTCATAAAGACTATTTAGTGCCGATAAGGGAAGTGAAAATATATAGATGGTGCATTACCAGAATGCAGGAAGTAGACAATGGTTCTTTTTTGTTGTTAGGCCGTTACGATTCCACCATAGTGTTGAAGGTCTTTGGAATTTGAAGTAAATGTAACTACCATCGAGCCCGCTCATAAGGAGTAGATTTCTTATGATAGATTTATTCTCTGCCCACTTGAGTCATAATAAAACCGCTCAGATTTTTTTTAAGCATTTTTATTGGCCAGGTGCGACCAGAGAAATTGCAGAGTACTGATAATCATGCGATGCCTTCCAAAGGACATCAGCAAAAGGGAACATCAAGCCAGCTCCCTTTGAGAAAAGCACGATCATATCTGAACCTCTTTCTCGTGTGACCATTGATCTTATTGGCCCTATTCATCCCCATCTAGTGAAGGACACAGTTAAGTCCTTACTTTGTTAAACTTCGCTACCTGTTTTCCTGAGGCAGTTCCCTTAAACGCATTGATAGCGTTTCGTGCGCCGAAGATTTCATTTCCAATTTTACTCGAGTAGGAATTCCGAAAAGAGGTATTGTCGGATCGAGAAAGACAATCTACCTCCGAGCTTATGGAGTATGTCGGCAAGGTCTTCATGGTAAAATCTCTGTTTACCACTCCTTACCACCCAGCCGCAAACGGTGTTTGCGAAAAGGTAAATCGCACATTGAAAACAATCCGCAGAAAATTGTATCTAGATCAGCCCCGAGAATGGCACCATTTTAGACTCGTGGCACTGTTTGCGTGTCGTGAAATCACCCATAGGACCCTAGAATTTGCCCTCTTTGAACTACTATATGGCCGTAATGTTCGAGGTCCCCTTGCGATTTTAAAGGAACTTTTCACCAATCCTCCTATTCGTACTTCCTAGACCTCCAAAAGCGCCTCGAGATATGTACCGAGATCGCGTACCAAAATAATGATGTAAATTTGGAGAAGTATTGAACTTATCTCGATTTAAAGGCGAAGGAAAGAAGTTTTAAGCCTGGCGAGGAGGTGCTGTTACTTCTTCCCACGGAGAGTAACAATCTCCTGAGCCAGTAAAAGGGCCCGTTTGCGTTTTCTAGGTAAAAGGACCAGTGGATTACCTGATTCGAACCCTCTCAGGAGATAAAGATTTCCACATCAATATGTTGAAGAAATATCACCGCCGTGCGTGTTTCAATAGTATTGTGGCCCTCAATGAAGAGTCCCCTTTGGAAGCAGTATATCCTTCTGACTCCCTTAATGTCGTGCAAGTAGTATGCATTGAACAAGATGGTGATTACCTTATTCCATCTTTACCTTGACCCCCGGAATCATCATTCCCCGTGCTGGATGGCTCAGATAGGCTAGCAACTCTTCCAAAGAGTAAGCTGCAGCAGTTGCTAAATGGATTTGAAGATGTCATCTCCGAGACTTTAGGTTGATCCAATCTATTTGACCATGACATCGTCCTCACTGCTCAAGAACCTGTTCGATCAAAACCCTATCCTCTTCCCATCCACCTATGGAAAGCCTTTAACGAAGAAGTGGGCAATCTTTTAGCCTTAAATATGGTCGCAAGCCCGACCAAACCTTCCCTATGTGCGTTGATTTTCAAAAATTAAACTCAGTCATGGTGTTTGATGCAGAGCCTATTCCCCTTATAAACAAAAATCTCCACCTTTTTGAGGAAGCTAAATTTATTTCTGAGTTCGACCTCTGCAAAGCCTAGTACCAAATTCCCCTCCGTAAAAACCTGGGCTAGTATACTGATTTTCCCACCTACAATGGTATAATGCATTTTAAAAGACTCCCTTTAGGATTACTCACTGCATTTAGCAACTATAACAGGATTATGCGAAGGATTGTAGATGAATTGCCGCAAATCTCCTCCTACTTTGAGAACCTTTATGTTGTTAACTTTACGTGGGAACAACACTTGATAGCACTCCGCGCCCCACTTGTTAGGCTTCCTGAGCAAAGACTCACTCTTGGCCCTAGTAAATGGCACTTTGCGTACGATACCATTAAGTATCTGGGCTGCAATGTTGTGAAAAATCCGATGGGCTCCCAGGACGAAAAGTTGAGAGCCATTGTCAAGATGCTCCTTCCCCGCATAAAGAAACAGCTCAGGTCATTCATGAGATCGGCATCCCTTTAGATTTATCTCTAACTTCGCGTCTATTTCCGTCCCTTAAGTGCGGTCCTTTAGAAGAGATCTCCAGACCCCCTTCGATGGAATCCCAAAGCTACTACTATGTTACAGCAGCTCACGGACAAGCTAGCATCCGCCCCCATTTTGAGGCTCACTAATCCATCTAAACCTTTCCGCATTAGGACAGATGCGAGTGACGAAGGAATTGGATGCGTTCTGCTCCAATACTCTGACAATGGTGAAAGCCACCCGGTTGTTTACGCGAGCTGAAAGCTACTGCCCCGTGAACGTAATTACTCGGTTATAGAAGGGGAAGTTTAGCTATAGCATGGAGTATAACCAAATTTAGCATGTATTTAATAGGGAAAGAGTTTAATGTCGAAACTCACCATCACCCTTTGTCGTATCTTCGAAATACTAAGAGCCAGAACGGATGCATAATGCGTTGGCTTTTGATACTCCAACAATATCAGTTTAAAGTTTGGTATATATGTACGTGGTAACGAGAATTGTATAGCTGATAATCTAAGCCGGAATCCATTAGCTGACAATGCCGGCTAATTCGCTAATTTATAGGTCGCCTGTTAACCAGTAAGCTAATCATGGATATATGATTTAACTTTTCTTTTTAAACCATGTACATACAACTATGCTTCATGTAGTTACTTATTTATTATAGTGTTGTTCTTTTTGTTGTTCCAGTACCCTTTTAGACAAAATTCTGATTTAGTTCCTTAATATAAATGTTAATTTTTTTCGTCGACCCATTTACATTATTTTTATTTTCAGATCAATATCGTAACCTTTGGTAAGCCTATCGAATACAGGTCAGGTCCCTCGTTATTTTTATCAGGTTCTTGCCTTAATTATAATTCCTCCCATCCAAATTTACAATGGCGCTTTTGCTTTCCCCCCTCTCTCAGAAAAGCTCCATCATTTGGAAGGGAATGGTGTAAAAGAATAACCCCGACCTACTCACTTTAGTCGGAGACCACGCGCGCTACTTCCTATTTCGGAACACTCAAGATGTTATTGCCTCACTGGACACATTGGGGAAATATCCCTCTGTGGAGAAATGGCTACATTAAGCCTCCTGGAGGAGTATAGACACATTCAAGCCCCCCCTCCCTTCATGAGGAGAAGCGTGGGAAAGGTAGCCGGCGAAAATGCTTTCCATGTGTGATCGCCTCGCCGCTGTGGGCAGTTGGAGCTAACATATGTTTGAAGGCGACCACCTAAGGTCCTTAAACGACGCTCTAACGATCGTATGACCTACGAGACCCATAAACCCGTGGTTAAGAAAAAAAAAACGGTGCGAGTCAGAAGGCACGCTAAGGAGCGGTGTGGTTACGAGCCTATAATTTGCGAGCTGACTTGGGCATCCCAGTGCCACCTCAGGAATTCTCGCTCTTCCCAGATGCTAACCCACCATTCGCTCCCCCCCTTTTGCATCTGTGGCCTGGTCACTTCCCCCTTTAGATGGGGCGGCAATCCGCCTATAAATAAGCCCCGCAAAGAAAGAGAAGAGATCATCTGAAGTCGATACGCCAGAGTAGGATTAGGTCGTGAAGATCGATCCATCGGCTAGACAAGAAGATTATTAGAAGTCGATTCGCCAGAAGAAAGATTAATTCGTAAAGATCGACCCTTCAGCAGTACAAGACTATTTCCGTGAGAAACGATAGGATCAGATTGAGAAAATCGATCCCCCCCTTTTAGGGCCGTATTAACCTAAATAGTCAAGTTTTATATCGGTGCCATACCGAAGAAGCCTTTTCCGTCTGCAAAGAAGTCCGACTGAAGAAAAGCAAAGCCGCTCACACTCGAGTGATTCTTACATCGCAAGCACCGTAAGAGTGAGAGGAGAAGAACCCAGCCCCAACGAGCTCCCGTTCTTTAATCACGTTGAAGAATCACCCCCCTCCTCGACGAAATTTCAACCTTCGGCCACCACACTTCAAGGCGAGAGATAAGTCCTCCAGCGACATCCGGCAATCCCTAATACCTACCTGTAAGTTAACAATAACATTTATATCTCTATTGCGATAGTAGAAGTTTAGTACGTCCCACGTTTTAAAGGAGCGTAGAAACCATTATTCTTGAACCTAGGTCATATGTGTTTGTAGATGACAGTACATTAATTTAATGTTTTATGCTAAACAAATAGGGTCGTGATAAAAAAATACTAATTGGCAATTAGTTTGTTTATTGAAAGCCTACTTGTTTATGTTTTGTCATTCAAAATTCTTTGAGGCCAAATATAGAAATGCTTTTACTGTCGGTTTGTAATATTTAAGTTAAAATACATGTTTATTTTTTGGTAGATTCTGGTGTTTCCTCTTATCCTTATGTGTTTAAAAATAGCTCTTCCTTAAGGACTAAACCACAAAAATAGCACTCTTAGAACAAAGCCTACTTCATCATAGAAGTAACTCACGCCCCTTAAAGTATACCGTTATTAAAGGGTGTCAAAGCGTAAAGTGATCAAAGCAAGGGTCATTCTACGACATATTATAAAAGTGGTGTCAGGTCTAGAGGTTTTATATTAGAAAGAACCCAGCAGTGGCTATTTAAGGAAGAGCTAACACATAAAAGGAACACCAGGAATAATAGAATATTTGACGAATGGGAAATTGGTAAAGTTAGAGGTGGATACCATCTAAAGGTAATTGTTAGGCCAAGTGGTAAGTTTCGGTGGTGGAGTAGGTCAGGCTTGATTAAAAACAAGGTAGATGACTGACATAAGCGCGATGGCATTGTTTGACCTTTATCGGAAGCAAGGTCAAAGCCTCGGACTACAAGGAACCGAGCTGAGTTCGTTTATTCAGGAGAAAGAGAGAAACGAAAGAGAGTTTATTCAGGAGAAAGAGAGAAACGAAAGAGAAGAAAGAAGAGAAAAGACGAAAATGGAAGCTGATGAAAGAGAGAAGATAAGGGCCCACGAAAGAGCTCTTAGTAAAGACCAGTTAGAGGTGCAGTCAGTGTCATCTAAAACAGGAGTATCACCAGCGGCCAGCATGAAACTCCCGGAGTACAAGGACGAAGAAGATTTATGCTCATATCTCTCCCATTTTGAGAAAATATTTGAAGTCAATAATTGGGATCTAGAAGAAGATGGGGTCGCCAGACTGTTACCGCTACTCAATCGTAGGATGAGAGAGATATTCGTATCTTTACCCTCAGAAGCGACTGTGGACTATTCCACTCTCAAAGCCGAACTTCTCTCAGCTACAAACCTTAACCCGGAAGAATATAGGATGAAGTTCAGGCAGTCTCGTATAAGACCTGGACAAACGTACAAACATTTTGGCTTTGAGCTTCGTCGAAGCCTACAGTTTTGGATGGAGTCAGAAGGGGTAGAGATTGAAGTCGCTGCGGTCGTCGACTTCATGCTTAGAGATCAGTTACTAAGTACCCTACCCCAGGAAATCCGTGCATTCGTTAAGGACCGAAAAGCTTCTACCTTCAACGAGTGTCTGGACGAGGCTGACCTCCACGCGGTAAATCATCGGTTATATCCTAGGGAGTACAAGAAAGAGAAGGCTCCCTCCCCAAAGAAAAATGGGCCGCCACCCAGGCATTTACAGAAGAAGCCCTTTAAGTTCGCAGCAGCAAAAGGAACTTATAAACCAAATTTTGGAGGAGAAAAAAATCAAAAAGAAGTTAGGATTCCACAAGGATCATACCCTAATACCGGCACGTATCCCAGGAAGCCCGTCACTTGTTATACCTGCGGGATAATAGGTCACCTGAGTTTCCAGTGCCCACAGAACTCCCGACTGAGGGAGACCTCGAGACAACAGGTGCAAAACCTGACTGCCGCTATCCCAGCAGGACAAGCTGATTCGTCCTACGTCCCCGCGCCAACATCCGAAGAGCCCCAGCAACAGGTAAACTTTCTATTCAACAAAAGTTCGCCAGGCGGCCTACAATTTGAAGAGGGCACTGTTAATGGGTGCCGAGTATCCACTTTAGTCAGAGACACCGGGTGCACGTGCATAGTGGTATCCGACAAGTTGCTGCCCCCAGTAAACCCTGCCCATAAGAAATTCGCAATCGTCCACGACTTTTTAGGACGCGACAATCGATTCCCCGTCGTGAGATGTCATATACAATGCAGATATTTCACCGGTTGGACGGACGTGGTAGTAGCCCCGATTAAGTTCTGCGCAGTACTAATCGGACAAAACCCCCTAATTCCCCAGCAAGAAGTGGCCCAACAAGTAGTCACCCGGGCACAAGAAGCCCAGAGGAAAGAACAACCTGCTAAGTTGACCCCGAGGATTACCCTCGAAGACAATGGGTTCAAATTGACTTCCTTCGCCAGTGCTCAGAAGGAATGCCCCACTCTTAAACCTCTATGGGAGAAAGCTATTAAAGGTGAAATTCTCCAAGTGAAAGGAAAGAAGCCGATCCAGTATATCGTAGAAGACTCACTTCTCTACCGTACTATCAGCGAGGAGGATAAGGAGAACAAGAAAGCACTGTGTGTACCTCAAGAATACACGCAAAGAATTTTGAATACCGCGCATGATGGAATATTAGCCGGACACTTTGGGCACAACAAAACGGCGCAGCAGATATTCCGACACTTTTATTGGCCCCAGGCCGCAAAGGAAATTGTGGCCTATTGCCGATCATGCGACGTGTGTCAGAAGGATCCCTCCAGAGGACGGGTACCTCCCGCTCCCTTACAAAAGGTGCCCGTTATAACCGAACCATTCTTTCGAGTGGCAATTGATTTGGTGGGACCAATTCACCCCCCTTCAAGTGGAGGACACTCCTACATCCTCACTCTAGTGGATTGTGCCACCCGGTTCCCAGATGCCGTGGCCCTACGGAAGATTGACACTATTTCCTGCGCGGAAGCATTAATTTCAATTTTTGCACGAGTAGGCCTGCCTAAAGAAATTCTATCTGATAGAGGGCGCCAATTCACCTCAGAATTGATGGAATATTTTAACAAACTTCTGTTAGTCAAGCCAATTTTTACGAGTCCATTTCATCCAGCCGCTAACGGAATCTGCGAGAAATTAAACGGGACTCTCAAAAATATATTGAAGAAGTTGTGTCAAAACAACCCTACACAGTGGCACAGATTCCTGCCTGCTGCCCTTTTCGCCTGCCGAGAAATACCTCATCGGACGTTGGGATTCTCGCCCTTTGAGCTATTATACGGGAGAAATGTGCGAGGTCCTATGAGTATTCTTAAGGAATTATTTTCCAACGCGAAGCTCGAGCAAGAAATCAAATCGTCTTACGCCTACGTGATGGATATACGCGAGCGCCTAGAATACTGCTCTGGCTTAGCTCGAGAGAACGCCGAGAAAAATTTAACCAAATACCGGGACTATTTCGATATGAAAGCAAAGGCTAGAAAATTAAAGGCAGGAGATGAAGTCTTATTATTACTCCCGACCGAAAATAATAAGTTATGGGCCCAGTGGAAGGGACCGTTTGAAGTAATCGAGGCACGGGGTCCAGTCGATTACTTGATAGATACCCCAACAGGGCGAAGAACCTATCACATAAACATGCTAAAAAAATATCACCGCCGCGCGTGCATAAAGAATATTACCCTTCTAGACGAAGAAGAACCGATGGATGCCGTTTACCCGGGTACGCCCCTGCAAGTCATACACACCGTGTGTGTGGAACAAGACGAGGAATACGAACTTCCCTCGCTCTCACCTACCCCGGAAGACCCTCGGGTGGATTTAAAGATAAATCCCCACTTAGAAATTCAACAAAAAGCGGAAATGTTGAACTTGCTCATGGAATTCCCAGAAGTCATTTCTGAAAACCCTGGATGTGCCAAGGATTTTATCCATGAAATAAAACTAAAAACTAATTCAGTGGTTCGGAGCAAACCATATCCTTTACCAATCCACCTACGAGAAGCCTTCAATAAGGAAGTCCGGAATTTACTAAAATTGGGAATTTTAGAGCCATCGGAGTCCGATTATTGCTCCCCCATAGTAATGGTTAAGAAACCTGATCAATCATTTCGGATGTGCGTGGACTTCCGAAAATTGAATTCAGTGACCGTTTTCGACGCCGAGCCCATCCCACTAATAGATCAAAATCTCCATTTATTTGAAGACGCTAAATTCATCACCGAATTGGATTTATGTAAAGCGTACTATCAAATACCTCTCGCTAAGGAGTCCAAAAAACTGACGGCTTTTGCGACCGAGAGAGGTCTGTTACAGTTTACCAGGCTACCCTTCGGACTACTTACAGCCGGTAGCAATTATAATAGGATGATGAGGCGAATTATCGCTGGACTAAGCGACGTGTCGTTTTACTTCGACAACGTGTACGTAGCTACCCGTACATGGGAGTCACACTTACACGCCCTACGCTCATTGCTGGAGAAATTGAAGGAGCAAGGTCTAACCGCCGGGCCGACCAAGTGTTATTTTGCCTACGAATCCATTGACTACCTGGGATTCAAAATAGGACAAAAACACTTGACTACCCAGCAAGAAAAAGTGGACGCCATAGTCAAGATGCCCCGGCCGAAAACAAAGAAACAACTCCGATCGTTTATGGGAGCGGCCTCGTTCTATAGGCGTTTTGTACCACACTTCGCTTCCATTGCGGCCCCACTGAATGATTTGTTAAAAAAGACAGCGTCAGACCCTGTCACGTGGAACCCCCATGCAATAACTCAGTTGGAGATTCTAAAAGGAAAACTCGTAACTGCGCCCATTCTTCGCTTACCAAATCCCAACAAGATCTTCGGTCTTCGCACGGACGCTAGTCGGGACGGGCTAGGCGGAGTATTGCTTCAGTACGAAGATGACGAAACAGCCTATCCCATAGCTTATGTCAGTAGGAAACTGTTGAGTAGAGAAAAAGCCTACGCTACTATCGAAATCGAAGCTTTGGCCATAATATGGTCCATAGGTAAATTCAAATATTATCTAATAGGGCGCGAGTTCAAGTTGGAATGCGACCATAAACCGTTGTCATACTTAGGTAAAAATAAGTGTAAGAATGGAAGACTCCTGAGATGGAGTTTACTCTTGATGGAGTACCAGTACTCCATTCACTACATAAAAGGGTCCAACAATTGTATGGCCGACTCGTTAAGTCGGAACCCTGTCGACGATTAAGGAGCAGCCCAACTATTGTATTATAGCAAAGTTAAGTGTAAATCAGTAGAATTGTAAGTAAGTAGGGGCGAGTAACCCAAGTGGTAGGTAAGAAAATCCTAAGATGGCACAGTAATATAGGAATTAATGTAAGGTCAGGTGAAATGTTATCGAGGCATTCCCGAGTGAACTAGAATTTATTGTATAATATAATGTTCCGTAAGTTACCCATGTATATTATTGTAAGCGTCGGATTGGAACCCCCATCCCTCCCGTTATTTTCTTAAGAATGGAGGTAGATGTGGAGAAATGGCTACATTAAGCCTCCTGGAGGAGTATAGACACATTCAAGCCCCCCCTCCCTTCATGAGGAGAAGCGTGGGAAAGGTAGCCGGCGAAAATGCTTTCCATGTGTGATCGCCTCGCCGCTGTGGGCAGTTGGAGCTAACATATGTTTGAAGGCGACCACCTAAGGTCCTTAAACGACGCTCTAACGATCGTATGACCTACGAGACCCATAAACCCGTGGTTAAGAAAAAAAAAACTGTGCGAGTCAGAAGGCACGCTAAGGAGCGGTGTGGTTACGAGCCTATAATTTGCGAGCTGACTTGGGCATCCCAGTGCCACCTCAGGAATTCTCGCTCTTCCCAGATGCTAACCCA
Source organism: Ceratothoa steindachneri (assembly GCA_963969495.1). Taxonomy (NCBI): domain Eukaryota; kingdom Metazoa; phylum Arthropoda; class Malacostraca; order Isopoda; family Cymothoidae; genus Ceratothoa; species Ceratothoa steindachneri. The sequence continues at coordinate 135,875,237 of OZ018323.1, read as the reverse complement.
CCATTCGCTCCCCCCCTTTTGCATCTGTGGCCTGGTCACTTCCCCCTTTAGATGGGGCGGCAATCCGCCTATAAATAAGCCCCGCAAAGAAAGAGAAGAGATCATCTGAAGTCGATACGCCAGAGTAGGATTAGGTCGTGAAGATCGATCCATCGGCTAGACAAGAAGATTATTAGAAGTCGATTCGCCAGAAGAAAGATTAATTCGTAAAGATCGACCCTTCAGCAGTACAAGACTATTTCCGTGAGAAACGATAGGATCAGATTGAGAAAATCGATCCCCCCCTTTTAGGGCCGTATTAACCTAAATAGTCAAGTTTTATATCGGTGCCATACCGAAGAAGCCTTTTCCGTCTGCAAAGAAGTCCGACTGAAGAAAAGCAAAGCCGCTCACACTCGAGTGATTCTTACATCGCAAGCACCGTAAGAGTGAGAGGAGAAGAACCCAGCCCCAACGAGCTCCCGTTCTTTAATCACGTTGAAGAATCACCCCCCTCCTCGACGAAATTTCAACCTTCGGCCACCACACTTCAAGGCGAGAGATAAGTCCTCCAGCGACATCCGGCAATCCCTAATACCTACCTGTAAGTTAACAATAACATTTATATCTCTATTGCGATAGTAGAAGTTTAGTACGTCCCACGTTTTAAAGGAGCGTAGAAACCATTATTCTTGAACCTAGGTCATATGTGTTTGTAGATGACAGTACATTAATTTAATGTTTTATGCTAAACAAATAGGGTCGTGATAAAAAAATACTAATTGGCAATTAGTTTGTTTATTGAAAGCCTACTTGTTTATGTTTTGTCATTCAAAATTCTTTGAGGCCAAATATAGAAATGCTTTTACTGTCGGTTTGTAATATTTAAGTTAAAATACATGTTTATTTTTTGGTAGATTCTGGTGTTTCCTCTTATCCTTATGTGTTTAAAAATAGCTCTTCCTTAAGGACTAAACCACAAAAATAGCACTCTTAGAACAAAGCTTACTTCATCATAGAAGTAACTCACGCCCCTTAAAGTATACCGTTACTAAAAGGGTGTCAAAGCGTAAAGTGATCAAAGCAAGGGTCATTCTACGACACCCTCAATCATGCAAAGTTGTCCCGAGCCTCCACCCACCACCCGGCCAATAGGCGAGAAAGAGCCGCTGTTAAATGATGAAACGACTCCGCCTCGGAATTAAGATGTCTGGAGCTTGTGACTCTTTTCTCCAAATTCCATCTTCCCCTTGAGAATCACTATACAAATAATCGGTTTTGATTGGAGATCGAGGAGTCCCACACGCACCTCAACATCCTCCTCATCGTCTCTAATCAAAGTCCGTGAGCGTTCATCAGACAGCACGACTTTCTCCGCCGTGATTCTATCCGAGTCAATTGGTAGCTTCTCTGATCGGCAAGCCTTTAAAATTGCGCAATAGTCTCCCTTCGTTTAATTGAACCGAAGAAAATCTCTATCGATTACCTTTGAAGAAATTAAGTTTCCGCTTCTAGTGGAATCACGAAAATTCCCACATTTCCCGTCGAACGTCATCTTTGAAGATTTGCTCTCTTCATCGGAAGGTTGGTTTAGATCGTTCCTTACTTTCCTCATTTGCACCGTGTCCTATTGCCTCATCGGGTCATGCCCCACTTGCCTCATTGGAACGTTTTCCACTCGCCTCATCGCAAGAAGGACCTTCCTCGAAGTCACCGACCTATAAGACTGAAACCCCCTCCATTATTAGTATTTTCAAGTTTCCCCCTTTGATCTGAGCCTAGTAACGCTAATCAATTAATTCTATTTAGAAATCCTTCCTCATAATAATTATCAAGAGACTATTTCACTTTGAATAATCCCTTTTTGCCATTTTTAATCCTTATTTTGATGTTTGTAAATAAAATTATATTTTTGTTAATTCATCTTTAACTAAACTTAAATGATACTCTCGGCCTATTCAAGTAAATCTCGCCAACAATTTATGTACTCTGTCTGATTATTAAGGATTTGAAACCCAACGCCTCAAGTTTGACCTTCTAGTCGATCGTTAATCCCTGCGAACAGTCCTTAAACAGTTCGCATTGCAATGGTGATTAAGTCACCCCCCACATAATATAGGAGAAGTGTATGATATAGACTGGTGTACTACGACAAGGGGTTTGTAGTTGCTAAGTGGAGACAAGGTAAGGGGAGTCTTGCAGACCTTGCGGAAAATATTGACTAGTGTACTTGTGAAAAAGAAGTCGGTTTGCCTTCAAAAATGTCCTCTTAATAAGCAAAGGAACTTGATATTATTTTCAAGAGTCGAAAACAATTTCACTGATAATTTAGAATAGATATGGCTTTAGGCTTCATGCACCCCAGTGTAGGTAATATATAGTCATATTTGATATCTTCGCTAGCAAGTTTTCGACAAAGTTTGTAAAGTCATTAAAAGCAAAATAAACTATTTTAACTGCTCTAACAAAATTTTTATAGATAGGAGATTACTTATGGCATTTGAGACTGAGATGGAGTACAATTTCTCTAAATTCGCTTAACTCTGATACCAAACAAGTTCAAAAGGCCATAATGAATCTTACATGGACTCGACATGTATCCCCAATCTTTGGATTCTCCCCTCGGAGAGACTTATATAGCAGACGCCAGCGACCGTCTTTCCGAGCAATGTGATTGAGTTTATTGAAGCAGAGGGTCTTTCTTAGGAGGCAGTTCAGACACTTATTTTTGTGCAATTTTTAATTTAACACCTGCCGCAGTGTTAGGCCGAGCACAGACTATCAAATATTATTTTATAATATATAACCTTTACACTTTTCAAGGTGGGCAAACAAGCTATAATTTTACATACACAATAATGAAAACAATATTCTAATTACGAAATATTTTTTTTAATGAAGTTGGACCTACTTTATCATTAATAACAGCTTTAATGCACCAAGATAATGATTTGTTTAGTCCTCGAAAAGTAAAGTATCTAATAAAGCATTTTCAACTCATTCTTTGAGCACAGCCTGCTCCAGATCTTTCAGAGACCCATGTGCTATTCCATTGTCACCATAAGTGATCGAATTTATTAAGATCTGGCGATTCCGGGGAAAATTCTAATTGTCTCATCCCGACAGTCAGCATCATAAGCTTCATTAAGCCTTCATTAAATCATAACACATGGAAATAATAACCTGAGGAAACCAAAAGACTTTTATATTTTTTAATTTGTTGTTATTTTTCCTATGTGCTTTTGTTGTTTTATAATAGATAATGAGTTGGATTTTATCCGTTTGATTTTTAACGGATAAGTTTATAAATCTCATCATCTATTATAAAACAACAAAAGCCAGCAATCTTATGATGAAAATAACGTCTGCCTAAACTCCTGGGATCTCAAGTAAACCTACATAGTTTTTGAGTTCATCTGCCCCGATAAAGACTGTAAGCTTTATAAAAACTCTAAATATATTGGCATGACAACTACCACAGTTTTGACACGGTTAACTATGCATTTACGAAGCGGAGAGCCTAACAACCATATAGAGAGTGCCCATAATATTCACCTAACGAGAGATACGCTCGTTAATAACACTCTTCTTAAAAGAAAAGAGTGAATAAAGCGAGGCTTAACATCTTAAAAGCCATATTAATAAATGAAGATGAGCCGTCCCTCAAAAGTCAAGCGACAAGCTGGAATCGCATATTAAAACTATTTTAAAAATTCCACTCAGAGGAGTGGCTCATTTCCTCTAACATTACGTATAACCAAAGCGGAATAAATACCCCCTAAAAATCGTTTTCTTTTACTTTCTGCCAGATCCTCACTATACTCATTACATCGGTAAAGAAGGCAAGAACATTTCAAAATGCTCCGAAGATGATCAAATAAGATCGATAGTTTAGCAATTTAGTTTGGTTTTTACTAAACACATTCATTTAAAAAAGAGAAAAATACTGAACAAGTAAGCCACCATCTACAAGATGGAATAAAAAAGATAGTTAGAAGAAAAGAAAGTTGCTAAAGGAAATCAATTATGGCAAAATACACAAAGGTCTTCAACAAAATTTGTATTCAAGAAAGACTGCTACCCAACTACACTAATATATATATATATATATATATATATATATATATATATATATATATATATATATATATATATATATATATATTTATATATATAAGGAGAGAGGAGAGAGAGAGAGAGAGAGAGAGAGAGAGTTTGGCTATTCCACGACAGTCTCATATCCTCTTTGGCGGAAACAATCCATTAAAAGGTTGAAGACTAATTTGATAAAATTATATTCACTTGCAATTTTATGCTCCTTTCGGATTATACCTGTCAGCAATATACTCGTACCTGGATGGAGGGACAAGTTTATGATACGTGATCATAGTGGTCATCCCGAATGCCTTGTATACTAATAGACTTTATTTTGTATGTCTCATTTCAAGGTCATCGTTATTCAAAGACCATTTGGGCAAAAAACAAAGTTAGTCTGGAACAAAGTCTGCTGATCAAAGTCGCTTGCTTTTACTTATTCTGATTTATCACCTTACGACCTTCAAAACTTTCAATAATTCACGGAGTAACCTTAGGAGGATCTTAGCAATCATATCATTTGAAAGTGAAATTATTGAAGTTATTGCCAAATAATTCTCTGGCTAACTTGGGAGAACTTTAGCAATTATATCATTCACAGGAGAATGTAAACCAACATAATGGCTCCGAATTTTGTTATAATCGGCCGAATAGTTATGATGTTATTGCCAAAACACAATATTCTTGGGATAATCTTTGGAGGACCTTAGAAATTATATAAGTCGGAAAAGAATCCAAAACAACATAATTGTTTCAAGTTTCGTTAGATTTGGCCGAATAGTTACAATGTTATCACCCCCCCCCCCAAAAAAAACAGGGACCGACCGACATTTTAGATATATAGTCACACGCAATTAAAAATGAGTCGCTTTTTTAAGGCACGATTAAAGTCCCCGAGGGAGGTGAGATGGGTGTTTCGCAGCAGGCAGTTAATTCTACATTCCTGTTGCAAATATAGAGAAAGCTCGATAACCTGAACATTACAGACGACTAAGATGAACAAAATATAAAGGGAAATATCGAGAAAATTAGGCTCTTAGTGGCTGGGATAAGCTTTATGTGGATATCAGGTAGGAAAGGGTTGCTGTTTTTAAGATTTTATTTGTAAGAAAGGGGAACATGAATATAATTCTGATCAAATGGGAAGCAAATGCCGTTGACTGATTGGGCCTGCATGATAGAAATGTTCCGGACGGAGAGGAAACCTCTGGATAAGATTTGACCAAGTATTATGATATAATTGTGGTAGAATGTGATCAAGCTCTAACTGAGTTACAGTAATTGAGAAGGAGAGTAACGGAAACATCAATAGCGATCTCAAAACTGTGACAGTGAGAGCGGAAATGGTTGAAACTAGAGAAACGGAAGGAATATGACTGGTAAAGGTTAGGTACATTGCTTTTAAGCGATGACTCATTATCAAAACTGACACCGAGATTAATAAATTTGTTAGAAAAGGCAACCGAAAAGCTAAAACAGTAATGAAAAGGACTACTAATATTGCTAGGAGTAAGTTATAGAAAGTTTTCAGAGATATTCAATAATACCTTTTTAGACTGATAGAAGTTTGCTAAATTTTGAAAAGCTAAAATAGAAAAAAGAAAGATATACCTGTCTATCCCGAGAAATGAGGTTTAGATGATCGACCAAGTCGAAGTCGACGCAAAAGTGTAACAAGCAAAGCAAAAATGATAAGAAATAGGAGAGAACCAAGAAATGAGCTTTACGGAACTTCATAGCATACCTCTACCCACCGAAATATATAGACCACGATTTGAATATAGAGACTACGAGATCGTAGATACGAGCGAAATCAGCAAAGTTATTTCCAGACACACCCAGAAATTACAAAAAGGAAATGAAGACCAATATATTCGAGAGTATCAAAGCCTGCGTGGGGGTTTAAAAAGTTTTCAGAGAGCCATTCAGTAAAACTCTTTTAAGTTTATAGAAGTTTGCTAAATCTTGACAAGCTAGAGTGGGAGAAAAAGAAAAATACCTACATATAGAGACTACGGAGAATAAGAATAGAAAAGCAGGAAGATAAGTTTTTCAGGAGACACTGGAGCAAGAGAAATGAACTAGGTAGTTTAAGTTAGTTAATTGGTGTCAAGCAACATAAATTAAGATAGTAAACAATGCAGGACCAGCCTGGTACAAAGAATTAATTGGATAGCCTTCAGAAACAAGGTGAACTGCAGTAGGCAAAATCAGCTGAAGTATGGGTATAATGGTACACATCCTACTTAAGGCGTTTAAATTCTATCTCTTCTCCCTGCTTCCAGATAGAGAGGATCTGAAACAAAAACTTCTGACACATCTTACGATGGAATCGATCAAGCGACAGAATTGTTGAAAACAAATGTAGATGAGATGGTGAAAGGAATGCTAATGCTCAGAGGTAGCGTCTAGGGATAGCCAAACTTTTACATCCCATTAGTCAAATTTTCCTGCACTAGTTTTCATGCGCCATAAAACTTTTGTATTTCTACTCAATTTTACGGGACTACAATTTATCGCATCCTTGTCAAATATTTTCCCCCTTCCCCACCTGGCATTGTTTATTCGATAGGCTGAAACAACTGCCAGAAATTTTATTAGGGACAAACCGGGAAAGAACTAGATCTCAGGGTTAAGCAACATCAAGCCAATGTACGTAATCACAGTAAGAAATCTGCGATTTTTATACATATGTACAATCTTAACCATAGCACTAACTGGCAAACACAGCCAAACCAGTCATAAAATGCAGTAATTATATTTCGTGAAGTATATTGGAATGTATCTCCATTAACGCGTTCCCAAATTTCAACCGTAGCCCTGGTTTTTTCATGGTAGACTCCATTTTCCCTAAATACATAAAATCTCAAATAAAGTTGTTTCAGGATTTTGTACCTCCTAATTAAGGTTCAAAGGTGGGTAGTCTAATCCCCCCTTCCAGTATTTAAGACAATGTATGTCCAGCCGCCTGTTCATTCCTTGAAAACGTCGTTAAGAATAAAGACGAAACCGCTCGGAATGGTTTTTCCCTTTTCCTTTGTGAGTGTGTGTGTATATATATATATATATATATATATATATATATATATATATATATATATATATATATATATTCCAGGTGATAGAAGCGCTGGCACCTCACTTTTAAATACCCTAAGAAGATTATCAATAGGAAAAGTTTAGTTGTTCCGAGCCCATTTGCTCATCTTCAAATCATAAAATTACTAAATTTATAATAATCAAGAAATAACTACCATATAAAAAATGTATTATATGCTTAACTTACAAAGAGAATCAAATTTAAATGACTGGCAGAAATAGCATAAAATCAATTTTAGATAAAGAAAGTTAAAAGAAAAAACTCTATGCAATGAAGAAATACCAAAATTATGTCAAAGAATTATGGAATTTAAAGTGATAGTGAAAACAGGATCCGAATCAATATTGCGTTTTTAAAAATTCAATAAGAAACAATTTATTAGAAAGAACTTTAAGGAAAATATTAACAACGCTTATATGAAATATACCAGTGAGGGTGAGGTCTCCATAGGAAATACTAAAGAAAGCAGATTATTGCTTTGTGATTTTCACCGTTGGTTATTTTGGATGCAAGAGTTAGTTGTTAGTTACATAACGATAGTTATTATTGAGCGTAAGTCACTGAAACTTGATCTTCCTTGGTGGGGACTAGGCCCACCTCCAAAGTGCTATAGGAAGCGAGCGATGTCACCTATTGCTTTCCACTATATATATATATATATATATATATATATATATTGTGATAGAATTGCCTAAGGCGGCCGTGCCTCGCTTCTATCAGATATTGAAACGCATGCTTCCCACGTGTATCCTGCGAGAAGGAGGTAGCATGGCGTTCTTATCGCCTTAACGTTTCCGATCATTATCTTACCTCGCTCCAAGTTTAATCAAGGAGGTTCAATCCCCTGTTTCCCTCCAGGCGTCGATATGGCCAGATTGAATTAGACTTTTTGGAATAAAAGATTTTTCCAAGCGCTACCGGGATATTCCATGGAAGTCCATCATTGTCCCCTACTCTGAGGGGCTGGCTCCGGCTATTTATGCGATAGAATTTCGCGTTTGAATCAGATCCGATTATCTTCGCGAGGCATCACGCTGATCCGGTCTCAATTGTGCACCTAGGAACTCTACCTCGAGAACCCCCTTATTGTCCAGAAGAGGACAATATCCTTGAGTGCCAAAGTTAGTGCCTCTCGAGACGCCAAGTCAACATGGCCCCACTGTTGTTCAAAAAGAGAACAACTCTAGAACAGTCATTGTTCTTCGAGCCCGTTCGACAAGAAACCGTTCTCGTTCCCCTGATATCACGTCAGTAGTAATTTAATTCCAGGCTTTTGACGTTCTTTAAGAGAACGCTTGGTTACACCAATAACCTCAATTGTTCATCCAAAACATCTCCTGTATCCTGACTCAAGGATCGCTCGTACGTCCGAGCCTCACTTTGCTCTCACCCCTCGAAGCGAGTCCTTCCCCCTCGTTAAGGACAACCCCCTGAAACCCCCTCCTCCTGGGAAGAAATCGCCAGCCGGGCGAAGCCATTCCTTCATATCGCCTTCCTCTGCACGAAGACCTTATAAATACGTAAGCTACGAATTGCATTTAACTATTTAACTTTGCGCCAACGTAACTCTGTGCTTTATCACTGATCTAGCCGCCCGTTTCCGTTTTTGTTTGTTTTTGTCCTTTTAAATCCCTCCAAATCTTAATCCTCCGCTTAGTCAAATTTATCCCATCATCTTTTTTTTAATTTCATGTGTATCTCCCATTTTGATCGCCGGTCATGTAAATATTTTCCATGTGTTGTTTTGTTAGATTAATTAATAAAATTCTATTTCATTAATGCTTACAATATTATTCATCCTTGGGCTCCGTTCCACTTCTTAAGTACATTGAAGATAAATAAGCCCTATCCAGGCCTATTTATTGACGTAGAGTCATTCTCGGCCATCTGATCAACCCCGCACTGGAATATAGAATAGATATATAGAATAGAATAGATATATAGTATATCGTCGGAAGCCTTTTCTACGACATATATATATATATATATATATATATATTCTATTTAAATTTGATGTTGAGTGTGTAAGATGTAACGCTATATCTTTGCAAACACTGGTCTCAGTCGAGTGAAGCATAGTGTTATAGGCTCTAAGAATAGAGTATATTAAATCCCCTTTTTTAACGATTGCTATCCCTTTTTGAAACTTAATTAGCTGTAGTAGCTCAAGTAAGTGGTATAATAATTTGTTTTTGTGTTTATTTTAGTCATTGGTTATCCGGGTCGAGAAACCAATTTAAAATAGGTCATTTCCCATATTTATGTAGGCCAATTCTCTAGAAGGCATACTTCTTACCGCAAAAGAAATTAGTTGGTGACTACTGCCTACCAAGAGCAAATATGACTCAGTTTGAAATCTTCAAAGCGCAAGGAGAATCCTTGGGACTTTCCTAAAGAGAATCGACTGAGTACATCCAAGAAAAGCAACAAACAGAAAAAGAAAAGTTAAGACAAGAAAGGCAAAGAGAAGGAGAAGAAAAAAGAAAGAGAAATTCAACGAGAAGAAAGAGAAAGAGAGATTCAACGAGAAGGAAGAGAAAGAGAGGAACGAAGAAGGTAAGCCGAGCTTCACCATGAGCTTGAAATGGCACGCATACAAGATGAAACACAATCAGTGAGTGCACGTTCAGAATCCCTGTCCAATCCCCCACTTAAGCTCCCCAATTTCAGGGATGGAGAGGATTTCGAGGCATTTTTATCGCACTTCGAAAAGATCCTTGAAAGCAACAACCAGGATTTGGAGGCCGAAGGCGTAGTGACGTTACTGCCCCTCTTAAATTCCTAATTGCGCGAAATCTTCATTTCCCTACCATCGGTGTGTACAATTAAATACAGTACATTAAATGCTGAGTTACAGACAGGAATTTCGAGGAGGTCGTATTAAACCCGGACAGACGTTCCGTCAATTCGGATACATTCTCCAGAGGACTTTTAAATTCTGGTTAGAATCCTCAAAAGTTGCCCCTGACTTCGAGTCCTTAACAGACTTCGTGTTGCGGGATCAATTTTTGGCGTCTCTCCCGTCGGAGATCCGCGCGTTCGTTAAGGATCGTTGGTGCCAGTCCTTTAAAGAATGTACCAAAGAAGCGGATGTCTATGCTGCCAGCCATAATTTGTACCCCAAGGAGAATAGAAATTCTCATTAATCCCCCTACCAGGAAAGAAGGAAGGATTCCCACCCCTTCACAGGAAAGCCAACGAAGTTTCCAGGCCCCGTAAAAGCCCAAAACATCTTCCCTTTAAACTAACAACGGGACATCAAACCTCCCATTAATATTTCTCCACCATCAATCTTCCCGAAGCGACCGATCATATGCTTCACCTGCGGTGTAGAAAACCACATGAGCTGGAATTTCCCCCAAAATTATAGGCTTAAAAACGGAACAGCCCATCAAGTACCTTAGATTAAGAACACACCGGCTTCCCCGGGGATGCAGACCCAAGGATCAACTTCTCCTCTCCGTTAGGGCACCAGTTAAATTTTATTTTTGATGAAAGTTCCCCGGGAACTTTGAAATTTGAGGAGGGCAGCGTGAACCGTTGCCAAGTATCTACCCTCGTCAGGGACACAGGGTGCACTTGTTTCATCGTGTCCGACGAGCTCCTCCCCCCAGTGGACCCTAACCACAAAAAATTTCGGTAGTACATGACTAGCTTGGGCGGGCGAACCGATTCCCCGTCGTTAAATGTTACCTGCAGTGTTAATATTTTGATTGCTTGGCTGAAGTCATTTCGGCACCTATAAAGTTTTGTTCAGTACTTATAGGGCAAAGCCCTCAAGTAAGCTCCGACCCTGTGTCCCATGCCACCCTTAATCGAGCCTGAGCGAAGACGGAAGCACAGGAACACAGCCCCCTCAGAACCCCAATACCGTCCGAATTCTCGGAGATCCTTAACCAGGATTTTAGGTCAGCACAAAAGGAGTGTGAGACACTAACACCCTTATGGGAAAAGGCCCAAACAATTACAAGGAGACTGTCCGTGGAACCAAAATAATAAGGTATCTGGAGCAAGGTGGTCTACTCTACCGATCCACCGAGGACAGTAATAACGCCGTTACAACCGCCTTATGCCTTCCACGATCACATGTAACTATAGTGCTAAAATTACCTCATGACAGCATCTTTTCAGGTCACTTTAGTAAAACCAAAACGGCTCAGCGTTTTTTTAAGTATTTTTACTGGCCGGGTGCTGCAGCTGACATCTCAAAGCATTGCCAATCATGCGATGTGTGTCAAAAGACGACCGTTAAGGGGCGGGTCAAACCTGCTTCTTTACAAAGGGGACCAGTCATCACTAAACCCTTCCCTAGAGTGGCCATCAGCCTGGTTGGCCCTATCCACCCACCCCCCCTTCGAGCAAAGGGCACAGCTACATTTTTACTTTGGTTAATTTTGCTTCCCGTTTCGAAGAGGCAGTCCCCCTTCACCGAATTGATAGTATTTCTTGCGCCAAGGCCCTCATTTCGATCTTTTCAAGTGTAGGCATCCCCAAGGAAATACTCACAGACAGAGGACGGCAATTCACCCCTAAGCTGTTGAGGTACGTATGGAAGCTGCTCATGGTAAAGCCCCTCTTTACCCCCCCCCCTTCCTTCCACAGACAAACGGAATGTGTGAATAATTAAACGGAAATATAAAATCAATTATTAAGAAGATTTGGGCCGAGCAGCCCCGCGAATGGCATCGATATCTCCTGGTCGCCCTATTCGCCTATCAAGAAATTCCTCATTGCACATTAGGCTTCGCACCGTTCGAGCTCCTTTATAGACGTAATGTACGCGGACCACTCAGCATTTTAAAGGAGTTGCCAACCAAGCCCCAACTGGACCAAGAACTACAGTCATCATACGCCTATGTCCTAGATCTTCGTCAGAGGCTCGAGAAATGCGCGAACATCGCCTATGAAAATGCCGACGTCAATTTGGACAAATATAAAACCTATGTTCATGTCAGGTCGGTAGATAGGAAATTTAAGCCCGGTGATGAGGTACTCCTGCTCCTTCCCACAGCGAGTAATAAATTACTGAGCCAATGGAAAGGTCCGTACTCTGTCCGCGAGGTACGAGGACCGGTAGATTACCTCGTTGGTACCCCAGCAGGCGATAACCTCTATCACGTTAACTTATTAAAGAAACACCACCGACGCACCCATGGAGATACGTTCGTAGCACTGGACGAAAAATCGGCGCTTGAAGAGGATTACCCCGCGGAGTCCCTTAATGTGATTCAGACAGCGTGCATTCAACCTGATGCCGATTACCCTCTTACTTCCCTGCCAAGCGAGTCTTTTGAACCCTCTGACCTGGATATTGACGCGCGGCTGACATTACATCAAAAGTGTCAGCTACAACAATTACTATGTCAGTTCGACAACGTTATTTCGGAAAAGCCTGGATGCGCTATTAGATTCGAGCATGACATCAATTAACGACCTTGGAACCTGTCCGTTCAAAACCCTATCCCATGCCGATATATTTACGCCAGGCTTTTAACGCCGAAGTAGATAATTTGATTAGATTACACCTAATAGAACCTTCCACCTCTAGCTATTGCTCCCCTATCCTCATGGTCAAGAAATCTGATGGCTCTTATCGGATGTGAATCGACTTCAGGAAGTTAAATTCGGTAACTGTGTTCGATGCTAAGTCCATCCCGTTGGTAGATCAAAACCTTCACCATTTTGAAAACGCCAAGTTCATCTCAAAACTTGATTTGTGTTAGGCATATTACCAAATTCACCTCCGGCATGATGTGAAACCATATACCGCCTTTGCTACTGAGAAAGGCTAAATGGAATTTGAGCACCTTCCTTTTGGCCTTGTGACCGCTTGCAGTAACTATAACCGTCTCATGAGAAGGTTGTTAGATGGACTTTCGAATGTCTCCTTTTACTTTAATAACGTCTACGTCACTACTCGTGAATGGAGTCACCATCTAACTACCCTACTAGCTCTCTTTGAGCGATTGCGCGAAAATGGCATCACCATTGGCCCCAGCAAATGCAATTTTGCCCACGAAACCATAAAATACTTGGGTTTTAAAATAGGACAAGGCCAGCTAGGTCCAAAGGAGGACAACAGTAAGGATATCGCCGACATGCTCCTCCCGAATACTAAGAAACAATTAAGATCATTCAGAGGATCAGCTTCTTACTATCAGCGATTTGACCCAAATTTCGCTGCAATCTCGGCGCCACTCAGCACCATCTTAAAAAAGAATTCCCCCGATCGACTACGTTGGAATAATGTTGCTATTTCGCATTTTAACCAGCTCAAGAGTAAGCTCATTTATGCCCCCATTTTGAAGTTGCCCAACCCGGAAATTCCTTTGGGATTAGGACCGACGGGAGCAACGAGGGCATTGGGGGTGTACTCCTCCAATATGAGGATGACGGAACGAGTCATCCAGTTGCATACGCTAGTCACCAGCTATTACACCGCAAAAAGAGATAAGCTACTATAGAAAAGGAAGCTCTAGCTATTATTTGGGTTATTGAAAAATTTAAAATGTATTTAATAGGAAATAAATTTCGGATAGGAACTGACCATCGCCCGCTGGCCTATATTCGGAATGTACGACACTCTAACGGCCGAATTATGCACTGGAGTATAATCTTGCAAGAGTATCAATTTAAAATAAATTATATAAAAGGTTCCGATGATCACGTCGCTAAGGAACTCAGTAGGAATGCTTTACCGAATAGTGCAGATTAAATAATAATCCGTAAGATCAGGATTTCCATGTATGTATGTATATACCGTCTTGTACGAATTAATTGGATTCTAGTGTAATATAATTAGTTTAACTGAATGTAAATGTCAGAATTTCGTGGCTTAATGTCTATTTTGTTCGTTCTTATGTTGGTACATTTGTACCTATTTATCTACGCATGAATTCTTTTGTCCCATATGTATTTTTTTTTTGGTATTAACCTTTTTGTAAACGATCGAAATTAGCAATTTTCGCAATTTTTTATTTCATGTCATTATTACGCCATGTAGAAATTTTATATTATTCTATTGTTCCCCCATGTCTCTTTTATGGCTAAGATTGTATTAAGGGTTGGTTTCACTTATAATCACATCATCGACATAATTATAGGTATTGATGTAAATGGTAGCTTGGGTGCATGAAAAGTCGGTCGATGCAAGAATATGAGTTCTCCAAAACGGAGCTCTATGGTTGTCCCTTTTCTCTCCATTCGAAAGTGACAACTTCCCCCGGAAGGGAGAGGTGTGATAGAATTGCCTGAGGCGGCCGCACCTCGCTTCTATCACATATTAAAACTCATGATTCCCACGTGTAGCCTGCAAGAAGGAAATAGCATGGCATTCTTATCGCCCTAACGTTTCCGAGCATGATCTTCCCCTGCTCCAAGTTTAATCAGGGAGGTTCAATCCCCTGTTTCCCTACAGGCGTCGATCTGGCCAGATTGAATTAGGCTTATGGGAAGATAAGATTTTTCCAAGCACTACCGGGACATTCCATGGAAGTTCCCCATTGTTCTTTACCCCGAGGGGCTGGCTCCGGCTAATTATGCGATAGAATTTCGCGTTTGAATCAGATCCCAATTATCTTTGCGAGGTATCAGGCTCATCCGGTCTCCCTTGTGCATCTAGGAACTCTACCTCGAGAACTTCCTTATTGTCCAGAAGAGGATAATATCCTTGAGTGCCAAGGTTCGTGACCCTCGAGACATCAAGTCAACATGGCCCCACTGTTGTTCAGAAAGAGACAACTTTAGAACAGTCATTTTCATTCGAGCCTGTTCGACAAGAAACGGTTCTCGTTCCCCTGATATCACGTCAGTGGTAATTTAATTTCCCCCTTTTGACATTCTTCAAGAGAACGCTTGGTTACACCAATAACCTCAATGGTTCATCCAGAACATCTCCGGTATCCTGACTCAAGGATCGATCGTACTTCCGAGCCCCACTTCACTCTCACTCCTCGAAGCGAGTCCTTCCCTCCTATTTAAGGACAACCCCCTAAAAACCCCTCCTCCTGGAAAGAAATCGCCAGTCAGACCGAAGCCATTCCTTCAAATCGCCTTCCTCTACACGACGACCTTATAAATACGTAAGATACGAATTGCTTTAGAACTATTTAACTTTGTGCCAACGTAACTCCGTGCTTTTACACGGATCTATCCACCCGTTTCCATTTTTGTTTGTTTTCTCCTATTAAATCCCTCCAAATCTTAATCCTCCACTTAGTCAAATTTATCCCATGACATTTTTTTTCATTTCATGTGTATCTCCCATTTTAATCCCTAGTCATGTAAATATTTTCCATGTGTTGTTTTGATAGATTAATTAATAAAATTCTATTTTATTAATGCTTGCAATATTATTTATCCTTGGGCTCCGTTCCACTTCTTAAGTACATTGAAGATAAATAAGCCCTCTCCAGGCCTATTTATTAACGTAGAGTCATTCTCGGCCATCTGATCAACCCCGCACTGGAATATAGAATAATCACCACAAAGAATATTTATATATATATATATATATATATATATATATATATATATATATATATATATATATATATATAAATATATATATATATATATATATATATATATATATATATATATATATATATAGTATAACGTCGGGAGCCTTTTCTACGACATATATATATATATATATATATATATATATATATATATATATATATATATATATATATATATATATATATATATATATATATATATATATATATTTGTGTGTGTGTGTCCGTTTGTGTCTTTTGTGTTTGTTTGTGTTTGAATTTAATAATAATATATAATAGCAAGTGAGAACAACAAAAAATGCCAATTTAACCCAGAGAAAGACAAAAAAAAAACAAATTTCATTTCCTTTCGACCTTTATATAGTTCATTCTCAAAGAATACATAAAGCATGAGAAAACAATACTATATATTGTTTTTTTCATTCTTTTCTTGTTATTCTCTCTCTCTCTCTCTCGTTTTTATTTTTCTCTTTCTATCTTTTGCCATGCCTCTGACCTGCTTAGTTTTTAGGTTTTAATTATAGATGTTCTTGATATATTCTTAATATCTCTTCTTAACATCGACATTTCCTGACCGTTAGGTTCACTTTCTACATATTTAGGAGAGAGCAATTGGCAACTCCTTTCCTTCATCAAGCGACTTATTGAGTAATTAAAAGACCGACTTTTCCTATTTATTTTTATTTTTTGTCTAGCTTCTTTTATTTTTTGATAATAAACTGAATAGAGTTACAAACATAGCCTCACCTCGATTGATCAAAGCAGGATACTCCTTCTTCAGTTTGTCGTACATGCGGTCTAGCTGCTAGCAATAGAAATTATCTTTGATGGCCTAACCATGCGGAAATTCATTACTTATTGGAAATTCCACCGTGGAACCAATGCCGGTTGTTTACCTCGCAGAGCCCATTTCCTCTTCCGATCAGGATTATCCAATTACAACCACTTCTCATCTGATATGACTTTTCGCATCCAGAATCGGTCGTCCATTGGGATTTTGAAAAGTTGGATGCAAATCTCTACTCTATGGGCAGCTTCTAAGTCGGTGAGGTCATATGGATCCAATTAGGGCTTTTTGTGAAAAAAAATCCATTTGATGAAATCGGTTCAGCGCAGTCTAATGGGAATGACACTCCAAAACCTTTCACAAGATCATGTCTCCTTGCAGAAAATTCAGTTTTCAATGCTGCGACAAAAGCCTCACTTTCAAAGGTTGATGATCTGCTGGAAGGTGGTTGATCGTCAAGAGTAAGATCATTGGAGTTTAAATATCTGTACCAGCTCTAGACCTTCGCCTGATTCACTGTGCCTTCTTCTTCAGTATCGCAAATGTCGTTCACAGCAAACCTTGTAGAAAGTTTTCGCTTGTAACATTAGCGCATAAAAACTTAATAACACATTGTTCCAAACTCATTTCTGTCAGTTGAAGCTTAACAAAGAGAAATAAACTGCTCAGGAGGAACAAGCAACATAAGCTTAGGGAGGCTGGTAGTCAAATGAATACGGTTAACCTAACTTAATGTATTCGAATGAGTAAGGCTAACCTAAACATTTGTAGTTGAATGAGTAAGGCTAACCTAAGCTAATATAGTCGAATGAGTATGGCTAACCTAACCTTGCAGAAAATTCAGTTTTCAATGCTGCGACAAAAGCCTAACCACTTCTCATCTGATATGACTTTTCGCATCCAGAATCGGTTGTCCATTGGGATATTGAAAAGTTGGGCAGCTTCTAAGTCGGTGAGGTCATATGGATCCAATTAGGGCTTTTTGTGAAAAAAATCCATTTGATGAAATCGGTTCAGCGCAGTCTAATGGGAATGACACTCCAAAAATTTTCACAAGATCATTTCACAAGATTGCAGTTAATATGGCCACACTGAGGCTCATTAACACTGCATTATGCAGAGAGGAGAGACGCTCCTCAATCAAGTTTCAAGTGGTTGTATTCAATATACCACTCCCTTCCTTTAACAGGGCATGGTAGCGATTTCACCCACCCATGTTCTGTTAATGTAATAGTGTGTTAAAAGGGCATTGGAAGTGTGATTTTAAGAATGTTGGGCTGTTCTATTGGATATGGCGACTTGCTTGAGTTGATGTTATTTCATTTAGGATGTGCTGTTATAAGTCCATGTGAGTCTACCCACGGGCGACTCTTCATGTCATTATGTCGGTCGGTCAGTCCACATTTTGCTTTTGTAAAAACATTGTAACTTTTCAGCCGATTCTAACGAAATTTAGAACCCTTATGTTTTGCATTCTGTTTAGAATGATATAATTGCCAAAGTCCTCACAAGGTTAGCCTGGGAATTGATTGTTTTGGCAATACCATCATAAACTATTCGGCCAATTCTAAAGAAATTTAAAACCCTTATTTTGTTTTGCATTTACTGCCGAATGATACAATTGATAAAGTTTTCCTAAGGTTAGCCAGAGAACTACTTTGTTTTAGCAATAACATCATAACTATTCGGCCGATTCCAGCTAGATTTGAAACCCATATGTTGTTTTACATTCTCCTTCGAATTATATAATTGTCAAAGTCCTCCCAAGGTTAGCCCGCAAATTATTTTGTTTTTGTAATAATATCATAACCATTTGGCTGATTCTAGGGAAATTGTACTTTCTTATATTTTTTTATATTCTCTTTCGAATGATAGAATTTCGAAAATCCTCCTAAGGTCAGTTCGGGAATTATATTGTTTTGCTAATAGCCTTCTAACTATTCGGCCGATTCCAACCAAATTTGGAAGCCTTATGTTGTTTTACATTCTCTTTCGAATTATATAATTGCCAATTTCCTCTCAAGGTTAGGTCGAGAAGTAATATTTTTTGCAATAACATCATAACTATTCGTCCGATTTTAATCAAATTTGAAAAATATATGTTGTCTTACATTCTCTTTCGAATGATAGAATTGCCATTTCGTCCCAACAATAGTCTTGAAATTACTGAAAGTTTTGAAGGTCATAACTTCTTAAATCAGAATGAATACGAGCACGCGACAATTTAAGTCGGCAGACCCTGTTCTTTTATTGCATTGTAGGTCATAGGTAACTCGCACGAGTTCCAGGGGAACTCGTGCTTACCAACGAAATACTACGTAATAAAAACCAAAGAATAAAGAAAACTTCATACTAAGACGTAAATCTGTGAAATAAGACAATAGATCTTTTGAAAAGTGGATCTTGGATAAGAAATTCCATATGTAAAGCCTCGCAAACAATAAACAAATCTTTTTATCATAGAAACTGCTTTAATATCTAGACATTATATAATAAGCCTATTTACCATAAAAAAACAAGGTGCTGACCAAAAATCGCGTGCCCTCACTTGTTCTGATTTACGACCTACGACTTTCAAAACTTTAAATAATTCCCAAACTAACTATTGGGGAACATTGAAAATTAGAAGTACATTTCTTTTTAAGTTACTTAGTGGAATAGAAAGGCTAAGCGAATCCAACGTAGTGTAACATTGGTGAGTTTAGATAGAATAAGTGAATTTTACAGCATGACTTTCGTCTCTAAGGCCGAAACAGGTGGATGTCTTTGTCGTAGGATAAGGTAGTCCTTCCAAACCTTGGTTACCATCCCTCGACATGGGGGGGTGGGGGGAGGCGACAAACAAATATGGCAGTGTCTCCCTTTTGAAGTACGTGGGGATTAAAGATCAGTGCAAAATCTAATATTGAATCCCTTGGATACTATTTCAACAGGCTTCGGATTATTAAAAAAAATAATCTATACAAACTAAATATGAGATTAACAAAAATGATACTCTTTAACTATTACGTTAATTGTCCGGCAAATGAAAATTGAAATTAATTTACAGATAATGATATTATCTGAGCCGTTCGAGACACAATAATTACCCGAGAGGTATCGGGAGGAGAGTACGAGTAAGCCTTGCGATCGAGGAGCGTCACGCCTCTTTGACGATGAAAAAGAAAATGTAATGGCCTACGATTTTCTGCAGGAGACCTCGAGCATTCACTCGGGTGAGTATTCTTCTGGGAGAGCGGAGCTAAGCGCGAATTTCTTGACTGAGTCTTTCATCCTTGCCCTTCGTCGTTCTGAATAATGATTTCTGCCTGCGAGCGCTAAGGGTGCAGGGTGTTGCTTGAAAATTGCGCGCCGTATTTGGATGATTCCAATAACGTCTCAAGATGCTGCGTAAGTACTATGAACGTACTGCGTGAATTTGCTTGCGTGAAAGTGGCTTGGATACAGCTTGCTCCCCAAATGCTCTGAGAATACTCGTTTGATCATTCCCGGGTTGGGAAATATATACGACTCCACCAGAAACTTTCGTTTTCGACGGAAGACATCCTGTCTCTGTCTCAAAGACACGGCTTTGATGGTTTTAGTGCCACATCGCTAAATGGTGACCCAGCTCCAGTCTGATTTCGATATCACTCCTGAAGTTTACCGAAAGGTTCCAATGAAATGTTCTTCGTCCGTGAGATACTCCTTTTCTATTTATCTATGGGAGACGCTCTCTTTCTCTCTCTCTGACATCTCCCCCCCCCTTAAGATGGAACTTCACGGAGAAGTGACATCTCAAGAAATGAATAAATAAAAGGGTATAATACCTCGCGTCAGAAAATGAAAGAGACCAAAAATATACGCGGTCCTAACTCTATACGGAATGCAGAATCTCAGCAAAAAATTAAATTCGCATCACAAAGAAAATAGCAATGGGATAAATGGTAAATAAATAAAAAAAGAATACAAGATATATACACAAAAAATACATAGAAGCTTAAACAATGTATATAGATTAACTATTACCGAAAAGGACTAATTTACAACAGTCAGGCTTATAAATACTGAACATTCAGAAGGGCACATCTGCCTCAGTTACAAAATAATGGGTAGCGTTTATTTACAAAAGAGGTTCATATTTGAGACCGAAATTTATTAAGGTATATTTACAAGATAGTTAAAATAGTAGATTCAAGATTCATTGAGAGTGAAATCCACACGATTTCGGCTCAAGCTATCGGCTATACAATTATCGGAGCCTTTTAATTACATAATTATAAATTTCAATTCTTGGAGAAATAAGCTACAATGCATTCGTTTCTAATTATTGTTTTTGATGTTCCGAAGGTACAATAAAGGCTTATGGTCAGGTTCAACCACGAATTCCATTCCTATCTAATACCAGTTAAATTTTTTATTTCCCTATACGATTGCTAAGGTCTTTCGCTCAATCACTACGTAGTTCTTTTTCATGCGGTAATAACTTCCAGCTAGCGTACGCTATGGGGAAACTCTCGTTATTAGTTCCGTATTAAACCAATATGCAGCCTGTACCGTCATTGCTGGTATCCGTCCTAATGCCAAATGGTTCAGAGAGATTAGGCAATCGTAATATTGGGGTCGACGCGAGTTTATCCATAAGCTGCTCGAAACAAGCGATGGATGAGGGGGTCCATACGAGTTGCTTAGGGGACTTCTTTTTCATGAGTTCCTATCAGAGCGGAAAGGGCGGCAAAATTTGGGATAAACGCCGAGATATGGAGGCAGCTGCTTTTTCACAATAGCTTAGATCTTATTCTCTTGTGGAGCTAATTGATTGTTCTCATTGCGGAAGCCAAGGTAATTGACGTTATTGAAGGCAAAATGACATTTGCTCTGGTCGATGGTGAGATTATGGTCCCTTAGCCTATGCAGAAAAGTGTGATAAGCCGTCAAGTGCTGTTCTCAATTATTAGTAGCCACTTAAATGTTATCAAAATAGAAGGACACATATATTAGCCCATCTAAAATCCGTCTCATCATCCGATTGTAATTACTGCAATCGATGACCAGACCAAAATGAAGCAGACGAAACTGCATTAATCAACTCTTGGTCGGGAACGCGGTGTACCTTTTTACCTTTTTCCTCTATGAGATCTTGTAATAGACCTTACACATATCTAATTCGGAAATATACGTCACCTTCTCAAATAAATGAAGATTTTGGTCAATCAAGGGAATAAATAGCCTCGGCTTCGAATACGGTGATAGCGTTTAGCTTTCTAAAATTAATACACATTTCGTAAGAATTTATGGGTTTCTTTACCATTACAACGGGAGAACAATAAGTTGATTGGAGGGTTCAATTATTTGTAACTATAAAAAGTTTTCAATTTCGGCATTGAATTCTTCCTTTAAATGAACGGGCAAAGTTATGGCTTGGACCTAATAGCCTCTTGCGTTTTGTTGTGGGTCTTAGTCCGCAGAAAGCGAAGGGAATCACACTCTTTCTGCTGTTTAGAAAAATCCTCGATGAATATGTTGCTATAATCCGAAGCACCCTGGGTTCCCAGGGGAGCGGGCGCTTCTGATTCTTGTTTTGCCTGAGAGAAGGTTGTAACTGGTTGACCCACCGGTGGTGAGGAAATTTTGAGACTCTGCCCAATCAAAACGGCGCCAAATTTTATGGGTCCTGCCACTACTTCTGCCTAGCCAGTGAAGTAGGCGCAGTTAATATGACACTTTACAACAGGGAACCAATTAACGCGTCCCAGATATTTATGGACGGTGGCAAACTGATCGTGATCCGGATCTACTAGTGGAAGTAGCTTATCCGAGACCACGATAAACGTGCAACATGTATCACGAACGAGGGTGGAGATACGGCGGACGTTTACCGTATCTGTCTCGAATTGAAGGCCTGGAGGGTTGCTTTTATTGAACAAAAAGTTAACCAGGTGGCCGGAGAGATCTTGTTTGCGCGAAGAAAGAGGAGATTCTGGTGGAAACGAGGTCTGAGAAAGGGTGGCACCCACCTGGTGCACCTGGTGTGAGAAGTTATTCCTCAGGTGCGAATTCTGAGGACAATTGGTTTTTACGTGTCCTTCTATTCCGCATTAATAACATACGACGGTCCTCCTGGGGAACTCTGACGAAGGGGGTTAGAAAAGAATAGTTAGGCCTCTTGTTTGATAGGCGTTCGAACAGGTTTCTCTTTAAACTGGCATGTTATCTTAACAAAGCTTTCTTTCTTGTGAGGGACGAATTTGTGCTTCTTCATCTACGATTTGGGAGAAAATGGTGCTATGTTCTTCCTTCCTTTAGGGTAACAGTTGTGACTGGAACTATATATGTACGTCAGCCTCTTATATGCACTCCTTGAATCTGGTTTCCTTTTCTATCCTTGATAAATGATCGGTTTTCAGGTGCCTTTGTAAGGTATACCTGAATTGTCTAAATGTTTGATTGGATTGGATTCAGCACTGCCTGAACTTAACGCGATAAAAATCGGGGGTAATGTTATAGGCAGTTATAGGCATCAAGTAGCTGGGCCTTTAACGTGAAAGAGTCAATTGTTGCCTCGGACGGGAGAGAAATGAAAATGTCCCTCAGGTGGGTGTTTAAAAGGGGCAACAATTTAGCCATACCGTCCGATTCTATATCCTAGGTGTTTACCTCGAAGATCTTCTCGAAGTGGGTCAGGTTCGAGGCAAAGTCTTCTGCTTTGTTAAACACAGGCAGCTTTACGGATGCAGGTCGTTGGATTCCAGGCCCCGAAGTGATGGATAAGGCCCCATTTCTCGCCTTTGTCATCTCTAATTCATATACTCGAATTATCTCCCTTTCTTCTCTTTCTCTTCTTTCTTTACTTTCTCTTCTCAGTCTCTTTCTCTTCTTTCTTCTCTCGCCGTCCTCTCTTCTTCCTGGATATAAGACATTAGGACTTTCTTGGTTAAACCCAGAGATCCTCACTGATGTTTGAAAATCTTAAACGACATGATTTTTTGCTGATTCGCAGAAAAAACCCTACATACTAGAGACTGTAGCGGTTTTGTCGAATCCGAATTTTATACACGGATAAGTACCGCGAAAGTGCGAAAAATGGATTTACTGTGACCCAAAATAACGCCCCCCCCAAAAAAAAACCCACTCGCAAAAGAACTCGCTTAATTCGCATTATGCGAACTATGTGATTGGCTGGCAAACAAGCGCTAACGTTGACCTTTTTACACCCGCCAAAATAACACTGCCAAAATACAATTAAATATTTACCGATCGTGTATCTAAAATTTTCAAATAATTTAATAGGGAAATTATGTTTCCTCGATGTGCTAAGACCATCAATTTTAGAAGCCTTTTAAAAGAACCTTTTTAACGAGCCCACACCCGACACCAGGTTAATAATGAAAGTATATATATGAATCTAATTTTAATCGATAAACCTTTAAAAACTATATATTTTCAGACTCGAATCGAAAAAAAATTCGAACTGAAATATTTTTGAAAACTCGAATCGAATTTTAAACACGAACTGAAAAGAATTAAAAAACTCGATCTCGAACTTGAGTCGATTATAAATATAAGTATGAAGCTAAAACGTCGAGTATCATTAATAAAATAATTTAGGAATTCCAAGAAATAACAGTGGTTGAACTTGTTAATAGTAGGTAAATGTATATCTTAATCTTTCGTGCTAATCCTAGTCCTAACCTTGTTTTGCTAATCACAGAATGACATAAAGCTAAATCTTTCTTCTCACCTACCTTAGATATGAGCTCCCTTTTGTTTTGTCAACGTGGAGTAGAATCTTTTAGAATATAATAAAGTGCAAAATTGTTAAAAGCATTTATAGAAATTAGTTGCAAATTAGACAGCATCCTGTAAACGTCACATTTTTCTAAATGCTTCTCTCCCATTTAATTTTTGTGACACAATCTTTCATCTCATTTTTAAACCCCTCAAAAATGATACTTCAAAAAATGGATAAGTGCTACTTGTATTTCCATCTTAGTGGATGCGGAAAAGAAGAAAAAGCAATTTGCAAAGGTAACATTTGCACAATGACCTTAAAGTGTCCGTCTGCTACAAATTTAAAGAAACATTTAGCAAGGTATCACCAGAATGAGTAATTTATTGAATAAGTTTGCTACTCAAATTGCTAATCGATCTCTCACTAAGATGAAGCACAATGATGTAAACATTCGAAGTGAAGCAAGAGTATTGACGAAATATTTCGCCCAACAGTTTTAAAAATATCAATTCGTATTTCGATTCGAGTTCTCTATATTTTTTTCGATTCAAATTTTTCGGCTTTTTGATTTTTTAATATGGATTGGGATTCAAATTCTATTCGAGTTCAAGTTCAGCCTGCATTTAAAATGCTTAAATCTATTATTTCAGAGTTCTATATGTTTTTAAGAGTAAAATTTAATTTATAACAAAGTACCTAATAAAACCTTTTCCCCTCTTATTACACATTTTCATTGAGTTAAGGGAAATTCGTTATTTACTCTGTTGTTTCTTGTTTACAATAGCTGTCCATATGTACCAGATGCCCAAATTTACTGTGTACTTTTCTATTGAAATTAATGGGTAAAATATTCGCAAAGTGCTAATGCACGGGAGCGTATGTAAGGTTGAAAAAAAACGTAGTTAAATGGAAGTTTTTAATATGATACTACATACTACATTTTTTTCTCTATTGAAATATTATGCAATAAAAATAAAGAATAAAAATACAGAACCCACGAATCATTTTCAAACATTGAACATTAAAACATTGTGCACAAAAACTGGTAAAGCATATATTACAAATTTTTATTGTTACATTGAAATATGCAATAAACATACAGAGACAAATAATATCTTATAAGAACAATTTAAGTTTAGCTCTTTTAAAAACAAACTTGACAGCCATATGGCAAATATATTTAATATAAATTCAAATTCACAATAGCATACATAATTCCAAGGAAAATCATAGAGTAGGTTGAAATTATATCCTAGTACCTATCTCATTAGTTTATGTTATTATAGCTATGTATTTATGACAAATATAGAATATTATTTTGATATAAGTATGAATTAAACTATATTTATTGATACAACTACAAGTAAAGTTAGAGATATAAAAAGTAAATTGCAAATATATACTACACATATACATGTATATATCTATGTATTTCGTGGAAAAATATAATATAAAACAATTTACGGCATATTAAACTTTGAGCGAACCACAAAGATATTTTCTATATTTTGTGGTAACAAACTATTTTGTTAGACATAATATTAATCAAAAAGTGTAAAACAATCTTTCAAAAGACACTTGCCTCATCGGAACTGCATGAACGACTCGAGCTTGCTCATGTAGCTCTGCATATTTAAGCTTAATAGAATTCCACCGTGTAATAATAAGATTACTATCTGATGGGATTCTTTCTGCGTTAGTAAAGTTTTTATGAGCCGATATAACATAGTGTTTTCTGAGTGTGGTACTTATTTTGTTTTTTTCTGCTGCTTTAAGTGCCTTCTCCAAATCGTTTTCGTTTGAGTTAGTTGTAGTAGTAGGATCCAAATCGTTCTGCTTTTGAGATTCAAACTTACCATTAAGCAATTGCAATTTCGTGTGCAATTGTCGTAGATGTTCGATGGAAATTATTGGTCTGATTGAGAAAGCAAAACATTCAACCTAGGAACTAGAAATAATAATGCTACGAATGGTTTGGTACTAAATAGAACTTTTTCCTCGAATCACCATTGCATCATGCAGGTTGAACGAAATAATGTATTACATATTGGAAACTTCACTTTTGCATTGGAACCAAACCTTATAAAACTCACCTCGAGTTAAATTTTGCTCTTGCAATTGCACAGTCGCAATCTTTGTTGGCTCCAAACCTAGTTTGATTTCTTTTAACTTCTGCCCAGATACGAGGGGCGGTTAATATGTTTTGAGAATCGGTAGGGCAAACCAGAGGAAGGGGGATGGCTGTTTGTAAGGGTGTTAGGACAAGTTATGACAAGTCAGTACCTGTAGTCGCACGATTCTGCCTCGTCTATTTAAGAAGCACTAGCTGATCGTAGATCGTCAGTCACAAATTTTTCAACAATGGAGAAGGTTGAGCACCGTTCAGGGATCAAACTTTTGACCAAGGAAGGCAAGAATGCAAAAGAGATCCATGAACGCATGGTTGCAGTGTACACCGACACCACAGCTTCCTATGCAACGATTGCTCGCTGGAATAGTGAGCTCAGCCATGGTCGTGAGTCTCCTAAAGATTACCCACGTCCAGGACAATCGTCAGACGTGACCAACGAGAACAATGTGGGCCGTATGGAGAGGATCATCCTCGAAAATCGACGGGTGAAGGTGGAAGAAATCCAGCTAAAACTTGGAATATCACATGGAAGTGTTATGAACATCATCAACAACAATTTGGACATGACCAAGATCTCTGCCCGTTGGGTACCTAGAAACATCACGAAACCTCACGCTTGATGATCGACTTCAACGTCGTTAAAGTCCACAAGGCCAAAGTTACACAAGCTGTCCTGCGCGAGTGCTTATTCAAAGAGCTCAACCATCCCCCCTACATTTCAGATCTGGGCCTTAGCGACTACTTTTTATTCCGCCAGATCAAGGCTGCACTACGTGGACGCCGGTTTGGGGACGATGAAGATGTCCAGCTCGCCATACAGGAGTGAAATGAACAGCAGTCGGGAAATTTCTGATTGTCGGGAATTCGAAGTTTCAGGGACAAGTGGCGCAAATGCATGGAAAAATAATAAAACACTTTTCCTCATATCTCATATAACCTAACATAAATTAACCTAACCTACACAAACTTCTTCTATTCTAGATTAGGATAATTACGTTACGTTAGGTTAGGATTATTTAGGATAGTGTATATTAAGGTATATTTGGGATGCCTCATTGTCGTGGTATACCACTCTATACCATACACTATTATATTATGTGGGGGAAGTGACTTAATCACCTAATGAAACGAGAACCGTTTGAGGACTCTTCGCAGTGATGAATGACTGACTAGGAGGTCAAACATGAGGCGTTAGGTTTCAAATCCTTAATAATCAGACAGAGTGCATAAATGGTTGGCGAGATTTACTTGAATACGCCGAGAGTATCTTTCAAGGTTAATTAAAGACTAATTAAGAAAAATATAATTTTATTTACAAACATCAAAATAAGAATTAAAAAGATGGCACAAGGGGATTATTTAAATTGAAATAGTCTCTATGTAGATAATTATTATGACAAGGGATTCTCAAATAGAGCTATGTGATAGAACGGGTTGAGGCCGCGTTAATTTCAACTCCTATGACATGCTATTTAAAACCACGATGCTCCCCACGTGCATCTTCGCTTTGAAGCTTGGCGCCTTATGGCAGCCACCTGAGTCAATGTTTAAACAAGTAGTTTTATCTTCCCCCGTTCACCCCAGGCGCCGACCTTGCCAGATTAAGTTAGGCTTATGGGCAGATAAGGTTTGTTCTCAGGCTCGGCTGTGCATTCCCTCGAAGCTCCCACTCCATTGTCCCCCACGCCAAGGGAGTGTCTCGACTATTTAGATGGAAACTTTACCACTAAGATCAGATTGAAGACCTAGATTTTCGTCGCGAAACATCACCACGACCCTCTCTCACCTTTTGCGCCAAGGGACCTCGACTTCGAGATTCACCATCACTTGTCCAGAAGAAGGACAATATCCCTTGAGTGCCAAGGTACGAGCCTTCGTGACGCCGAGTCCACAAGGTTTCCCCCTTGTTGGTCAGAAGAGAACAGCATTAGAACAGTCATTGTTCTGGAGCCCGTTGACAAGCAACGGTTCTCACCCCCACCTTGTTGTTCAGAAGAGAACAACGTAGAACAGCCATTGTTTGTTCGAGCCCGTGGACAAGAAACGGTTCTCACCCTTCCCCTGTTGTTCAGAAAAATAACAACGTTAGAACAGCCATTGTTCGTTCGAGCTCGTTGACAAGAAACGGTCCTCATCCCCTTCTCCTGTTGTTCAAAAGAAAACAACGTAGAACAGCCATTGTTCTTTTGAGCCCGTTTGCCAAGAAACGGTTCTCACCCTTCCCCCTTGTTGTTCAGAAGAGAAAAACATTAGAACAGCCATTGTTCTTGAGCCCGTAGACAAGAGACGGTTTTTCACCCCTCCCTGTTGTTCAGAAGAGAACAACGTAGAACAGCCATTGTTCTTCACGTTGTTCGTCGAGAAAGGGTTCTCATTCCCAAGACGCCACGTCAGGATCATTTAATCCCCCCCCTTCGGCTGGAACTCGCCAGCGGACCGAAAATTCCTTCACGTCACCTTCCTCTGCGCAACAAGTATAAATTACGTAAGCCGAACGTTACCTTTGAGTACTTAACCCTTTTTGTCAATTCTATCCTGTGCTTTAAATGGTTTAGCGAACCATCCCATCCCTTTAACTCTATATTTGTTTTACCTTTTTAAATACTTTAATCCTCGGATTGGATCGAGTTCTCACGCCCCTTTTCAATTCTCTGTTTATGTCAATATTTTCCGTTTTGTGTGTTGTTGGTATTTATTATTAATAAAACTCTATTTTATTAATGATAGCAATATTATTATCCTTGAGCTCAGTTCCACTTCTTAAGCATATCGAAGATACATAATATTGGCCAGCCAGACATTTACGCACTCTAAAGATAATTAAAGAAGTTCCCTCAACGAATAGTTATATATGGTATATCGTCGAGAGTCCATTCTACGACAAGCTAATTGATTAGCGTTACTAAGCTTAGATCAATAGGGGGAACTTGACAATACTAATAATGGAGGGGGTTTCAGTCTTACGTGTGGGTGAGTTCGAGGAAGGTCCTTCTTGCATAAGGCGAGTACAATGAGGCAAGTGACGCACGATCCACCCAACCTTCCGATGAAGATAGCAAATCTTCAAAGATGACGTTTGACGGGAAATGTGGGATGAACTCTCATGGGACTTCGAAGAGACGATGTGAACGACTTTGAGGTGCGTTCAGGACTCCTCGATATTTAGTCAACCCCGAGTATTTGTCTGAGCGATTCTGAAGGGGAAGGGGGAATTTGGAGAAATGAGTCACAAGCTCCAGACATCTCAATCCGGAGGCGAAGTCGATTCATCATTTAACAGCCGGGGGGAGGGAGGGAAGGTTCGGGACGATTTAGCTGGATTAGGAGATATTTTCACAATACGCTTAAGAGTCGAAACTTCTCGAATGTTTCCGAACAGGAAGTGACGTTGTTCATGGCGGGATACAATCGCACGTGGTCTCCAATAAAGTGTGGGGGGGGGGGGGCAGAGGTTGTTCTTTTACACTCATCTTTACAAGTTCCAGAAAAAATAGATGCCTTAAGCGTATTTTCAAACACTTAATCGCACTCCCCTCTCCCCCCCATACACATACAATGACTACCCTCGTCCCCGACCCGCTATCCGAGAAATCAGCCTGTGAATCATGATGAAGAAACACACAATACACCCTAACTCCATCCATGATCAACAAACTTGCCTTGAACGACTTCGACTTCCAGCCAGGATTATGCCATGAAGAGAAAAACGCTTTTATTCAACAATTAGTCGGCTGATTCCAAATTGAAATTTAGAAGAATTTTCATCTCTTACAGAATATATTTTTTTAAGTTAATTTTTTTTATTCACCATTGTTCTCTTAGAAATGTTGGCTTTCTACCCTATTCTCTATTGAGTGGGTCAACTGGAAATTCTCTGCTTTCAATCTTATGATGTTTATCACCTTTTGACGTATGGTCTTCTGCTGGTTCGTTGAGATATTATTCACATATCTATCTCTGAGTCATCGACCTTCAGATATTGGCCACTCCTACTTACCTTAATCTCCATTTCTGATCTCTCAATACTCATAATCGCAAACTTATTTAAATTTTATCCTAAGTTCTTTTTTTGTACTTTTGTAATTTCGTTTCTCTGATATCTATATTTTTATCAATCTAATTAGTAACATAAATAGAAAATGGCAATATTTTAAAATATTATTTAAAGATTAGAAGTGAATTATATCATAAATAAATTATACTGGATTGGAAGTTGCAAAATTGGTATAAGTCCATCCCAATATGAAAGATTATTGACCCAATTAGTTATATTTTCCTTTTAGAATCTATTTTATAAAGATTCCGTTTTATGTATAATCCCGCGTTATCCTCTGGAGACTCCTAGATGTTAAACTTTGCTGTTGTGATCTTATGTTTCATCCCGCGTTATCCTCTGGAGACTCCTGGATGTTAAACTTTGCTTTTGTTATCTTATGTTTCATTCGGCGGGAAAATCCGTTTTCCTAAATTTACCTTACAATCGTACTAGACAACTACTCAAACCCAAAGCCAAATCTCGGCGAACAAAGATAAATATTTACATTAATAAAACAAAGATGTAGTAAAGTCATACCTCTGGTTACTTTTATTCAGCCAGTGCATAGAACTAAAACTAACCAGATGATACTATTCCTGGTCACCCTCAAATCCTGTGTCAATATTCCTCTTTTAGTTGCTATTGTGTCCGCTTAAACTACACAACTGAGCGAAAGGCAAAAAAACTCGAGTGAAAACTCGAAGGCTATTAAATATGTGTCACTTTCTCGTAATGACAAAATAAATGGAACAATTTCATAGATGATTCATTTACCATAAAAAACTCTTCCATTTGTTTCGCATATTTGGATGTGAGGATATATCTTCGGCTACCCCAATCAAATCATAGAGAAGGAGCTTTATTCTATGACCAATCAGTATTATTTTGACATTAATTGTAAGTATATAAATTGTAAGGAAGATTAGTAAATGGAGAAAAATGAATAGAATAAAAGCATTTTACGGTAAGAAGAAGATTCGTGATGAAAGTCAATTATAATGAAAATTTAAGACATTAATTTCTTTA
This sequence comes from Ceratothoa steindachneri, assembly GCA_963969495.1. NCBI lineage: Eukaryota > Metazoa > Arthropoda > Malacostraca > Isopoda > Cymothoidae > Ceratothoa > Ceratothoa steindachneri. Next base: position 135,843,850 of record OZ018323.1, on the reverse strand, counting down.
ATCCTAATTATTTGCGATAGATTAGAAATTTTAAAGGTCTCTTCGTTTAAATAATAAAGAACAGCGCTCAAAAGCCCCAAATTGAAAGGGGATTAAGATGTGGCAAAGTTTCTCTTAGAAAACTATAAAAGAATCTCGTTTCTATTGGTATAATTTTCGATCTGGTAATTATTTTCATAATAACATCTCTAGCATGGTTGTTTCTTTAAGAAAATCCCGTGCCTTCTTACACTAGAAAAATAAGCACTGTACAAAAATTGAACCTAAAGTTTGCATGTCCGCAATTGATACCATGCGACCAGCATTGAGCCATAATTGAATTAAGATTATGGTCATTGAGAAGGAAAGAAAATATAATAGTGGTTGTAAAAAAGATAGAGCTTAGTGTTCTATAACGATAAGTATGTGTAGACCTTTTTCCCTATCAATGGAACGAACAAAGCCAAAACAGTATACATATTGAGAAGATTAAATTCATTTAGGTTTATTCCTCTTTCTTCTCTATAGTACATTCCATAAGGATTCGAATGCATACTAACGTTTCAAGCTTGGAGACCATCAAAATTTACTTGAAGCAAATCCATCTAGGTACAACTCAAACTATTAAAATGGGCAGTTAAACGCTTCCTGCGTCTACCAATCTAAAAATGTTAACCTTAACCTTTCTATATACAATTATGGAGAGGTCATGAAATCTAACGCAGGGAAAAACCTTTCTTTGTAGCAATCGTTTCAATGCATGGTTCTATTCTCTACCATTTTATACACAAGATCCTCCCAAGTTTAGCCCGGGAATTAATTTTTTTTGGCAATAATATCATAACTATTCGGCCGCTTCTAACGAAGTTTTAAACCTTTATGTTGTTTTTGCATTCCCTTTCAAATGATATAATTGCCAAAGTCCTCCCAAAGTTTGCCTGGTAATTATTTTGCAAAAACATCCTAACTATTCGGCCGATTCAAAGGAAATTTGAAAACCTTGTGTTGTTTTACATTCTCTTTAGAATGATATAATTACCAATGGCCTTCCAAGGTTGGTCCGAGAATTATTAAAAGTTTTGTAGATCGTAAAGTCATAAATCAGAATAAGTGAGAGCACGCGATCTTTGGTCAGCAGACCTTTTTATCATCCTATTGATTCTATAACCAGGATACTTCTATAGAATGGAAACGATGACTCTAAATGTTTTGATAAAATTTTAATTACATAATCTGAATATACTATAAAAACGCTATTCATATTTCAAAAGGGAATAATAACAATATCTAAAAGACACGGTTGCATAGTCGGTATAGACACGAGAGGTAGAAAGAGTTGAATTGAGGGGAAAACTGTCGCAAACAGATAAACTTTAGACTCTAACAAAAAAAACAAGATAGATTGTATGCATGTAATCAAATCTTTCATCAATATTTCGAACAGAAGACTTTCATAGGTTGAAATGACATAAATTGGGAGACTCGGTAGAACGTTCTTATGGATTGGGACTTTGGGTGAGGAATGAATTCTGAATTGGAGATTTTTCATAAATTTCGTTCTGAGCACTAGAACGGATGTGAAAGAGATGTGAGTTGAATACGAGAACATGAAATGATATATGCAGAGTAGATTTGAGTAGTTACATCGGGTCGGTGTGACTGCATCGAATTTTAAGTTGGTCAGTAGGCTTTGAAACCATTACTAACTGGTATTTATTATGTTTTGGTAGTAAAGGAAGGGACTGATTCTAAGGGAGGGTTTTATTACGAACAAACATTCGAAAGCGAATCAAGTAGTCTCTTCTTTTGGCTATTTAGGACGTAATTCTAAGATGCCCTTTATACAGTCTCACTCCTCCGTTTATTCAATTTCCCTCTTCTTACTCTTTCATGTTTACAAAGTTTGAAAAATTATTAACAAGGTCTGCTGACCAAAAGTCGCGTGCTCTCACTTATTCTTATTTATGGCCTTACGACCTTAAAAACTTTTAAAATTCCCGGAATAATCTTGGAAGGTCTTGGCAATTATATTATTCGAAAGAGAGTGTAAAACAACATAAGGGATTCAAATTTCGTTAGAATCGGCCAAATAGTTACAATGTTATTACCAAAATGAATTAATTCCAGGGCTAACAATGAGAGGACCTTGGCAATTTTATCATTAGAAAGAGAATGTAAACCAACAAAAAAGTTCGAAATTTCGTTAAAATCTATAGAATAGTTACAATGTTATTACCAAAACAAAGAAAAAGCAAAACCGGGACCGAGCGACCGACATAGTGAGATGTATAATCGCCCGCAACTAAAAATGACCTAAATCTTGACCTAAATGAAGGAAGTTTGCATTAATAAAATTCAATTATGTTTTGTAAAATTTGTTAATAGAATAAAACAAAACTTAAATTAAATGCTATTGTTTCTATGCTGAATTAGTTAGACGGGCTTTGCAAAACAAGTCGATAAACAAGTCGATAACCATGGAGAGCTTGACCAACTAATTAGAGGCCATTTATATAGAAAGGATTTATGTGAATATATTTTATTTAAATGTTAAGCTCATTAAAGATAGAGTGAATTGAACATATAATTAATAGATTGTTTAACATGAAGTAATTTTTTAATGATAAATTAAAACGGTTCCATAAATGATTTTCTAAGAAAAATTTTTTTTTTTAGATCGATTTAAATATATTAGAACTGAAAGTTGCTCAACACTCTGTTCAATAGGATTTAATGAATTAAGAACCAACAATGAGCTTAAGAATTAACTCAAACCTAGATCAAAAAGGAATGAAAAAGATGTTAGAAGTTAAAGTTGTGTGAAGAAGAAGCCAAGGATGAAGTACTAAGTTCACGACTTGTATTTATGATGGGGCATATTTATTGATTTTACTTTTAAAAATATTTACTCTAGTACTTTTCACGACATTCCTAGGCAAGCCCTTCCAGGTTTGTGTTATTCCATAAGAAAATAAGTCTTTTGCTTTCACTTTGTTAAATTTGATTGGTCGTTAAATATCGTTATTTCTAGTTGCTGCTCAGCTATCAATCTCAAATACAATTGATGATTTATATAAGACAACTCAATTAATATCTAAAATACTTTGCTAAGCAAGCCACTGCAAATGCCGATCTCTCGTAAAAGCAAAGAGAGGTTCCTCAGCCTTTCTTAGTACGATTAATTTCTATTTTAATGAATAAATTTCGTTGCTGGATGCTGGACGCGTTATATGGAAACCAGAATTGTAACGCTTACTTCAAATGAGATCTTACAAACGTTTTATCTAGTGGATTATTAATAGCTTTTGATTTAAAACCAAAGGTATAGTTATATATTATTGATCTCTAATGCATATTTTTTCTAACAAAAAAAATTTTGAGATTAAGCTACTTAAAGCCTTTTCCATTTAGACTGATTAGAATTTTACCGGTCATATTTTAAGCTCTTCTGAGATTCTGATGACTTATGTACCTTGCATTTGCTAACGTTGAACTATATCGCAAGTTTTCTGTCACTATGATACTTTGCCCTGTAGACAACATTTGTTTCATCAGAAAATTTTGAAATTTAACACAACAAAGTCATGTCAATATGGTATATATATATATATATATATATATATATATATATATATATATATATATATATATATATATATATATATATATATTATATTATATTATATTATATATATATATATATATATATATATATATATATATATATATATATATATATATATATATATATATATATATATATTATATTATATATATATTATATTATATATATATATATATATATATATATATATATATATATATATATATAGAGAGAGAGAGAGAGAGAGAGAGAGAGAGAGAGAGAGAGAGAGAGAGAGGGAGAGAGTGTGATGTGAGACCAGTATTTACACACTTAAATTTTCTAAATCTCGGAGGTAGTTCTTGCTTTCGTCTGGTTATAAAACTAACATGAAACTCTTTAAACCTAAACATATGTGGCAGAAAAGAAACACCTAAAAAAATCTTCTCTGTAAATTCATCAATGCTAATAAATAAAATAAAACACATGACAAAAGTCTTTAACCACTCTAATAGCACGCGATAATATTGTTATTAAACAAGGTTGCGGACCAAAGTCGCGTGCTCTCACTTATTCTGATTTATTACCTTACGACATTGAAAACTTTCAATAATTCCCGGACTAACCTTGAGAGGGCCTTGGCAATTATACCATTCGAAAGAGAATGTAAAAGAACATAAGGGTTTCAAATCTTGTTAGGATCGGTCGAATAGTTATGATATTATTGCCAAATAATTCCAGGGATAACCTAAGTGACTTCGGCAATTATACAATTCGAAAGAGAATGTAAAGCAGTATAAGAATTTCAAATTTTCTTAGAATCGGGCCAATAGTTAAAATGTTATTACTAAAAAAAAAAAAAAAGCAGAATGGTAACCCACGAACCGACTGACCAACATGGTGTGATATACAGTCGCACGCGACCAAAGAAGAAATGTTATATATTCGATGAAAAGGTTATGAATGAATATTCGAAAAATTTCTAGAAATATAACATGTAAACTGTTGAATATTCTGATCGTCATTCAATGAAAACACTGTACGACAAATTTCAGTATCAAGAAAATAACATAGATCTCATGGGCATTTTATTATGAAGTTGGGTTTTTTGCTGAATTGGAATTTGATAACAAAGATTTTCCCTCACTCACCATTGTTTGTTTAAATTTCCGATTTAATAATCATGCAATTGATACTGATTTCCACGATAACAGAAATGCATTTCACTCCTAAATTCAGATTAAATGTGTCCATTGTAATTAATTCATGAATATATAATGAATAAGCATGTTTGTTAGTATTATAAGTATAAAGTATTAACTTTAGTATTTACTTCTTCGTTTGTAAGACGTCTCACATATCTAACACACCTTCAGGTCTCAGACGAAAGCCAGCCAGCATAGCAGTGCTCCATTTTCCCTTATACCTGATTTCCATTGAAGCTATATTTTGATGGTACCTCTCTCATTGTTTATCACTCACATATCCTAAATTCTCTTGGAAGAGGGAAGGATGAAAATGAAGAAAATGCATCTTCAGTGACATAATGCATCCGAGATCTTGGTACCACTTGGTGTATCCAGTCTGAAACCATTTAGGAGGGCTACTCTATTCAAGTCCGCACAAATTAGCCACTCATGCTCCTTATAACTTATGGGGTCTAGAATAAAAGTAAAGTTCTCATATGTCTCTCCTAAAATGACTGAGTAACAAACTGGAACTGAAGGCATGGTATTCCCGATGTGCAACAGAACCGCTTTTATGCTGTAAAGAGATGAATTTATAAATAACCTCCACTCATTTTGTTCATAGGTCAGCTCAAGGGTAGTGAATAGGCTTCTGATATGATTACAATAAGTCAAGTTGTTTTCAAAAGTGAAGAATTGCTATAGGTCTGTGTCGTAGAATAGACTCTCGACGATATACCATATATAACTATTCGTTGAGGAAATTATCCTAATATTTCGAGTGCGTGGTAATCTGATTGACTGAGGTTATTTATCTTCAATATGCTTAAGAGGTAGAACTGATCTCAAGGATAATAATATGGCTATCATTAATAAAATAGTTTTATTAATTAAACTATCAACAACACAAAAGAAAATGTTTACATTTACGGAGAATGAAAAGGGTCGTGGGAAAATCTGACTAATCCGAGGATTAAAATTAGGAGAGATTTAAAATGGTTAACAAATAAAAATTATAGGGATGGGATGGTTTGCTAAACCATTTAAAGCACAGGGTAGGGTTGACAAAAAGTTAGATAATTAAAGGTAATTCTCAGCTTACGTAATTACAAAGTTGTTGTGCAGAGGAAGGCGATGCGAAGGAATCTTCGGTCCACTGGGGAGTTCCAGCAGAAGGGTTCTTCGGAGGTTGTCCTTAGCGAAGGGGAAGGACTGTCTTCGAAGATTGAGAGCAAAGTGGGACTCGGAGATACGAGTGATCTTTGTGACAGCAAATCGGGGATGTTCTAGATGAACAATGGAGGTTATCGTTGAAACCAATCGTCCTCTTAAAGAACGTTAAAAAGGGGGAATTAAATTATCCTGACTTGATGTCTTGGGAATGAGAACCGTTTCTTGACGAACGGGCTTTAAGAACAATGGCTGTTCTAACGTTGTTCTCTTCTGAACAACAGAGGTGGTGAGAACCGTCTCTTGTCAACGGGCTCAAAGAATAATGGCTGTTCTAACGTTGTTCTCTTTCTGAACAACAGGGGGGGGGGGAGGGGGAGAACCGTTTCTTGTAAACGGGCTCAAAGAACAATGGCTGTTCTAACGTTGTTCTTTTTCTGAACAACAGGGGGGCCTTGTTGACTTGGCGTTTGGAAGGCTCGAACCTTGACACTCAAGGGATATTGTCCTCTTCTGGACAAATAAGGTGGTTCTCGAGGTAGAGAGTCCCTTATTGTGCTCAAGGGAGACCGGATCAGCGTGATGCCTCGCGAAGATAATCTGGATTTGATCTGATCTTATTGGGAAATGCGCGTGAAAGCCGTCAGACTCTGTCCGTCTGATGGAAGAGTAGTGCGGAGGAATATGGTAGCTGAACCCCTGGTCGACCCTACTCGTTTCCGTGCCACCATCCTTCCACAGATTTCACCATGGCTTATGGGACGGAGAGAGAAGAAGGAACAGAGGAGACCTATGGTTGGCTGGGCTTTATATAGATACATTCCAGGTTGGGATACTGCTCGTCTTGCCTCCAATCAACGAACAGATTTATGATCCACGTCAAACTGGTGTGCAGAATGTGTAATTTCAGATAATTTTCGTTTATGATTATAGTTTATGTGAGGGAGAAACAAAGAGAGTCTCTCTTGTTTTATTATTGTAGTATTTAGAACCAGATGTCTCTTGTTAGGCAGTCTAATGTATCGTTTCAAAGTAGGCACTCGGCATGCCACATGGTAGTTGCATCGTCAGTTGTCTGAGGAAGAAGATAATTCTCATACAAACATATTTGAAGCTATGACAAAGCTTGCAGCCTTAGTCTGAACATTCAAAGTCGTGGATTACGTCAGATCCTTTCGGTTTGTTATCTATCATTAAGGTTTTTAATAAGTTACTCAGTTTTCTAGTTATTTAGTAATTTAGACATTTTACTTTTTTTGGCATGGGATTTCGAATTTAATATATTGTCCTAATTCATTTTAATTATTCTCTGGACTATTGTATATCCTTCACTCAATTGATTTTTGTAATTACTTGTTTTATGCGTTCTGTTTTTGTATTCCGTACGTAGTTCTGTCTAGGAACGAGAAAGGTCAATATGAAGGAAAGAGATTAGGGGAGCTAAACGCGGCATTGGAAAAATCAAGGGCTGGAAAACAAAAAGGTTGGGAAAAGATAGTCCAAAAGGTCGAGAACAAATAATAGGCAGACGGAGGCTAATGATATAAAGATAATATCTCATATGTATATCTTGCGAGCTTTTTAAAATAAAAACATAAAATTATTTTTTCAACTGCCTTTGAAATCATTTGCGAAGCTTAATTTTGAAAATCCTCAATTTTCTGTTGCAGCATCTTTCACCTCAAACAATTAAATTTCTTCTTTAAAGACACAAATTAAATGGATAACAGATTCTAAGTCACAAAAGACAATCAAGCAGTAACTTACTACTAAATACAAATTCGCTATATACTTAGAGTACAATAAAGGAGTAGGAATTTGAAATTTTAAAATTGCCTGCCAAATATTAAATATCAACTTAACGGTGTAAAGAGGATTCATAAGCTATAAAATAGAAAAAAAAGCTCAACAAAGCTACTTTAGAAATTCTGAATTAAAAAACAAAATTTCCAGGGTGCTGAAACTGAAGCGCAAAAGAGAAACAAATTTGGAGAATAAAAATAAACCTTTTTTTACATTGGAAAATTAATTAATCTTTTAAATAGGTGAAAAATTCCAACATCCCTAAACGCCTCAATTTCAGCCAGATGACCGTCCATAGAGTCGCAGTCGCAGGGAGGCTCAAGAACGGGGAATCCTTCAATGATTGACGTAGTTCAGGCAGACTTCAAGTTATTATATGTTTGGCAATGTGAAAGGCCTTCGCAAGTGGTCCGAAGCTCAAAGTGACTCCGCTCGCGAAAAAGAAGTACATCTAAGTGCCTATGGTGTCCAGAGCCGTCAAGGATGAGGGGGACACGAGTTTGAGGCGCGTATAAAGGCCTCTGCTCACTGATCGTATGTGAGAATAAATCAAGAAGCGCTGTCATCGCCTTCTCAACGACTTGAAGACTCATGGCAATCGAATTCTTATTTTTTTCTGATGAAAAAACTTCCTAGTAGATCCGGTCATCAAGAAGAAAAATGGTCGCATCGAAAGATTCCGCCACGACGTCTGGGCAATCCGCTAGGGGGTAAACGAGCAAGTTATGCATCATCCATAATAATGCTCAGCGTCGTATATTCGAAAGGCGAGAAGATGCCACTAGTGTAGTTCACGAATGGATACAGGATCATGGCGACCGAATACAGGGACATATTCTCCACGAAAGTTCTGCCCTCTGTGAGCAGGCTTACTAAAAAGGCGGGTTCGTCGTAGGTAGGACAGTACCCCGGCCAAATCAGCAAAGACCGTTGAAGAGGGGTTGAGGTCAAACATCAACTTCTGGTCGAAGGACTTTGGGCCGGCTTAGTTGCTCGACTTAAATCCACTTGACTACAGCGTGTGAGCGCATGTTGAGGGCAAGCCTGCAATGTCCGCCACAGCAACTTTGACGAGACTAAATCCTCTGTCAATCGTGTGTGGGCCAGCCAGTATGATGAAGAACTTGGTCAGAAGGGTGTGCTCGGTTTTCAAGTCTTGCTGACTCCCGAAGGGTACCATTACCATTACAAATTATTCACATATTGATATGTTTATAAGCAATAAAATGTGTCTACCGCATCCAAACTAGCTTTCTGTTCTTTATTGTCTCGTAACGAGTATAACATGACTTTTGCAGTAACGGTATATACATAGTAACATATTCTTTTGGGGCTCAATATGAATTTGTTAGTATTTTACATTCATTTTGTATTTTAGCTCTACGAACAATGTTGCTTTTATGGTAAATGTATCATATAATTAGAACTAAAGTTTTACTACTATTTTGAGTCCACAGAAATATCTACACCACAAATAGGATTTTAAAATGTGTTGATTCAAATTGAGATTTATATAATAAGATCAGTTGTGGGTGCGGGTATTTTCACCAAGCAATATTTCTAGAGAAAATTGACTCACTTTTCTTAATAAAATTTCGGGAAATTCCAACCTATAGCCACCTAATTAGGTCAGCCATGTTAGAACTGCGCGTAATAAAAGTCAACTCTTGTCCACGTCACTTTTATGGTTTTAATGATTAACTATTTTTTCTCATACTGTAAGATGAATTTTATAAATTTATAATATAGAAAAAATACTTGTGTAATCTTAAGTATGGTTTTTACAGACAAAATAAAGAAAAGGAAGATGAAGAGCAAAAAAGAATGGTGAGAAAGATTAATAATGAAGACTACAATAGAATCCTCATCAACCATTAATAATGATCTAGACAAAGGATATTTCCCATTTAGAAACAGAAGTCAATAGCAAAGAGAGTTGATTAATAAGAATACAAACTAAAAAGAATAAGAAACAAAAGAAACTAAAAAGATAATCGAAATTACCAAAATATCCAGGTTGATATAGTGAACAATCACAACTCATAAACTCACATTAATGTGATCCACCTCAGAACATAGGCAATCAAATAACTAGCTTGCAACCTTCGTGGTCAGGTTTCCCCAATATTCCTATGTAATAAGATGGTGATTTTTTACGCTAAAACAATGGATCTTTACCTCTCTTCAGCCCTTAATATCGTGGTGAGATTAAAACAGACTATTGTAAATTAACATAATTATAGATAACATGACTAAGCATATAAAAATGAATAATTGTGTCAAATTTTAATCGATAGAATAAATAAATGACATCAAAGATAGAAGACAATTTTCGACTTTCTCCGATTCATTTCTCTTGAACTTTGGCAGTTCTTTCTCAAGTTTCTTGATATATAAAAATAGCAAGAACATTTCAGCCTCCCTGGGAACAAAGTAAGAGCAATCAGCTTTTATCTTGCCTTACCTCTCATTCACTGGTTTCTTAATCTGAGTTACTGTCTGTGCGTTTATCAGTCTGTTTATAATTAGGCTTGTCTATTTGTCTTATTTTAGTTAGTGAATTATCTAAAATGAAAAAAAATGCGTAAATTCCAATGAATTTTCAATAAGAGTCAGGAGAGACCTGAGGATCCGTTGCGCCAAATATCTTGAAAGGTCATTGATATGTACTTAATCGCTTCTCTTAAAATTATGTAGTACACGCACTCACAATAAGAATTTGAATCATCTTGCTCATTGATTGATTCATGTACACTACCAAAATTCAACAACTTGTACATGCAAAACGACCACCCATAACGAATCATAAAGTCCGGACAATTGAAATCTTGCCTACGATAACGCATAAATTTTCTACCTAAAAGATTTAAAAATACTGGAATTACATCAGGTAGTGTCTAGCTTGTATGTATAATTATATTAAAATTACTTTTATAAGTAACATAAAAATGAACTTATACAGTATTGTTCCTGGTTACATATAAAATTCCTCCCAGAGTAGTTATAATTCATATTTTTTAACCAACTGTTCTTGGTACAAATTGTTTTTGAAATCTAAGTGACCCAGAATTTGTAGTTGATGATCTTTGCTGCAACGATCAATATCATCTACTATTTTATGGCGCTTTTATTTTATGCTCATTTGCAAATACTTTTTGTATCTCTAATTTGTATCGTTCTATTTTACACATGGGTAGAGCAAATAACTAGTGGAGCTGGGTGCTTCGAGGACTCTAATGAGTAGTTCGGCGAAGCTGTTTCAAAAGACGGCGAAACAGAGACTTCCGGTTGACCGTGGATGCTTTACCAAGGAGGAAGTGTCCAGCCTTTGGTTGGGTACACACAAAAACACCAACTTTGGACGAGAGATGTCTTCTTGCGAGTGAGCCTTGTTCTTTATTACTCTTACAAGGCGGCTAAGGGGTTTAAATGGAGAGTCTCCTCATGCAGGATATGGGATATAACCTCCACTTACTGGAATTCCCTGGGGGCAGCTGAGGCACCAATCTATCGGCGATAAACAGTTCTTTTTCCCTCTCCTTCTATCTCTGCGGGGGGAAACTGCTGAAATTTACGACTGCGTCAATTCCAACTCTACTTGCATTAGACGATGGGGAGGGGGGATCTGGTCTTGCTTCGCCATGTAACTCTCGGCTGCGTGGGGTCTTGATAAGCACATGCTAAGCATTGCAAAGAAGGAAAAGTAAAGGGTATCCTTCTACATGTACGGTTGACGCGTATAGCGAGTCTTCTTTGCACAGCTCGCAGGCAGAGAAGAGTCCAACACAAAATGTTTAGAGAGCGTTGTTAGAGTTGTCTATCCTCCAACCAACTCTAATTCTGTTATGGGTTTGTTCCCCCTCCCAACATTTGCTTCGTCTATGATCTCGCTCACATGACCTACCAAATCCAGGTTGTCCTTTGTAGTCAACTAGGATTTCTATATTCTTTGTTCTTCTTGCTTGGGCAGGAGGGGGGGAGATAAATTGTACTGAAAATATACTCTTTGGACGAACGCTTTTAAAACGGCCTATCCCTCAACCCCGTCACCCCTGTACTTTGTGTTCAGGTTTGCTAATTATTTTTATCTTTGACAACAGGATCTCCTCGCCTCCCACCTTGAGTGAAACTCATCACCATGGGCCTCTCATCAAAAACACTTAATAATATCTGACATATTTCTCCTTCCAGTCGAAGAAGAAATGTCGGAGGTTCGGGACCTCCGAATAGTAATTAGATTTTTCAGGAGTTATCAGTGATACATCCAGTAATTAATTACCCGTGATTTAGAGCTAATTTGTTAATTCGTTTAGTAATTACCACTTATAGTAGCTTGTGCGTTTTGATTTGGTTTCGCTCTATTAGATTGTGTTTTGGGGGGAGCCGTTTCATAATGAACGAATAATGAGTTTCGAACTGCTCTTAGTTTCGCTGATTCACTTAGTACATAATTAAGCTAATCGCAAAAATTAGGAATCTCCAGGTAACGAATGATGTCCTCCCTTCTCTTGATGTTACTTCAAGTACATATTTCGCGAGAGGCTGTTGGCGACGAAAGTCTAAGGAGAATTCCTTGGAACTGGAGAAACGCCGGCCACATAAACAAATAGGATTAGATCCTTACAAATAATCAAACCCCAACTGCACTATGTTATAATAATATTAATAATCACGATAATAATGATGATAATAACAATCGTAATAATAATAACAAGAATGATAATAACAATACTGATAATAATGGTAAAAATATTAATAAAAATGATAATAATAATAATGTAAGTAATAATAATAATTAAAAGATTATCAGATATGCATGGAAATAGAGCTTAGAAATTCATATAAATGTACATTAAGTTCCGAAGCTAAAAAGTGCAGTATAGGACGCATTCCATTTTCCCAACCCAATTTTTGGTGACTCAGCCTCCCTCCTTCACCTATCCCCTATGGCAACAAGAAGCAATCGTCCCTCTTAAGTATCTAAATTCTTTAATACCGCAGAGTAATTTCCTGCGGTTTCACTGTTTTTTTTTTGCAAAAGGCATTCTTAGGTAAACCCTGTCGGGCTCCACCTCTAATCACCTTGAATCATATATCTACTATTTGTTAATATTAAAGTAGGAGTATCCCCTATCTTTAAAATGTTTTCACATTGGCTCTGTTGTAAGAAATTTCGGCTCCATTAAACCAAAGGAAAAGCTAATGCTCTATATGACCACTGGTTCAATTGTAAAAATCTAAAAAAAACTTAAAAAATGAAATATAACTAGACCATTATTATAACTCTCCCCCCATCCCTACTCTGTTTAATATTTTATGTAACCACTCCCACTGAAATAAGCATGGAAAAAATTATAATACTTCTTGTGAGAGAGAAGAGAGGGGCAGTCATACATAAAATCCCCCACCTCGAAGTTGTCTCATTACGTCCCTCTGTCCCATATAATTTGACATAACCAATTCCAAGATCTTCAAGCGACTGGTAGTCTCCTCCTCCGTCGAGCATCGTGCCTTCTCCAGTCTTATCAGACGACGTTGTGAGCCTCTTGCCTCCTTCAGTCGTATAAGACGAAGTTACCAGCCGTAAACTGGAGTCATCCTCCTCACCAGTCGTATCAGAGGACGTTCCTAACATCGTGCGTTCTCTAGTCGTAACAGACGACCTTACTAGCCGTTAACTGGCGTAATCTTTTATACTTGTCGTAACACAAATAAAAAAGACCTATGAAATAGTTTTGCTCGTACGACACAAAATGCATAGTTATTTGTTTTGTATGGTTTTTATCACTGATTTGTGCTTGACTATAGGCCTTTCTCATCGTGAAATTTTGTATAGTTTAACGGTAGAGTCCGATACGAAGAGGGCTCCATCTTAAACTAACAACACTAATGTGGCTTAACTTTGCTTGAGTAGGAAATGTAGGTTTTGACTCGTTTTGCTGTAGAGCACTTAAACGAGGTGGTAAAGCAAAGGTTACTGGAATTTGATCATTGCTGGAAACAATTTATCTTAAAACGTAGTCCACTTTGTTCCCTTTAAATATAGTCCCAATGGGCATATATCGAGCAGTTTAATCATATTGTCTTTGAATCCTTACATTTCTAAATGTTTTAAAGTTTGGTGGCCTTGAGAAACCACTGAAATTTTGTCAGGATCTTCCAGATCGCGTTAAGCTCACGCCTCTTTAAACGGAATTTCGGCTTAAAGATGAAGTTATGTCACCGTGCGCTCAAACATGCAAAAATAATAGGTAAGGAATAACTACCGAGTTTTGGTAAATGAAAAAATCTACCTGAAAAATGATATAGGCAGGCCTTTGGTCATGATGGTGAATTCCATTATTGTTTTGAAAATTTTGAGATATTTGCAGGGGCTTTTCTCTTTATTCAGCTTATAAATTTTATAAAACTTTCTTCTCTTTCGGTTTAACTGGAAGTAGGAATTTCTTTATGAGATCTTCCTTGGAGTTCTATAAAAGCCAACAAAATGGCACTGACATTACTCCAAACTTGACGCACCTTTATCGGTCTTATTGGCATGGGAGAATGTTGTTGCGACTTCTGATGCCTAGTCTCTGGGTTCTAACCATAACCATAATATATAAAAAGTTTTGACCTTGGGATGGAAGCTGCAGTATTCCTTGATTAGATTTCATAGACCCTTGCAAAGAAAAACACTTTGGCCGTTTGATAGTCAATTATCAGTTTTGTTACAATGGTTGCAGCAAAGTGTTTGTATTAGAAGGCTGAAAAAGTGCACTGAGCACTTAGAACAGTGCCAAAATTTCACAAAAATCTATATAGTTTATTTATGATCTACAATGTAAGGCTTACACAAATTAGACGTCTCTTGATGTCATGCTAATCCATGATCCTCCATAAGACCCATGTTCTTCGACGGACGTTCGTTCTTCATTCAAACCTTATATCCTAAAATATTTTTGGTTTGGAGTATGTCATTGTCACTAAATGTTTACTGAAGCAATAGTTTAAGTTGTGCAGCTGTTTTCTTGATTTTGAAGCCAGATGCGAAGCAAGTTCTTTGCTCTGTGTGAACCCAAATTTTAAAATTGCAGAACCACCTAAAAAATATGTTACTAATATGAAAGTAACTCTACACGTCTATCTAGGCTTACGTTCGCCATCCACTTGATTCTGGGACGTCTCATTATGCAGCTCCTATCGATTAGAGGAATATACTTCTTACTATAATTTGCCCATAAGTCAAATACCTAGTACTGTTGCGCAGCATCTTGCTATCACCGCCTGGGTACATATATTGTTAACAGAGAATCAAAGCAACTTTCTTTATTTTTTAGGGACGTCATTTTACTATGAAGTGTAATGTAGACAAATAAGAGTATAAAAGGTGTAGATTATAAAAGGCCTACTGATAAACAGTGCCCGATTAAGACCCTGCTGGTCCTAAGGAACACTTTGAAAAGTGTCCTGAAAATACACATACAAAATATTCACTTACACTCCCCACTAACACCACTAGCTCTCACATTTTAAAGCTTTTCTTTATTTGTATGTATTTAAAAACAAAAATAATTTATTCAATGAAAAAATACAATATTACAATTCCACTTCTATAAAGGCGTATGCAGTCGTGGTACACTGATCCTTGAATGTTGGGCATCTTGCATCGTATGTAGGAGAGTTATTACCATGTACATAATATGCGATATGATACTTAGAAATATGGACTAATACATATAAAAAGAAAATGGAAAAGCAAT
Organism: Ceratothoa steindachneri; assembly: GCA_963969495.1. NCBI lineage: Eukaryota > Metazoa > Arthropoda > Malacostraca > Isopoda > Cymothoidae > Ceratothoa > Ceratothoa steindachneri. Next base: position 135,828,386 of record OZ018323.1, on the reverse strand, counting down.
AAAAAATCAGAACATGATTACACTGTGTAGCACGATTTTTGTTTTTAGTTTGCAACTATTATTTTCTATTTGCTTGTGTCTAGAATAGATTAAAGAGCACTATTATTGATTTAAAAAATTGCTTTTGTGCAGGATAATGATTTTAAAATATGAAATTTACCTATTCCCTCTGAAAGGAAGTTGCGAATTTGAACTTTCATTTGCATAAAGTAGAAACACAACATGATACCAAAATAGCATTTATTTATTCAAGAATCATATAGGTGAGACAATTAAAATATTAGAAATGAGTATTTTTCCGTGATTACGCTTATATTGTAAATTAATTTCACGACTCAGCCCCTAAATATATTCTTACATCAGATTTTTATTATAGGATCCTTGATAGTGCCGTTCAAAGTCCAGTAGATCTTGATGGAAGCGCTTACCATGCTCCTTCGACTAGGCTCTCATGTTCTTAAATTTATCTACATGAGCGTTAAAAATATGGACTTTCAGGGACATCCTGCAAATCATTTTACCGTAGCTTCTCACCAAGTTCTCAACCATCCCTACCTAGTTTTCGGCTTTGTGATTACCTAACAAGCCCAGAAACACCCTGATAAAGCTGTCCCACGCTGCTTTTTTCGTCCTAGTGAGCTTCGGAAACTCCTTGCACTCTAGGATAGTTTTTATTTGTGGACCAACAAAAATCTCGGTTTCCTTCTTTGCCGCAGATAGCTTAGGAAAGAAATCTTGGAGATATTTGGAAGCTGCAGATTCTTTATTTAGAGGAAACAGTACTTTTCTGAGGTCCAACAAAGCCTCCCATTTGACTTTGTTTCTCCTCACGATAAACACGGCCTGTTCTGGCCAATACCGCTGTTGGTAGGCTGCCACGGTGTATCTGCTGTCACATAGGCAAAGATAATGATGAAACTTTGTAAAGCCACCTTGGATGTCCATCAAGAAGGCCACCATTTTGAAGTCTCCGATAACCTCTCAACCATACTATTTATATTTCAATGCATCTATCAAGATCTTGAGCAAGGGGAAGAGATGAATACATGTTTTAGTTATGAAGCAGCACTGCTTTAAGGTCCTTGGACGAGCTTCCAATGAAGAAGTGCCACTCCTTGAGGTTACAGGGTATTCCGATTGCCTCAAACAGACCGGTGACATGTGACAAAGGCAAAACTCATCTTGACGCCTACAAAAAGCTTGAAAAACACTGTTGACTATTTCTTTGACCTGATATTTGCACACTGTCATCTAATAAATCCCACTGATTGAGTCTTGAAGTTAAACCTCGGCATTGGACTTCGGAGAGCAAGATCTCTGACAAGGTCGTTGAGATCTTTTTGTAGTCTGAGTTTTGCTACTCTGATGCACCTCTGTAATCTGGATAATTGACTTGATCCTCTTCTGAATTGCTTTTACCTTCTAACAACTGCTGCTTTCATTTTGGAGGAGTTGGTACGGGGAGCTCAAAACTGTGTGGCACTGACGCAATAGATGAGTCAAGCTTTGGATACATGATAACAGGCACATTTCTCCCTGCTCGATGTTTGGAAAGGTTCACCATGCAGAAGTAACAATTGCTTGGATGGTCAGTTGTTTCTCTCCAAATTCATAGCCCTCTTTTCTCCTCTGTACCATCCTGTAAAAAAACTTAAAACATAAGTATAATAATGAATACTTTTGGCTTAGTGTTATTAGAAATGTTAAAAAAAATCCAGTATCCAAATGGACAAAACACATTTTATATATATATATATATATATATATATATATATATATATATATATATATATATATATATATATTATATATATATATATATATATATATATATATATATATATATATATATATAACTCAAATCACATGACACGTGATATAATGGCTGCATTTAAAGGCCCAAAGAAATCAAAATTGGCATCACGAAACTAAGGAAAAGGACCAGTGAAAGCTTAAGAAAGAAAATGTGAGATATAGAGACGGAGAAAAATTGTGAAAACAAATTTTAACCGTTATATGAAAATAAATAAAGGAGTAGGATTTGAACCTGTGTCCTCAAGTGTACATCGCTATCGTGACCACGACGCTCATCGACTGAGCCACCATCCTCAACCCCTCAAATGCATATATATATATTATATATATATATATATAGCTCGCAGGTGAAATGAAGTGCCCAAGGTTTGTCTTGATCTCCGAATGGCATGCAAACATATGCCTTATAGACATCATATATTTTAGGAGATGAGGAAGCAATTTCAAGTCTTACAAAATATGTTATTTGAAGTAAGTATGTTATTTATTAAAAATAACTATAAAATTGTAAGCTACTCACTTTATTTAAATTCAATTCTTTTAAATGGTATTTTTTTAAACTTTATTTAAATTTAAAATAGCTTCTGGATGAAGGAAGGTTGACAAACCATCACCTTCTTCCTCTAGAGAGTACATTTTTGCTTTTGTCTTAATAAATTCGCCGCAGACATCCATTGTCGCCCAGGTCGCAAAAGACAAAATATAAGGGAGATAGAAGTTATTCTTTATGTTTTACTGTTTCTATAACTTTTCAAATACAATATATCATATTATACCATACCTGTAAAAACACAACCCTTGAAACTTTTGATCTATTTTTACTATTTGCCTCAGAATAATATTATTTACCAGAAATGGGCTAATTTAAAAATTTAATGTCCTAACCAAAAATGCAAAGTTGGGGGATTAATATTGACTTTTTTATTTAAAATTGCCTCAAACAATTGGGAAATAACACTTTTAACCCAAGATTATAGTTTATTTACAAACAGAAAATCGAACTGGGCCTAATTTGTTCGAAAATTATCTAGTGACTCATCATTTATACAAGCTGCCAACCATATTTTCAGACATCAAGACTGAGGTAGACCAAAAGCACTTGGGAACACTATTTCTTCAGAGGGGTTTGTACAATTCTAAGTTATGACCTATCGTAAAAATATTACTCAAATTAAGAAAATGCTCTTACTAGTTAACAAATCATTTGATCATTAATTGATTCCAATTTATTATCAAATACCTTTTACATAAACTACATCATAACTTGCGCAGTTTTGCAACTCAAAATTCATTGATTAGATTTTTATGTCGATTTTACGCAAAATATCACTTTCATTACAACAACGGGGGAATTTAAAGTTGCTGCTGGTCCATCGTGGATCGTTTCACGTCTTTATTTATTTTCAGATGAGAAAATGAACATTCCCCTAAGTAATTTCTAATGATAACTAGATTCGCAGTGGTAGTTCCGTGTTTGAAAAAGCAGAAGAGACACAAATGGTGCGGATGATAGTAAACATTTTTGTGCAATTCCAGTCGATGTTATTTATCGTCATCGCGTATCTGCTCTTCATTTCGGCATATAAATTGATGAAATTCAGAATGGAGATATGAACAAAGGTCATTCAAATAAACAATGAAAAGTTTTTTAATAACAGCATCGATATCTTCGTCACACAAAAACCCTTGGTATACATAGAATATACCTCAATACGTTTCTGCAGTGCACTCTTAAGTTGATCGATGATGACATAAAAGGTGTTAACTTTAAAATTTCCTTGTGCAACATCCCTCTCAGGACATCTGTATCATCCCTATCATTAACATTCTTCTACACTGGCTGGTTATCTATCTTTTCTTCAAGAGCAGAATAATGGTTAACTGGTCGAAATGTGTAATATCTGGAGTGGAAAGCTCTAATAAATGTCGTGATACTAAAGGAACAGATTTATTTGTTTCATTATTTCATTGGGAATAGATGTCACAAATCTCTTATTCTAAACATTTATTCTCTTTACTATATCCCTCATTTATGTGTTAATCCTACCCAAGTATTTTGATGGTCTCTATTTGTAATTTTTAGGTTGTTCCTAGTTTAAATGCTTTACAAGCAGTGCTTACTGATTCTGACTCTTCACTAGTATGAGGAAATAAAATATATACCGCCAGAAAAATAAAGTGCACTAGATAAGATTCTCCATGAGTTTAAAGAAGATAAAGAAAGAGATATGACATATAATATACATATATATATATATATATATATATATATATATATACAACCCCGAGATATCGAAAGACGAAAGCTCAGAAAATAAACCTCTTGAGCAGAGTTGCATTTGATTTTGCACCATTTCTTTTGCCCTAAGTGACAACAATTCCACAATATATATATATATATATATATATATATATATATATATATATATATATATATATATATTTATATATATTGGTGATGGAGTCGTTCCTTGGGAACATTATTCGTAGCAGGAATATGAAGACATATGCGATGGTTACGAACATTTAATTTTCGAGACGTTTCGGTCATTAACGATGACCACCATCAGTGAATTCTAAATATAAAGAATTATTTTCATAAGAAAAACTAAACACAGCAATAAAAAACATGACAGGAGTAAAAAATGATAGCCGAAATCAAGAAGTTAAAATGATATATATAATCCTAAACCATTGAAAGCAAATGGGTTAAAATCTATTTATAAGAAATTGATTAATATCGTAAAAATATAACTAAATTAAATAATAATCCCATAAGTTTAAAACATGCATAATAAACATCAATTAAATTCCTATTAACATCCAAAAATTGTAAACTATAGCAATAAAGTCGAAAGCAAGGGAAAAAATGATTAAATAATCCCATGAGAGAGAGAGAGAGAGAGAGGGAGAGATGGTGTCGTAGAATAGACTCTCGACAATATATCATATATAACTATTCGTTGAGGGAATGATTCAATTATATTTCGAGTGCGTGGTTATCTGGTTGACCGATGTTATTTATCTTCAATATGCTAAGAAGTGGAACTGAGCTCAAGGATAATAATATGGCTATCATTAATAAAATAGAGTTTTATTAATTAAACTATCAACAACACACAAAACAGAAAATGTTTACATAAACGAAGAGTGGAAAGGGTTGTGGGAAATATCTGACTAATCGGAGGATTAAGATTAGGAGAGATTTAAAAAGGTAAAAAAATAAAAATTAAAGGGATGGGATGGTTCGCTAAACCATTTAAAGCACAGGGTAGGGTAGACGAAAGGTTAGATAATCAAAGGTAATGTTCAGCTTACGTAATTACAAGTTGTTGTGCAGAGGAAGGCGACGCGAAGGAATCTTTGGTCCGCTGGCGAGTTCAAGCCGGAGGGGGGAGGGGATTAAATTATCCTGACGTGACGTCTTGGGAATGAGAACCGTTTCTTGACGAACGGGCTTGAAGAACAATGGCTGTTCTAACGTTGTTCTCTTCTGAACAACAAGGGGGGGTGAGAACCGTCTCTTGTCTACGGGCTCAAAGAATAATGGCTGTTCTAACGTTGTTCTCTTTCTGAACAACAAGGGGGGAGGGTGAGAACCGTTTCTTGTCAACGGGCTCAAAAAACAATGGCTGTTCTAACGTTGTTCTCTTTCTGAACAACAAGGGGGGGGGGAGAACCGTTTCTTTTCAACGGGCTCAAAGAGCAATGGCTGTTTTAACGTTGTTCTCATTCTGAACAACAGGGGGGGGGGGTGAGAACTGTCTCTTGTCAACGGGCTTAAAGAACAATGGCTGTTCTAACGTTGTTCTCTTTCTGAACAACAGGGGAGGCCTTGTGGACTTGGCGTCTTGAAGGCTCGCACCTTGGCACTCAAGGGATATTGTCCTCTTCTGGACAAAAATAGTGGATCTCAAGGTAGAGGGCCCCTGGTGCAGAAGGTGAGACCGGATCGGCGGGATGTCTCGCGAAGTTAATCTGGAGCTGATCTGATCTAATCGGTAAAGTTTCCATATATATAGTCGAAGCCATCCCATTGGCGTAGGGGACAATGGAGTGGGGGCTTCGAGGGACTGCCCCAGCCGCGCCTTGGAACATACCTTATCTGCTTATAAGTCTAACTCAATCTGGCGAGATTGACGCATGGGGCAAAACGGGGGGGGGGGGAACCTCTTTGGTTAAATATTGACTCAGGTGGCTATAAGGCGCCCGGCTTCGACGCGAAGATGCACGTGGGTAGCAACGTGTTTCTAAACAACATGTGATAGCGGTTGCATTTAAGCGGCCTCAGACCGTTCTATCACAGATGGATAGGATGGAAATCACCAGTGATCGGCTTCTTTCGAGGCAACTTCCGTTTGAAAACACACTTTATTGCGAGCCTAAATGTATCAACCAGAGGTTTCGCGAGATGGGGTTAAAGTCTAAATCAATTCTGGTGCCTCTATATACATAAAGTAAAATCCACTTACTGCGCCTCGGTAACATTCACTTCCGATGGCTCTGTATAAATAGTAAAGCATTGGCCTGGGTAAATTAGTATTAGGCTAAGAGGAGACATCGCATAAGCTTCTTTCTCTCAGCCTCCCCATACCCCAAGAACCAAAAGACAAGGAAATAAAGAAACAAACAAGAAACGATCTCTCGAGCCTACCTTCCTCCGCGTCAAATACTCCCTCGATTCCTAATTTTGAGGCTGACAGTAGTTACTAAAATACAGGTGGTATTTCCTGTCATAACTTAAAACAGGCGGAGTACTAATCGGACTTAAGTGCAAACCTAACCAGTGCTGTTGGGAAGTACTCGAGCTCAGTGCTCTTACCCCTCATCATCCTCTCGAGCAAACGAATCTTTGGTTGGCAGATCTGCCGGGAATTTGAATCCCATTTTTTCGGCAGTGTGCGGCCGAGTGTGTATACTTTGATTTATCTTTCATGTTCAGTATTTGATTTTTGTTTATACAGTAGTAAAGTTTATTTTGTTTCGCACAGTTTGATAGTTAGATTCTTCTAGATAGTTGAATTCATTCTGCCAAGTAAAACTAGTAACTCTGAGAGATTTATTGAAACCCAAAGTTCAATTGCATTATTCGAGGCAATGCTCAACTGTAGAGTTTCCCTGCGTGACATATGCCAACCGTTCAGATACTCGGAAAGCGAACGGAGGTCGAATATCATATATATATATATATATATATATATATATATATATATATATTTTGAAGTATGGTCACGTGTACGGAAATATGCGTACACAGGCTATATGTTAGGCCAAGCAAGGCGACAACTGATATTTTTTTAAGAGTGCGATTTGAATAGATAGCGGCAGCATCGTGAACAAGGAATATACCAAACACAACGACAAAAATAGATTTTAATAGACACTAAATAAAAGGCACAACAATAAACATGGATATATATGAGTACATGAATAAGACGGAATTAGGTTATGAATACTAATTAGATAACCTGGATTATTGAATGGTTATAATGGGAGATTCAGGGTAGTAAGTGATTTAATTTCTTTGAACCTCGAGAGTAAAGCGTGGCAAACTTGGGGGAGCTCTTGGTGACCTTGATTACTCACGGAGGGTAGCCACAAGCCAGCAGCGGGTGGGGCTACTTTCTTGAACTTGTGTTTGCGTGATGTGGTCCTCTTGTCCTCAAGAGGTCACCATAAAATCTTCGGAGGACGACTTTTCCAATCCTTGATTTGAAGCCGGTTAAGAAAGGCTGACGTTGCCTCACGAGACTCTTCTCCCTGACCCTAAGATAAGGGTGTGATGTCCAGCTCTTCCGTGGCTTGCGACTGTCACTCCCACTTCTCTGGAGAGAGCTTCGTTAAATTGAACTCCTTTCAGGGAAGTGTCGTCTAACCAAATTTGTCTGTAATCCTTGAGAGGGTGCATATATACCCGAAATTTTCCAAACAGGGAGAGAGAGGCATTCTCGAACCCTCGTTATCGGCCGTGACATACCGAGCATGTCCTTGATGGGAGGGTTAACGGCAGAAATTAGCGTGCGAGACGGACGACCAGCGACTGGAGCCATAAAAGCTGTTCGCGGCAACCTACAAAGTAATTTCCCAACCCGAGGGAGGGGAGGGAAGATTAGGAGGCGGGGATGTAGCCTTCCATTTTAGCGTCATGGTTCGGTGTGAAATTTTTTGCGATGACCTTTCCGCAAGTCCAAAAAGGGTGAAATCGGAAGGGGATGGGAGTAACGGCTCGCTTTCCCTCCCGAAGTAATATCTTATGTGGGTGGGAAATAATATTATTCTAGGGGGATACCTCTACAATATATATATATATATATATATATATATATATATATATATATATATATATATATATATATATATATATATATATATATATATATATATATATGTATATATATATATATATACTGGTGTAAAGGTTTTATGCGGTTTGGTTCTGGCAACAATCTACTTGCATAAGCTACTTACAATGTAATTTTTTTACTTTATTTCATTGAATTTAATTTAATTAAAATAATATATTTTATGTTATTTCTTTTTGTGACTATGCTTCACTAATTTTCCCAAGCTGAATTTGTTTCTTTCAGGCCCCATATACTCTATCATATTTGCAAGAATCATTAGGAATTGTATTTTCATGTTTTGTGTTGTTTTTGGCGTACTTTAAGGGGTAAGACGTCGAGGCCATATCGTCTCAATTACAGTAAGGTTAAACTAAGGAGATACTGTTAAAATCTCGACTTCAGTCAAATAAATTATTCCGAGTGAGCGAACAGAATAAAATTCGAATCTTGCGAATAATTTAGTTTTGATTTTTTGGGGAGGATTTTTTTCAGGTTAAGCAAAACCCTTTTGCACTTACGTTATTGCTTGTGAGAAATTAATCTAAGTGAATTAGATTAAATTTAGTTCGAGAAAGCAGTTTCATTCTTTTGTTGTGTGCTCTTTTTATTTTTTCGTAAAAGTTTTGTGAACACGTCACCATGTCGTCTTTCAAAGTTTTCAAAGCACAGGTGAGTCTCTTGGATTGAATAGAAAGGATTTAATGGCGTACATTCAAGATGAAAAGAGATCAGTAAGAGCTAAAAGAAGGGAAAGAGAAGTGAAAGAACGTGAAGAAAGAAGAGAAAGAGAAGAAAAATAACGTGAAAATAGAAAGGAAAGGGGAGAGAAAGAACGCGAAGAAAGAAAGGAAAGAGAAGAGAAAGAACGTGAATAGAGAGACAGTGAAAGGAAGAGCAGAAAGAGAGGGGATTTTTTTGCATGAGCTAAAAATGATCAGGGCCAAAAGCGAAACAACTTCAATTACGTCTATGACCGAAGTGCAACAAACTGAGTCCACTAAGTTGCCTGTTTTCCAAGAAGGAGAAAATTTCGGATCATACCTCCCTCACCTTCGAGATAATTTTTCAGGTAAATCATTGAGATATTTAAACCGACGGCGTAGCCTAGTTGTCGCCTTTACTTAGTACCCAACTCAGGGGAATTTTCACCTCGCTCACATCAGAGGCTGCCTATAACATGACTCCGGGCTTTTATCGTGCAAAGTTACGGCACTGTGGCAGCCAAGTTAACCAAACATTCCGACACTTTGCATATCCCTTGTAGTGTATTTTTAATTTCTGGCTAGACGCGTCCAAAGTTCCCCCAAAATATGATGCTTTGGTTAACTTCGTCATCAAAGACCAACTCTTGGCGTCACTTCCCTCAGAGATCAGATCCTTTGTGAAAGACCGAAAGTGCCTGCCATTTAAAGAGTGCATCGAGGAAGCGAATGTATATGCGGCCTCATAATTGCTATCCAAAGGAATGGAAAAAGACTGAACCGCACTCCTACAAAGCAAAGGCCCGTAAGGGCAAATTCGTTCCCCACAACAAGGATAAGTTCATCAAAATGACTGTCTCGTTTAAGCCTAAACTCTTTTCCATCCTAGACAATCGTCAGGTGAAACCCTTCTCCTCTAATTCCCCTTCTTTCTCGTTCCCAAGGAGAACTGTCGTATGTTACTCCTGTGTAGTCAAGGGTCATGTGAGAACTAATTGACCTCAGAATTCTTAGTTTAGAGGTAGCTATCACAACCAGGTGGACAATATAAGAGCGAGACCTGTTCAAACGCAGTTGCATCCAGAAGCATCCCTTTCTTCAAGCGAACCGAGTCCGGCCGGCCACCAGGTGAACTTTCTGTTCGAGAAAAGCCCTCCTGGTAATCTCAAATTCAAAAATGGAGTTGTGAACGGATGCCAGATCTTAACTCTCTTGCGCGACACTGGGTGCAATTGCATTGTGATATCTTACAGGATACTTCAACCTCTAGCCCCGGATCACAGCAGGTTTGCAACAGGGCATGATTACTTGGGGTGTGCTAACAGACTCCCATTGTGAAATGCTACATTGATTGCGCATATTTCACTGGCTGAGCTGAAGTCGCCGCAGCGGCCATCAAGTTCGTAGCTGCTTTAATTGGCCAGAGTCTGCGGGTGTCTGCCCCTCCCGTAGCTCAACCCGTTACCACCAGAGCTCAAGCAATTAATGACTCGGAAGCGCCTGCCCCTCTGGAAACCCCTGGCGCTCCACTGTCTCCCAAGTATTATGTGTGCCCCACTCCCTCGTGAAAGCCATCCTTCAAACCGCCCACGATAAACTCTTCTCGGGTCATTTTAGCTAATCTAAGACGGCCAAACGTTTCTTTAAATATTTCTATTGGCCAGGTGCATCGGGCGAAATCCTACATTATTGTCGTTCCTGTAACATCTGCCAGAAGACTGCAATTAGAGGGCAAGTCAAGGCTACACCCTTACAGTGGAGCCCATCAATCTCCGAATCTTTCTCCCGATTGGCGATTCATTAGATCGGGCCGATTCACCCACTTTCAAGTGAGGGCCATAGTTATGTTTTAAATCTAGTTGATTTCACCACTAGATTCGCCGATGCAGTGCCACGTAAGAAGATTGATAGTATCTCTTTTGCTGAGGCACTAATCACGATTTTCTCCGGTGTTGGGCTGCCGAAAGAGATATTGTCGGATCGTTGCCGCCAATTTACGTCCCAATTGATAGAATATGTGGGCAGATTGCTCATGATAAAACCATTGTTTACCACCCCGTTCCAACTAGCCGGAAATGGGATATGCCAAAGGTTTAATCAGAGTCTCAAAGCCATTCTGAAGAAATTATATGACGAGCAGCCAAGATAATGGCACAGATTTTTTCCGTTTGAATTACTATAAGGAAGAAAAGTACGAGGCCCCTTGAGCATATTGTAAGAATAATATTCGAACCAAAAACTGGATCAGGAAATCCAATCCTCATACTTATATATGCTTGAGTTACGACAGACGCAGGAGAAATGCGCCAAAAAAGCGTACAGAAAAGTGTGTTTACCTGGATAAATATCAAACTTATTTCGACTACAAATCTGAAGATAGAAAATTTAAACTGGGTTAGGGAAGTCTTGTTACTCCCAACAGAAAACAACAAATTACTGAGCTAATGGAATAGCTCCTATCAAGTAAAGAGGAAAGCGGACCAGTCTATTTATTATTTGATTGAGACGCCAACAAGAAGGAAGCTTTTCCACGTAAATCTCCTCAAGAGATATCATAGGCGTGCATGGACTAACAAAAGCGTGGCTATATGGGAAAAACGCCAATGGAGTCTAATTATTCTATGGACCCCCTAAGCGTAGTGCAAGTCACCTGCATAGAGCAACAGAGCGAATATCCCTTACACGTCTTGCCAGACGCACCCAAACTCCCGTCGGCCGAATTAAAGGTGGGCTACTAGTTGTCGCCGCCTTAGAATACTCAATTTCACTCCCTCCTGAAACAATTCGTTGACGACAACTCTAAAATTTCTGGTTGTGCAACCCAATTCAACAACAACATTCAATTGACCACTCAAGAACCCAACCGATCTAAGCCATATTCGCAGCCCATACACATGAGAGAAGCATTTAATGCTGAGGTTGAGAAGCTGTTAAATTTCAAAATAATAGGGCTGTGAAATCAGATTATTGCTCCCCGGTTTTTATGGTTAGGAAACGAGATGGATCATAACAGATGTGAATCGAATTTTGGGAAAATAATTTGGTAACTGTATTCGAGGCAGAATTTTCATCTTTTGAGAAAGCCAAATTCAAGGCCTATTATAAAATTTTACTACGAGAAAAGGTAAAGAAATAAAGAATTGTTTCAGGAGAGAGTGAAATTGAGTATTCTAAGGTGGCGACAACTAGTAGCCCACCTTTAATTCGGCCGACGGGAGTTTGGGTGCGTCTGGCAAGACGTGTAAGGGATATTCGCTCTGTTGCTCTATGCAGGCGACTTGCACTACGCTTAGGGGGTCCATAGAATAATTAGACTCCATTGGCGTTTTTCCCCTATAGCCACGCTTTGGTTAGTCCATGCACGCCTATGATATCTCTTGAGGAGATTTACGTGGAAAAGCTTCCTTCTTGTTGGCGTCTCAATCAAATAATAAATAGACTGGTCCGCGTTTCTCGATTACTTGATAGGGGCTATTCCATTAGCTCAGTAATTTGTTGTTTTCTGTTGGGAGCAACAAGACTTCCCGAACCTAGTTTAAATTTTCTCTCTTCAGATTTGGCCTCGTCACTGCATGCAGTACTTATAATCGGATGATCAGAAGTTATTAGATAGGTTGCCAAATATATCCTTTTATTTCGATCATATTTTTGTGGTTAAGAATGAGTGAAATCAATACCTGAATGCTTTTCAAGCACTTCTACAAAGACTACGAGAACATAATTTTACCATTAACCCCAATAAGTGTCACTTCGACTACAATACATTCGACTATTTAGGATTCTCAATTGGAGATAACCAGCTAGCTGCCCAGGAGGATAAAATTCGAGCCATTGTTAAAATGCCTCTGCCTGCGAGCAAGAAGCAATTAAGATCTTTTGGGGTTCCGTGTCCTTTTGCCGTCGTTTGATTTGTAATTTTGCCTCACTGTCGTCTCATTTGTGCGAACATTTAAAAAACACCTCCCGAGGTCCTTGTATTGAAACCACTGACGATTAAAAGTCTCGATCAACTCAAAGGGAAATTTGCGTTTGCGCCCATATTATGCTTGCCTAATCCCGGAAAACCATTTGACATACGAACAGATGCCAGCAACGAGGGAATAGGCTGTGTTCTCGTTAATACGGAAAAAAAATAATGAGAGCTTTCCATTGGGTATGCGAGTCAGAAATTGTAACCACGAGAAAAGAACTACGCTGTAATTGAACTAGAGACCCTTGCAATATTCTGGGGATTTAAAAAATTTAAAATGTTTCTGGTAGGGAAAGAATTTAAAATAGAAACTGCCCATAAACCCATATTGTTAACCATAAAATAAAAAAAACAATAATGATCGCCTAATGCGCAGGAGTTTGTTTTTACAAGAATTCAAATTCAGAATTCTGTATATTAAAAGCAAGAAGCAATTAAGATCTTTTGGGGCTCCGCGTCCTTTTGCCGTCGTTTGATTTGTAATTTTGCCTCACTGTCGTCTCATTTGTGCGAACATTTAAAAAACATCTCCCGAACTCCTTGTATTGAAACCACTGACGATTAAAAGTCTCGATCAACTCAAAGGGAAATTTGCGTTTGCGCCCATATTATGCTTGCCTAATCCCGAAGAACCATTTGACATACGAACAGATGCCAGCAACGAGGGAATAGGCTGTGTTCTCGTTAATACGGGAAAAATGATGAGAGCTTTCCATTGGGTATGCGAGTCAGAAATTATAACCACGAGCAAAGAACTACGCTGTAATTGAACGAGAGGCCCTTGCAATAGTGTGAACTTTAAAAATAAAAAATTTAAAATGTTTCTGGTAGGGAAAGAATTTAAAATAGAAACTGCCCATAAACCCATATTGTTAACTCCAAAATAAAAAAAACACAATAATAATCGCCTAATGCGCTGGAGTTTGTTTTTACAAGAATTCCAATTCAGAATCCTGTATATTAAAAGCAAGAAGCAATTAAGATTTTTGGGGGTTCCGCGTCCTTTTGCCGTCGTTTGATTTGTAATTTTGCCTCACTGTCGTCTCATTTGTGCGAACATTTAAAAAAAATCTCCCGAGCTCCTTGTATTGAAACCACTGACGATTAAAAGTCTCGATCAACTCAAAGGGAAATTTGCGTTTGCGCCCATATTATGCTTGCCTAATCCCGAAGAACCATTTGACATACGAACAGATGCAAGCAACGAGGGAATAGGCTGTGTTCTCGTTAATACGGGAAAAATGATGAGAGCTTCCCATTGGGTATGCGAGTCAGAAATTGTAAACACGAGCAAAGAACTACGCTGTAATTGAACGAGAGGCCCTTGCAATAGTCTGGGGATGTGAAAAATTTAAAATGTTTCTGGTAGGGAAAAAATTTAAAATAGAAACTGCCGATAAACCCATATCCTAACTACAAAATAAAAAAAAAACAATAATGATCGTCTAATGCGCTGGAGTTTGTTTTTACAAGAATTCCAATTCAGAATCCTGTATATTATATTGATTTTTTTGTATGTACATATGCCCATGTAATATATCCATTTAAGTTTAAGTATGCATGTAGCCTTTTGATTTATTTTCTTTGTATTGATTGTATTAACATTATTGCGTTTGGATTCGAAGCAGGTGAGCCTCCTTCTTAAAGGTATTCATTGGCAATTGTGGTTATTGTCTATTGTTTCCTTTTGCAATATTGATTTTTATACCTATGTACACTTCAGTCTCTATAATTTAGAATTTTACCCACGAATCTTTTGCCATGCATTTTTTTTATAAATTACGATGTCATGTATACCCCTTGTTTTGCCTAGCTGCCACCTTAAATTATTATTAGATGTCAGTCCTACCCGGAAGTTCCATCCTGGAGGGGAGGATATGTCAGAGAGATAGATATAGAGTTGGTTCGAAGAGAAAAAAAAACGCAATAGGCTTCTTTTGAGGTAACTTCCGTTTGAAAACACGTTCTATAGCGAGCCTAATTGTAACAACGAGAGGTTCCGCGAGATGGCGTGAAAGTCTAAATTCCTTCATGGCGTATCTATATAGATAAAGTAAAATCCACTTCCGGTGGCTCTGTATAAATAGTGAAGTATTGGGACTGAGTAGATTAGTATTGAGCTAAGAGAAAACGTTACATAAGTTCTTTCTTTCGGCCTCCAAATACCCCCAAGAGCACGAAGACAAGAAAAAACCCGAAAGAAAAGAGAAAAGATCTTGTCGTAGAACGACTCCGACATATACTACGTCACTACTACCCAATATGCGTGGTCGTTCAAGGTCAAACGCACGCATGACCTTGATTCTACTCTGGTCACGACAGAGATTGGGGATATAAGATAAGGGTAGGGGGGACGAGTGGGAAAGATTTGGCTGATATTAAACCAATGAAGGCTTCAGCTATGAGGCTTACGAAAAAGTAGGCACAAAATAAAATTTAATATATACACAATTATACACAATTAATAGATTAAATGAAATAATGGCCATAGATACTCTGAATATAAAGAACCGAACGTATTAGAGCTACTCAGAGAGGGCTCTAAGGGAGGGGGGCGAGAGGCGTTCCGAGCATCTATACAAGGAGGACTGTCAGGATAGCTACAGATGATTCGTCTCAGCCTGGCTTGTGTTCGAGACTTTAAGAGATAAAACGGTAGATCGGATGGTTATTCGAGGGACTTTAACCACGGGGAGTTTAACCTTCTAGTATAAACATTAACTGAAAGAAGTATTCGTGCCAAACGGAAGGTACCGAAACCTTTGGCTCATCGAGAAAATGAAGCGCGATCAAGAATGACGTGTTTCATTGTAAAAGGCAGGCATATACTATCGATGCTCTATTGGGACCAACAATATATAGGGACTAGCCATATCCGTTACTGTTTCCGCCAAGGGTATGCGTAAGAAAATCTCTCCACGAACAAACACGGCGCTTGGAGGATGAGAAGTACTCCCGCGAGGATTTCTTGATAACACCCTGGGAGACGACAGAAGCGTGCGTTCGAGATTCCAATCACTCGCTTATCGTGGAAAGCAGTTTGATATTCTGACTGTTCTCACGGTCCTCGCTAACATGCACTGACCTCGAGAGTTAACTTGTGGTTTAGACGGCCCACATGCCGGCAAAGACCATCTATTCTCGACAGATCTCTCGAGCCCAGCTTCTTCCCCGGCAAATACTCAATCGATCCCTACTTTCGAGGCTGAATGGAATGCAGGTTGTTTTTTCCGTCATAACTTCGAACAGACCGACTACTAATCAGCCTTAAGTGCAAACCCAACCCGTGCTGTTAGAAAGTATTCGAGCTCAGTGCTCCTACCCCTCGTGCTCCTATCGAGCAACCGAATCTTTGGGTAACAGATACACCCAGAATTCAAATCTCATTTTGTCGGTCGTGTGCGGACGAGCGTGTATAGTTTGATTTATCTTTCAAGTCCGTTATCTTATTTTTGGTTTGTCTTTATATATATATATATATATATATATATATATATATATATATATATATATATATATATATATATATACTAGGGTGGTCTAAAAATATATGCCAAGAATTAAAATTAGTGGGAAATGCTCTCCACATGGCTAAAATTATGCTATAAGATGTTAAAAGAGCTAATGCAAAATATTGACTAAATTGGTGAATATTTAGTTAAAATATTTTATTTAAAATATTTATTGGTTGTTACTTATATACTGTCATATATTTGTCATTGATAACTCATTCCTTATGAATTACAATAATTCGCCAACAAAATCAACATATTGCATTATCTGAAAAGTGGAATGACATTCACATACTCGGCGTATGATGCAATAATAATTGTTGTTTCAGCTTCTTGATTTCTGAGCCCATTTGTAAAGTGATGAAGCAATAACGCCTCCTCGTTTCATATGGTAATGCAATCGCACTAGTTACTATATAAGTCAGCGAGGATTGATTAATTGTTCATTTGTAGTTTGAAGTTTAACAGTTGACGTAATACAAGTGAATACAAGTGGTGATTTATGCAAGTATATATATATATATATATATATATATATATATGTAAGTAATATACTTTGTTTATTCAGTGCATAAATAATTTGCTGTTTTTTATCAATATCAGACTTACTTAAAGAATATTAGAATTATATGTTAACACACTTTATGTTCATATTTTAATTCACAATATATATATATATATATATATATATATATATATATATATATATATATATATATATATATATATATATATATATATATATATTAATTAAGAATGACTGCCGTAATTTTTTACAAACACAGAAGCCTATTTATTTATGTCAAATGAAAGCTTATTCTTTCATGAATATTGAATACTTAGATATTTTAGAGTATAAAAAATATCTTCTAAATATAACTAAATGGAGGGGAACCGTGAGCTTACTCAGTTACAATAAAGTTTTATTTTTGTTGTTTCAAATTATGCCTGCAAGTACTCGTTCACCTGCGATGTGCTTAGTGTTGTTCAGTACCACCATCAAGTGGAGTCAATGACTTTGACACGAAGTACAACCTCGCTTGCAAAAAAAATCATAAAAGTATGGGAAAGGGCCCGAATTCCCACACAGCGAATAGACTCTTGCGTTAGGAAACTCTCAAGGTTGTATGAAGAATACCTTTCTTTAAAGAAGAACCGCACAAACGAACTGTACTAATGTAGAATGAATGAGCGTAGTTTCGAATCCAACCCCTTAAAAAATTTTGACATAGCCTCAAAAAATGTTTTAAATTTGGTAAAAATGAAGAAGACCGCCAATTTCTATTGATGCAGAGAGAGAACATTTTCTCCTGCAGTATGTCGTGCCGTGATAAGATTACTTCAGCCAAGGAATCCCACAAAAGATATCGACATGAGAAAGCTTTACAAAACAAAGAAAAAGTATATACTTCTAAAAATCAAGCAGAGACTGCTGCTCAAGCAGATTTCGAGTCATCATCATCTGAAGGAGAAAGTTTAATTGCGGCAGACAAAGAGTTTTGTCCACCTTCTTCAACTAGAAAAAAGAATTCACAATGTAGTCCTTCAAATTCAAAAAATATCTTTACAAGTTCAAGTGTGGCTGCTGTTCTTGATGTGCAAATATTGCGGAAAGAAAAGCAACAATGGTTGCTGGATCAATAGCACAAGCCTTGGGTCAGGATATTGCAGCTATGACATTTTCCAGGAGTTCTATACCACGTTCTAGAAAGCAAGTATGAGAGGCAACATACAATGAAGACAAAGCTTCGTTGTCCTTTGAAAGACCGATCATTCTTCACTGGGATGGAAAACTCCTACTTGCTATTGATGGGGCAAAGGAAACAGTAGAACGAATCGCAATAATTGTTTCTGTAAATGGAATGGAAATTTTCTTGTTGTGCCAAAAATAACACGAGCAACAGGAGAAGAACAGGCTATGGCATGAATTTCATTAATTAATGTCTGGAATGTTCGTGACGAAGTTTAATGCCTTGTATTTAACACAACTTCATCAGATACATGCCTGCAAAAAGGAGCCTGTACCATAATTGAGAAAGTATTAGGAAGGGAGCTTGTTTGGATTGCGTGTGGTCATCATATTTTTGAAATTATGTTGTCATGTGCTTGCAATATTTTACTTGGGCCTACAAGTGGTCCAAAGACGAGTCTCTTTGAATGTTTTAATGAACAATGGTCGTCACTTAAAAAGCATTTTTTTAAAGGCGGATAGAAGTTTATTCGTCAATCCAGTAATGTATATTCTTAGAGGAGAAATGGTCCCATATTTTAAGGAAGCTTTGTGATCTCGTCAGTTGCGTGACGATTATGAAGAATTGCCGCAACTCAGTCTCATCTTTCTTGGGGGCATTTATAAGACAGAAGTTACATTAAGAGCCCCAGGAGCGAATCATCATGCACGTTGGATGGCTAAGGCTATATATGTTGTGAAAATATACTTATTTAAGCATCAACTGAAACTAACGGAACGTGAAAAGGCTAATATTACAGAGTGCTTTCTTTTTATTGCTTTGGTCTACTCGCGGTTTTGAAATGAAGCCCATTTTGGAATTAATGCTCCTTTAAATGACATTCTGCTTCATAAACTTTGCAAAAGTACCCAAATTAGACAATATCTAAAGAAGCGACCACAGCCTTTCACAGACATCTTTGGTATCTTGCAGAACATCTTGTTGGTCTTGCATTTTTCGATCATAGAATTAATGCTGAGACCCAACAGAAGATGGTCTCCAATTTCCAACGTAATGAAAACACCAAAGTTGTTTGCCGATAAATTTTACAAAAAACATCGAGGATTTGGACTTGTATGAACTGGTAACTCAAAAAACTAAGCTAATCTTTAGTCTTCTAATGAAAGATGGATACAAGTTTGCAGAGGATACATTCCTGAAGATTAACCCAAGTTCTTGGGAAGAGAATACGCGCTTTCAAGAATTTCAACGTCGAGCGATTAACTTAATGGTTGTTAACGATCCATCAGAAAGAGGTATTGCACTTATCAAATCGTATAATGCATCTCTAACAAAAGATGAAGAACAGAAACAGTTGCTTCTCAGAATTGTGGCAAAACATCACAAAAATTTTCCCTCATGCTCAAAAGGATCAATGTTTAATCAGCAATTTTAGTTATAATTTGTGTCAAAAAGAAATCATTTGCCATTGAACTATTTTATTTTCACTTTAATATCAATATTTTTTAAAAAAATTGTCTTTCAACACCAAGATCTGTTTCAAATAAACTAATATTTGCAAAGACTTTTCATTTGTATCCCAAAATTAATTTACCAGCAGACTAATAAGTTAAGATCCATATAGCGACCAGTAAATATGTTTCGATTTTGATGAAATTAAGTATGTGACCTACTATTCAATGTGGTAATACAATTAGGTATGTAGATATAAAAAAATAAAAAGATTTGGGGGGGGACCAAGCTAATATATACATATATAAGTGAAGGAAATCAATAGCGAGTTATAAAATATAATAGTAAACCACTGTATACGACCATAGAATTTATTTACGAGACCACTTTCTGTAAGTAGTTTACCATACCCTCTTCAGTCGTATAGTGAGAACGGAATGGACACAAAAGTCGCTATAATAGCCTCAAAATCTCGACAAATGAAAAACGGAGAAAATGAGTGCTTAATCAGGAGCGTTGGTTTAAAGATCATTAACTATACTGTTACGATCAAGTTCCAGGTAGAGGAGCTACCTTTATATTGACCGTCAGAAAGATTAAAATTCGGAGTTTCTTCTATTAGTATCGATTATAGAATTTTTCTTTTACGGAAATCTTTACAATTTTATATTATTTGGGAGTTTGATTAATCTACTTTGTGGTTGTAATTGCTAATGCGATTAAAAATACAAGATGTATACTGCCTCACCTGACCTCACTTTTGTTTTCATATATTCATTTTTTTAATTCTCTCCCAGTCTCTCTTATATAGAGACAGTTAGTGGATTCACAAAGAATTACATATGCACCAGCCTAATTTGGCTGATTCATGGGCTTAGTGAAAGGAAATGATTTAAAGATGGATAAAGAGTACATAAACGTGACTCGAACTGAAGAAATACCTCTGTTTACTCAAATGATGAGTGGAGCAAATGGCGGGATAAACAATCATCGGCAAAAATAGCGGTAGACACAGATCTCTCCTTTCTAAATAGAGTAGAGAAAAATAAGAAAAAAAGTTCAATACAGTATTTATTGGAACCTGAGAACTCGGGAACTCGTTATAAAGATCTTTCTCACTCAACTCCAAGCCTGATTGAGCCTAAGGCAGCTTAAACGTGGCTAATGGTTTGCGTATGTAACTACTCTATATCTAAATGTACATATTTATATATACAAGCTTTTTAATAATTATTACAGAGAACTAGTAATTTGTATTACCTTTACATTCGATTAGTAGACAATGAGATAATGAATCGCATCTAATAGTACTTTAAGAAAAAGAATTAGCTAAACTTTCATTGGCACCTTGACTTAGATACGTAAAAATAAAGATCGAAAACGAGATATGGTCGTGTGATCTAATTTAAGGGCAGAATTATTTTGTATGGCTGTGCTTTATTCCAGGCTTCAGTCGCTGCACTAAACCAGACATGGGAATTGTTTTGTCAGTTTTTTTATGGTTTCAAAACGCATCTCTGCCCATGAGTGTGCATTATCTTTTGATCTAGATGAAAAAGAAAATACTAGGCTTCTAATATGTTGACAATAAGTTGCTAGTACAATATTATTACGTGATACTCCCTCCAGGGGATAATTATAAAAAGCCACCTTGATTTATTTATAGTATGTAGGCATGCAACCCTCATTTATCCTAGGCTCAGTTAGAAATAAAATGCAAACAGATAGAAATGAAACAGCCAGATTATTTCTCTCCAAAACTGGACATCATAGTGCTTCAAGATATTTGCAGAACATTGGAGAGTGAAGAAAAAGGAAACAGAATTGTTTAGTGTGGAAGCATGAAATATAATATGCCGTTTTCACACAGTATTTCTCTGATGAAGACAAATTAACGCAGCTGTGTTTAACTTGGGGTGATTTATAACAGTCTTCCCACTTAGTTTGATAGCGCTGTCATACTTCAAGAAGACCGCGGTGTCAATCTTCCCCCTCTTAGGGAAGAAGAGAATCGCCCTCATTTTATTTCCCGTTCGCCTCGTCATTGCCCAATGAGAACACAGTTCATGTTTGCTTAAGCCGTGTCTGATATCCTCTGAGAATCTCGATTAATTCCCTTCGTTTCTTCGATGCCTAAGATTATTAAGGTTCATGTTTGTATAAGGTGCCTCTGATATCCCCTTTGGAGGCCATCGTGCACGAAGCCCTCTACCCACCATGGCTGTGGCTGCTACTTAAGAAGATATCTGAAAATGTTCTGCGGACGGAGAGAACCTGAGCTTCTTGGCCTGAAGTGTTCCCCTCGCCCTTCTGTTTTCATTAGCAGATTGTCTTCATGTAATCCGCCCTCAGTAGAGGAATATTATGGAAATCAGTTTATACCCCGGAAGATCGTCCTGGGTTTCTATCGTCTCACTACATTGATTGAGACTTCCTGCCATCCGCAGACGAATCTCGTTTCCGTGATTACTTCTCCTTGGAGCCGAGATAATATCAAGCCCCCTCGGAGTCTCTCTGGACGCCTTCGCATCGAGACCCCATCCACAAAGATCTGGTCATTGGTCTTCCACATCCCCATTTTATCCTCTAGGAGTAACCAGGAGTACTTTCCTCGTAAGTCCCACCTCTTCGTTCCCAGTCCTAAGAAGAATTCCCCATTTGGTGTAACTCCTATAGACTTGCTATATCTTTCATTTAATCCAAATTATTGGATCACTTATATATATTTTTCCGTACCTAGTTTCCTTAAATTTTGTCTGTCATAATATTATTTTGTTGTTATGATTATTATTTAGATTTCTTTATTTATCTGTGCCCTTGTGCATATTAATTGTATTAATTTTTTTTTGTAAAGGTATTTATCATTCGAATAACTCTTGAGACGAACCCAGCAAAGGTATTCCCATTTTAAGAGCCAACCTATAATATCGCACTTTAAGTAGAAGGTCCTTACCTTATTTCAAAATCAATTGTACTCGAGCGCAGCGCCGATAGTGACTTTTTAACGTACAGTAATAGTGTGTGCCTTTAGAGACTCTTTGGTCACACGCCTTTGTGCCTGGACATATATATATATATATATATATATATATATATATATATATAATATATATATATATATATATATATAAATATATATATATATATATTATTATATTAAAAACTGGTGTTACGTAGAGTTGGATTATTTTTATTTTTATTTATTTATTTGTTTACTTAAGAACCCGTTAAATTCAAAGTGTGTGGAACTAATTTTCAACTTAATTTTTCAACTATTTATTTGTGTGCTCGCGAATCCATAAGTTTCCTTTTTTTCTGGCGATAACCCTCGACTGAATCCCGAGCTGGATTAAGAGGACGGGAAATTTTTAATCCGATAGTGATTAAATTTTCGCTATTGTGTTTCATATTTCTTTTTATTTGGTGTGCATTTTTTTTGGGGGGGGGAAGAAAAACATCCATGAGAGCCTATACTTTGTGTCACGTGTTCCAAGTACATTCGAGCTGTTAGATGTACACATACTGTCAAGGATGTCATCCTTTGATAGATTCCACAAATAAGGTTAAATCTTGGGATTAATAGACAAGGATTTAATTGCCTATATCCAGAAATAAAAAGGAAATGAAGTTAAAAAAGATTAGAAAGAGAGCAGAGATAAGTAAAAGAAATAAGAGAAAAAAGAGAAGCAGAAGAAAGAACAAAGCAAAGAGAAGTATAAAAAAGAGAAAGGAACCATCAACATGAGCAGGAACTAAATATAGATAATGTTGAAACCCTTTCCGTTAGTTCAAGGAATGAGGCCCCCCCAAACCCTTTGGTTAAGTTACCCGTATTCAAGGATGGCGAAGACTTTAGTGCCTACTTCACCTACTTTGAGAAGATTTTTGAAGGGAATTCGGGAACTTTTCATATCTCTTTCTGCCGAGGCCACCCTTAATTATTCGACTCTGAAGGCCGAATTATGTAGTATTGGCAATCAATATGAATCCCGATTTCTATCGGGCTAAGTGTCGCCAGGCAAGAATATTACCTGGCCAAACTTACCGACAGTTTGGCTTCATCCTTCAGAGAAGTCTACAATTCTGGCTGGACTTGGCTCAAGTAGGCCGCGAATACGAGTCTCTGTTCTATTTCGTCTTACGTCATCAATTAATGGTGCGCTGCCATCCGAGATCCATGCATTCGTAAATGGTAGACGAGTGTCTACCTTTAAGGAATACCAGGAAGAGGCGGGTGTACACGCGTACAGCCATAATCTATATCCGAAGGACTCCAAGAAATCCTATCTCCCAAGAGTAAGAGTAATTTCTCCAAGTTAACCCATAAATATTCGCCCCATTTGGTCAAAGTTGCTGGTCTCCCCAAACCTAGATTTCGTCCCCTGCAAGAACCGAGGGATATTAAACCCCTTTTAAATAATCCCTCACCATTCAATTACCCCCGGCAGCCCATCGTATGTTTCACGTGCGGCGTGCCCAGGCATGTAAAAACCAACTGCTCCCAAAACTCTCACCTTCGCTCGTCCCCCATCCAAAACGTCCATCAAGTCAATGTTTCTCTCTCTCAACCACCTGCTAGTCTAATAACTCCAACTTCTGCCCTGACTAACGGTTCCGCAGGACATAACGTCAACTTTTTATTTGAATTTAAAGAAGGAAGGGCGAACAGGTACCTGGTGTAAACCCTAGTGAGAGGCATCGGGTGGACCTACGTCAGAGTGTCTGAAAAATTGCTTCCCCCAGTAAGTCCCGACCACGATAGGTATGCAGTAGTCCACGAATACTTGAGGCGTGCCAACCGGTTCTCCATGGTTCGCTGCTACCAGGCATACAAATACTTTGCCGGTTGATAGGAGGCCGTTGCAGCCCACATTAAGTTCTGCACCATGTTGTTCGGCCAAATCTCCCCTAATGCTGTCGCCCAGCCTGTCCTTACGAGGCCTCAGGCCTTAAAAGAGATTTCAACCACCGTGCCTTCAGAAACTCATTATGCCCCGAATTTGCATCCCTTCATAACAAGGAGTTCGCAAGTGATCAGAAAAAGGGCTCTTCTCTCCAACCCCTGTGGGAAAAAGCCCAACAAGACAATCAAGTTTCTGATTGTGGCCCAAGGAAGGATATATATCTCGTAAAAAAAGACCTCCTTTACCGTTCTACCTAGACCGAGGACGGTGCTGAGACTTTCCCCGTTTGCATCCCTCTTTCTCGCGTTCCCCAAGTTCTTCGCCTTGCCCATGATGGGTTATTGGTTGGCCAGTGCAGCTCCAATAAAATGGCCCAAAGAATCTTTAAATAATTCTTTTGGCCCAGCGCTGCCAATGAGATTGCAGAATTTTGTCGATCCAGTGATATTTGCCAAAACACGACGGCAAAAGGAAGGATCGCACCTGCCATTCTTCAAAGGACTCCCATTCGTCCTGAACCCTTTTTTAGAGTGGCTATCGACTTGATTGGCCCAATTCACCCCCGGTCGAGTAAAGGACCCTCTTATGTCCTTACGCTCGTGGACTTCGCTACGAGGTTCCCTGATGCAGTTCCCCTAAAAAGAATCGATAGCATAACGTCCGCGGAAGCATTAATAGGTATCTTTTCTCGAGTTGGCATTCCTAAAGAGATATTATCTGACCAGGGCAGACAATTTACGTCCGAACCCATCGAATATGTGGGAAAACTTCTCCTAATAAAACCTCTCTTCACAACCCCTTTCGAAAATCCCTGCCTCGATGAAGAAATTAATACCTCGCATTCGTAGGTATGGACATGAGAAAACGCTTAGAGAAATGCGCCGAGATCGCGTATAAAAATACAGATCTTAATTTGGAGAAACCTCGGACTCATTTCGACGTAAAGACAAATTATCGATGCCTCCGACCCGGTGATGAGGTACGGCTCTTCCTCCCCAAAGAGTCTAAAATTTTTTTTCACAGTGGAAAGGCCCGTTCTCCGTTTCAGAAGCACGAGGTCTCGTGGACTACCCCATAAAGACCCCCTCTTGTAATAAGTCAAATCAGATAAACATGCCTATGCGATACTACCGCCGCGTGTGTATAAATAACATAGTCGCTCTTGACGAAAAGGCGGTGATGGAAGCCGCTTACCCCCAGGAGCCGCTCAATCTGATACAGACAGTTTGCATAGAGTCAGATAAAGAACACCCCCAACCTGCTCTCCCCGGTTAAAGTGAAGAAACCGTCCCGGAACTCGCTTTAAATGCCCATTTAGAATCGCCGCAAAAGGCTCAACTGGCTGTGTCGTTTTCTTTCAACAAGGTATACGTTGCCACACGTAGATGGGAACAACACCTAGTCTCCCTTCGCTCTCTCCTAACGAGGTTACGGGAAAAGAGATTGACCATTGGGCCTAGTAAATGTCATTTTGGCTATAATACCATTCGTTATTTTAGGCCTTCATATCGGAAAAACCAGATTACCCCTCAGCGAGATAAAGTAAAGGCTATTGCCAGCATGCCTCTTCCGCCTACGAAGAAGCAGCTTTGCTCCTTTCGGTGATCCACCTCTTTCTACTGGCGTTATGTCTACAATTTTGCCACCTTAGCTTCTCCACTTAGCACCCTGTTTAAAAAACAATCCCCAGATCTCCTGGTGTGAAACCCCAAGGCATCCCCCCACTCTAACAAACCTAAGGGTAGGCTCACTTCTGCCCCCATTCTACAATTTAAAATGTTTTATTGTAAAAGGAGTTCGTGATCGAAACGGATCACCGCCCCTTAGCATATTTAAAAAATAGTAAAAGTCAAAACGGTAGATTCATGCGATGGATTTTACTATTGATGGAGTACCAACTTCGCATATTTTATATTAAAGGTTCCGAAATTGTATGGCCGACTGTCTTAGTAGGAACCCCATAGAGGAGCTTTCTCCTACCTCGTAGCATTGAGTCACCGACGGTGTGTACTCACAATTGTATATATTTTTAAACCTTGTCCCTCTGTATATACGAGTATATTGCCTTTAATTATTTTTCTTTTGTAATTAATTGTAATAGTCACCATGTTTATTTTGTTGTTTTTTTTAGGGAATTATTATTACTTATCGTTAACTCATAAATTCCACCTCATATGAATTGATTTTTTTCTGTGTTTGCGGCTATGTAGGCCGAAGTTAAAGATTTCCCTATTAGCTTGTATCCCGTCAAAGTAAATCGTTTTCTCCATCACTATCTTTCCCATTTGTGGAGAATGACATTTTTAATCTCCAACGTGTCTGGGAAATATCATCTTAGGAAGGAAGGGGTTTGGAAGCATGAAACTCAATACGCCGTTTTCACACAGAATTTCTTTGGTCAAAAAAAATTAACGCAAGTGTGTTTAACTTGAGGTGCTTTATCACCGTCTTCCCACCAGTTTCATAACGCTGTCCCACTTCAAGAGGACGGCCGTGTCAATCTTCCTCCTCTGGGGGTAGAAGGGAATCGCTCTTATTTCCCTTTCGCCTCGTGGATTCCCAAGTTATCAAGGTTCATATTTGCTTAGGCCGCGTCTGATATCCCTTGAGAATCTCGCTTAATTCCCTTCGTCTCGTCGATTCCCAAGATTATCAAGGTTCCTGTTTACATAAACCGCCTCCGATATCCTCTTTGGAGGCCATCGTGCGCATAGCCCTCTCCCCAACATAGATGTGGCTCCTATTTAAGGTGATGTCTGCAAATCCTCAGCAGATGAGGAGAACCCGAGCTTCTTGCCGTCCAGACCTTAGGGTCTGTATCCCGTAAAGTGCTCCCCTCGTCCTTGTGATCTCGTAAGCAGATCGTCTCCATGTAATCCGCCCTGATCGGAAGAAGATTACGGAAACCCGTTTATACTTTGGAAGATTGTCCTGGTTTTTCTCGTCTTACTAGATTGATTGAGACTTCCTGCCGTCCGCACACGAATCTCGATTTCGTGAATACTTCTTCCTGGAGCCGAGTTAATCTTCACCGCCTTTGGAGTCTCTCTGGACGCCTTCCCATCGAGACTCCATCGACGAAGACCTGGTCATTAGTCTTCTACATCCCCAGTTCATCCTCCAGGAGTAAACATAAGTACTTTCCTCGTAAGTCCCACCTCTTCATTCCCAGTCATTAGAAGAATTCCCCATATGGCGTAACGACAATAGACTTGCTAAATCTTTCATTTGATCCAACTTATTGGATCACTTATATATTTTTTGCCTGTCATAATATTATTTTATCGTACTGATTATTATTTAGATTTCCATATTTATCTGTGCACTTTTTCTTATTAATTGTATTAAAGTTTATTTTTGTAGAGGTGTTTATCTTTCAAATAACCCTTGAGATGAACCTGGCAAAAGTATACCCATTTTAAGAGCCAACCTATAATATCGCACTTTAAGTAGAAAGTCCTTACTTTATTTTCAAATCAATTGTACTTGAGCGCAGCGCCGATAGTGGCTGTTTAACATACAGTAATAGTGTGTGCCTTTAGCGACTTTTTGGTCACACACCTTCGTCCCTCGACAGTAAGTTACCTTAAGTTTGCTACTGCTATGATATATTTATCCCAAACTAAGTAGAATAATCGTAGTATAAATATAATTCTTGATTTATGAGCAGCGAGTTTTATCCTTCAAATGAAAACAAGGATTTTAAAGACAAAAATCAAAATCAAAATCAATGCATTCTTTTATTATTTGTCGCATATTTAGTCAGTAAATGAAATCGAGTGGGAACATTCTAATTTAATAAGGAATAGGATGACCAGAAATGACCAGAGCATCGAGTTCAATTTATTCCAAATATTTCGAGATAACAAATCTCATCTTCGGTGGTTTCTAAAATGAATAAAAGGTGAATTAGGAGATTGTAAGGCAACTAAAATTATAGCTAAGTAAAATTATTATGATAAAACATTTTTTTTTATGGTGGTCTGGTAATTGTTAAGGGTCGATTCTCGTTTAACATATATAATGAATCAAGAAGGAAAAAATGACTTTCGGAAATAACTGAGTGTCAAAATTTAAAATAGGCCCCCTAATGGGAGTTGCACAAGTTTAAGTGTGGTCGTAGAGGGGGGAGGATGACATTTAGTTAAGGGAAAACTGGCATTAGATGACACAATTGCGGGCTTCGAGAAGCGACTATGAAGTGAACATTTATTTGTGCCGAAATACCTGGTGTAACCAAAAGTGACACAACGGTAAAGGTATATTGAATAGGAAATCATTCTAGCTTCATAATACTAACTTTAATTATCTTAAATATAGTTTTATTGCAAATATTCTTACCCTCCTTAATTGACCACTTTTTAATTTTTGAAACCACCGAAGATGAGATTTGTTATATCTAAATATGAGTATTAAATTGAACTCGATTGTTTAGTCATTTCTAGCCCTGTTATACATTATATATATAATGTACATGGAGACGAAACAAATATTTGGACGTTCAAAGTCGTCAATTAAATTATCTCGTAACTACAATTTTTTGAATTAATAGTTCTTTATTTGATTTTAGTAAAGCAGTAAAGACATTCTTCAATTGTATATTTCATTTTAGATATAAATTATATTTAAGGGTGGAAGTAAGCAATTGAACCCTAGATATCGAGAGCTAAATCTTTCTTTATAACACCATTGTTTGCTCAAGCTGCTGTTTGGCGTTTCCTATAAGACTTGATCAAGCCTTGACAAGTCAGGTAAAGTATCTGTCTGCTCTTCTTTACATAAAGATTCAATTGTACGTGATTTACGGTATTAATTTTGTACAGTTGTTCCTTTAATATTGGCCACAGATTTTGATCAGAATCAAGTCCGTTAAATCATTGATATTGTTTTGTAGGAACCTTGCCTGCACAAATTATTCATAGTTGACATTAATTAATTGGCCAATAATTGTCAGTATTTGACTTGATTCAGTATTCCAACATTTTTATGAAGATCATGAGTCGCCTTAAATAAAACATCCCCAGACTATAAAGCTGCCGCCTCCATGCTTGACTGTATGGATGCTGATCTTTCAATCATAAGCAGTTCCATCGCAGCGCCAAAGATGCTGATCTGCATTCAGGCTAAAGAGTTTACTTTTGACCTAAATCACACCAAAGTGCTTTCATCTAAATTGATCTGGCTTCTTCTGAATGTGCTTCAAGGCAAACCTCCGTCATGTTATCAAATAAAACCTATTGAGAAAAGGGGCCTTGCGTGCTGATGGAGATTTTACAGCTTGTAAACCGAGCATATTACTGATTCGTCTTTCAGTTGTATTTGCTTTGTAAAAAGGTTATTTTTAAATTTTTTCCAGGAATATCTAGATATTTATTTCCATCATTTTTTTGTGTTTTCACCAATATAATATAATTGTCTCTTTAGTATCACACTTTTTCATTTTCTTTAATTAACACACATTAAACTACGTCGGTTAGAGGAATACAAACTAATTTTAAAAGGTAGAATATATATTAGATTAGATTTTTAATTTTGTACAAATATTTGTTTTAGCTTATTAAGTGAATATATATATATATATATATATATATATATATATATATATATATATATATATATATATATATATATATATATATATCTGCGAATTTTGTTGAAAACCATGGTGTATTTCGCCTTAGTCAATTTCCTTTGGCAACTTACTATTCTTCTAACTGTCTTTTAAATTACATCTTGTAGATGGTAGATCACTTGTCCTGTATTCATTTCTCTTTTAAATGAACGGGTTTGGTAAAAAAACAAAGTAAATTGCTGAGCTTTCAATCTTATGCTAGCATGATGATCAAGATGATCGAATAAGATCGATATTGCCACGCGGACAAAAAAGCCGAGGGAATATCTCACGAACGAAAAGACCTTCAACCGGCGTCTTTCGGTAAACTTGCGGAGCGGTAACAAAACGAGACGAGTCAAACTAGAGCACGCAATCCAAATGAGCGAGAGGGCGCTAAACCCTTGCCCAACACGTCTTTGAGATGGAATGGGACTCGCTTTAGACGTTAAACAAATTTCCTTCCGGAGAAGTCGTATATATTTCCCATCACGGGAACAGCAAAGCAGGATTCAAACAGGAGTCAGGCAGTACTCACGCAATATCACAGCAGTAATCGAGAGAATTCGTGGGAATGAGCCAAGGACATGACACGGAACTTCTCAAGTGAATCCCCGGCACCCTAAGGGCTTGTATGCAAGAAACCATTTGTCAGTCAAGGAAGTAATGACTCATTCCTTGAAATTCGCGTTCCACTCCGTGCTCTGCAAGGATACTACCTCGAACAGCCACTAGCCCCCCTCCCTCTTGGAAAATCGTAAGCCTATAACATTTTTCTCTATCACCGTCGAAGAGTCGGGACGTTTTCCGAATACGAAGCTTCACCTTATCATCTCCTCCCGTTTTATTCTGGTTAAATATTGTGCCACTCACAGCTTGTGCCGAAGCATTCATTCTAAATTAATTTTCTTTTGCTGAACGAGAAGTTTTTTCCATAGTGTATCATTTATTGTTAAATTATTTTATTTTTTTGTATAATAGTAAAGATTATTTTGTTTACCTTGTTTAAATCCCAGAATCACACAAAAAGCGATTGAACTATTTGACTAAGACGGCCAACGGTAGAAAACGCACTTAAAAGGGGCATTCCCCGCGTCTGCTTGTCGCCCCTTCTTCCGCGTCTAGGGAGGGTAATCGAAGGTCAGTGAAGCCTACCTTACCTACGACCTAGTGTGTATATATATATAATTAAACTGAGGTCAGGTCTTTGAAAGTCGTTAAGCGGTTTTTATTTAAAGGCTTTCAAGATTGTGGTTCTGAACATCAAGGAAACAATAATTTTCTTGCTAATTTGAAGTAACTGTGCATCACTAGTTTTTCCATCGGAATATTATATCTGTTCTTTCAGCCCCGTATACTCTGAAATTTGAAAGATTAAAAAAAAATGTATGTGCTCGGGGTTGTTTGGCGCACTTAGGGCTAGGCCTCCAAGCTTGTGTGCCTCAATCACAGAATTCGCATCTTCGAATTAAGTGAGATCTTTTTGCGTGTGTTCTTTTCGTGTATGTTTACTACTAGGTCACGTAAAAACCATTGGCACTTCCATCAGTGCTCATAAGTGCGTTAAGAGAAACACGGTTAATTCGGGTTTGAGAAACCCGCTACATTCTATATTCAGGAACAAGAGAGAGAGAACCAAGAGCAGAAAGAAGATAAAGAGAAAATAAAAAGAAGGAGAGGAAAGAAGAGAAAGAGAGAAGAGAAGGAAGGAGAGGAAAAAAGAGAAACAGAAAGAGAAAGAAAGAGAAGAAAGAAGAGAAAGAAAAGAACGGGAAGAAAGGAAGGGAATTCGTTTGTACGAATTAGAGATGATAATGTCCAGAAACGAACCCTATCCATCCCTTCGAGGACCTTCCGGAATCCAGCAACCCGCTTCTGTTTTTAACTGCCTGTCTTCGTTTCATATTTAACCTAATTCAAGAAGATCTTCCAAGTAAATCATTGGGGCATAGAATCAGATGGCGTAGCTAGCTTGTTTCCCCTACTGAACACCCACCTGAGGGATAATTTTATTTCCCTACCATTAGAGGCCACAATTGATTAATCCATGTTGAAGGCCGAGCTACTTGCTGCCTATAATATGACTCCGGATTTTTGCAATGTAAAGTTTAGGCAGTGCTGAATACAGCCTAATCAAAACTGTAGACAGGTCGGGTAGACATTATAACGGTACCTTAACTTCTGGCTGACGCATCAAAAGTGCCCCATGACTACGGTCCCATGATCAATTTTATTCTTAAGGGCCACTTTTGCCATCGCTTCCATCAGAAATCAGATCGTTCGTTAAGGACAGAAGATGCATCAGTTTCAAGAATTGCATAGAAAAAGCTGACGTCTATGCAGCGAGCCACAATTGCTAACCCCAAAGAAAGGAAGAAATTGTAACCATCTTCTTCCAAATTGAAGGTAAAAAATCATAAATTCATTCCTTACAACAAGGAAAACTTTGTTAAGATAACAGGCCATTCGAAGCAGAACCCTGTTCGAACACCTGTCAAACGATAAGACCTGCCTTTCTTCTCTAATGCCCCTGCGTCAGTCTTCCACAGGAGGAATATTATGTGTTATTACTGCGGAATCGAGGGTCATGTGAGAACAAATTGGCCTCAAAACTCTCCCTGGAGGAATAACTATTCCTAACAGATGAGGGCACCCTTTTCTCAGACCCTGTCTCAACCGGAAACTCCTCTCCCCTCGAACAAGCCAGTTTCCGCCGGCCACCAGGTAAACCTTTTTGTTCAACCAAAGCAAACCCGTGGGCCTTAAATTCGGGACTGGTGCGGTAAACGGCTGCCGTATTCCTGCCTTTGTCTGAGCCATTTGTGCGCGTGTATCATGGTCTCGGATAAGCTACTTACACCTGTAGCTCCGGATGACGATCGGTTCCCCATCGATAAGTGCTATATAGACTGCGCCTACTTCACTGGTTGGGCCAAACTAGTGGCAGCACCCAACAAGTTTTGTTCTGCTCTGATTGTGTACAAGCCCAAAGTATGGTCACCCCAGGTGGCTTAACCTGTGACTAGAAGCTCACAAGCGAAGCAAAAGTTAGAAGCACCCGCACCCCTGGGAACTCCCGGTGCTTTAAAATAGAGCAATGTCTTAATCGAGGAATAGAGCAATAGTCTATTATTCTTAAGGGCAAGAGTCTATTAGAGGTGGTAAATTAATTTCCATCATCGTTAAGGATGACCTCTACTGCATATGCTCCGAGGGAGATCACACCGAGTCTTGAGTATTATGTGTTACCCGCTCTCATTTCAGATTTATTTTACAAAGCGCACATGACGGCCTGTTCTTGGGGCACTTCAGCCAAACAAAGACCGCCCAACGAATCTTTAACTACTTTTATTGGCCCGGAGCGTCGAATGAAATTCTGCGTTATTGTCGAACAAGCGATATAAACAAAAAACTGCCATTAATGATTGAGTTAAGCAGGCCCCCTTGCAGAAGAGTCCTGTAATTTCAGAACCACTATCCCTAGTGCCAATCGACTTGGTTGGACCATTCCACCCACCATCTAGAAAGTGCCATAGTTATGTCCACACTTCACTAAATTTTGTCACCAGGTTCCCCGAGGCTGTCTTATTGAAGAAGATCGACAGCATTACCTGCGCCCAAGCCCTTATCTCTATCTTTTCCCGCGTAGGATTATCAAAAGAAATATTGTCGGACCGTGGACGTTAACTTACCTCCAATTTGATGGAGCAGGTAAGAAAGGTAATCATTGTAAAGCCTTTATTTGCCACCTCATTTCACTTTGCCTGAAATGGTATGTGCGAGGGGTTGAATGGGAATATCAAGGCCATTCTGCGGAAGTTTTGTGCAGAACAGACAAGAGAATGGCATCGTTATCTGCCGATGGCTCTCTATGCGTATATAGAGATACCATATTACACTTTGGGATTCGCGCTATTTGAGTTACTATACGGTAGGAACGTTCGAGGCCCCTTAAGCATTCTCAACGAACTTTTCACTGTATTATTTTTTTATCTCTTCCCTCCATTACTTCAAACTTAGAGTTGAGAATTTTCTTTTGTAATTTGTCAAACTCTCTGTTTGAGTAGCCATTATTGATCAAAATCTGTTTTGACCTTCGAAATTCTTTTTTCAATGCTGTCCAGTTGAGCAGTTCTTGATTGCTTTTCTTATGTATGAGCTCATTACCAAATTTCTATAGTTCTCGGCGCAATCACTTTTGGCGTTAAGGCGTCGACCGAAGTCTGTCCCTTTTCGATAGACGGTGGTGGTATATTTTAAGTCGCTCTTTTGTTATACATCTACGTCCAGGAAGGGAATACGGCCACGTACACTTAATTCGTATGTAAATTTGAGAACAGAATGGGTTTCTAAGGCCCTACGTTCGCGAAATTCTACATGGAAAACCTAGAAGAAAGGCTCTTGACTAAAATGGCAAACACACCCAAGATTTACTTCGGATTCGTTGATGACATATACCTAACAATTAATGATGAACACCAATTAATACAACTCAACATACACCGATATAGCCGCCATCAGTTTCCACCAGTGTCATAATAGCTTCGTATCCTGGCGCATTCACTGCTCACTGTGTCTCTGGGAAGCACTTCGAACAACTCATTGATCTTGGCCACCATCTCATTCTTGTTGTTGCACGTCTTACAGTGAGTAACACATGCGCCATGTTCCGGAACCATATTGATACTCTAGTGAAAGCTGAGCACGACTACATTTCAAAAATATAGCATTCCATCAGCACCCCTGAGAAAAAGGGTTGGAATGCGGTCACCAACAGCTCCAGATACCATTCTGAAATTAGCCTAAGAGCCAGATCATAAAAGGGGGGTGGATTAGCGTCAATCTTACTAGAGACACAACCAGACACTATCAGAGATTCGGGGAGGGGACCCTTTGTCTTCATCATACGTGTAACGTGGCATAAATTATAAGCAAGCCACCTATTGTTCTTTGTGTTATGTAACTGATCTCGGCAGAATTTCTTTTCATTTCAAAGAACAAGATTGTTCTCAGCTGAACAAGAAGGTTCAACTTGTTTAGTAGACTCTTTGCCTTCGTCAAACGGTAGTTCTTGGACACGGCTGTCAGAATTTGTCTCTTGCCACTCTTGTACTAGTGATAGCGAAAGTCTTCATTCAGAGTCAACTTCATGGTGATGAGTCTAGCAGCCAATTGTAGCGCAAAAGCCCGGATTCCCTTCCTCTATTCTTCCATAATCTTGTCCTGCAATTGTTAAATGAACTCCTGTGTGCGGACGCTGTCAAGAAGCCTGTTGCGGACTTTTCTGCTGACCAGGCTTTGTAGTTTCCGTCGAAACTACTAATGTCACGTCTTACATTTACAAAGCAATCACCAGTACCAGCCATGATGTCGGTATTTTGATACTCGGCGCAAATGATCATGTTGCAGCCAACTATTACAATATTCCGATTGCTTCCCTACCTCCTTGGGGCTGACATTTTTCCAGCGCTGCCGAATTTAAAACGATACATCGACATGTTTCTGAAAATTGGAGACATTAAAAATTGACAAATTAATACCGAACACAACCACGCAATGAATATATATATATATATATATATATATATATATATATATATATATATATATATATATATATATATAAATTAAAAGGCCGACAACAGGTCACTGAAAAAAACTGTTTGTGAATGATAACAATGAAGAACAATTTTACTATTGAGAACAACCCTGCTCACGGTTTTCTAACAAACATTCAATCTATTTTAGCACGCTTCCTTCTATTTCGTGCAATTTTAGCCTTTATTAAGATTACTTTATTTGGAAAGTTGTCAAAAGACATTTTGAAATCAAGATAACTACATCCACTGCTTTATCTTAGCTAAAATTCGTGATCATTTCGTTAAAATATCCATGGAAATTATTTAAGCATCAATGCCTACTTCAAAATCCCTGTTGTGTCTCATTTATTGTTATTTTCCTTTGGATGCCCCTACGATCCTATCAATAACAATGGATTTTCATGCATAGAAATGACCATTTCATTAATGTTAAATTCAAATTGGTACATAAATCTGATCAAGCTGCTCGTAATTTTAAATAATGTTTTGAGGAGAAAACTACTATAATGAGAACTGTTCAATTTTATCTAATAAATTTGGGTTTATGAACATGGTCACCAAATTTAGATCTCAAGGAAGGCAGATCCTGTTGCTAATAAAAAAAGTATTAGCTCCAGTAACCCCGAAAACACGAAAACATTTTGAGCACTTGTTCAAGAATTTATTTCTTTTCCGGCTGCCATACCACGGCACCTCAAGACAATGAGAAAGGGTTGAAATTTGGAACATGGAGTTCCGCAAGAATTGAATAAAATTCAGAAAATGTGACGTCTTAAATTATTTTCAGCGATGTTTTGAGACAGAAAAGGGACCAACATTTTAATAGAATTGTAACCTGTGATGAAAAATGAACCTTATACGTTAACAGGAAGATAACTGGTGAATGGTTAGAGAATGAACCAAAGTAATTTTTGCAACCCAAATTTTCTGTTACGGTTTGATGGTTAGTGACGAAATCATCCATTCTTCATATTTTTTGGAAGCAGGGAGGAAATAACGGTCTAATCATTTTTAGTAGAATCTATATATACGAGAAGCGGTCAATAAGTTTTGCGAATCGGTAGGGCAAACCAGAGGAAGGGGGATGGCTGTCTGTGGGGGTGTAAGAAAAAGTTATGAAAAGTCAGGACCTGCAACTGCACGTTCCTGCCTCGTCTATTTAAGAAGCAGTAGCTGATCGCAGATCGTCAGTCACAAATATTTTAACAATGGAGAAGGTTGCGAACCGCGCACTGATCAAATTTTGACCAAAGAAGGCAAGAATGCAAAACAGATCCATTAACGTATGGTTGCAGTGTACACCGACATCGCCCTTTCCTATGCAACCATTGCTCGCTGGAATAGGGAGTTCCGCGATAGTCGCGAGTCCCTTGAAGATGACCCCCGGTCCAGGACGCCCGTCAGACCTGACCAACGAGAACAATGTGGCCCGTGTGCAGAGGATGATCCTCGAAAATCGACGGATGAAGGTCGAAGAAATCGAGCGATAATTTGGAATATCACATAGAAGTGTTATCAACATGATCCACGACAATTTGGCCATGACCAAGGTCTCTACCCATTGGGCCCCTAGAAACCTCACGCTGCATGATCAACGTCAATGTCATCAAAGTCCAGAAGGCCAGAGTTGCACAAGCTGCCCTGCGCGAGTGCGGATTCGAAGAACTCAACCATCCCCCCTACAGGCCAGATCTGGCCTCTAGCGACTACTTTTTATTCCGCAAGCTCAAGGCTACACTGCGTGGACGCCAGGTTGGGGACGATGAAGATGTCCAGCTCACCGTCCAAGAGTGGATTGAACAGCAGTCGGGAGATTTCTGGTTTTCTGGAATTCGAAGCCTCAGGGAAAAGTGGTGCAAGTGCATTGAAGTCGAGAGTAGTTATATTGAAAAATAATAAAACACTTTTCCTAATATCTCGTTTCGTTATATCCGAATTGCAAAACTTATTGAACGCCCCTTGTATATATACACCAGAAAATTCACTACCTATTCGCAATAATATAAGAGCTAATAATATGGAAATTTATACAAATATAATCTTAATAAAAATGGCTCATATTTTGATTAAATATTCACTAATTTATCTTTCCATCTTCATCTCAAATAAAAACTAAATTTCATATGAAACAACTTAGTAAATACTGATTAAACCGTAATTCTTTAGTCAGCGTTCTACAAATGCATTCCCTCTATTATTTACAGTGTATAAAAGAACCTAACTTATTTCTGCACAGAAACTTCCCCAAGGGTTATAATTGCTTTAAAACACGTCTTTAATAGAATCGATTTACTCATAAACCATCTTATATAAAGAGCGGGAATAATTTCCTACTTTTTAAATACCTGTGCTCTTTTGTGCTACTTTGTTCATAGAAGTTTTTAGTGCAATTTCCTCTCCATTTCAATTATGTGTGATGAATTTTGCCTTAAAAAAACATTCCTCAATGGCCTTTGATACTCTCATTTACCATCTGTCTAGGAAAGATAAGGCGTGAAATAGCGTATTTCTCAAACAAATATAGTGAAAAATTTAGAGTATGAAGTTAATTAATAATCAATTAATGTTCTTGAAATAACAATTTGCTGACTATCCTTGACCATTTTCCAGAACAGAGAACTCCATATCGCAACACTAGGCGTCTGACGTTGCGTTCTTTACAAATTTCTTAGAAAACAATGAAACACGTGCATGAAGAACATACACTGCGTATATTCTGATGGAACTCGTGTTCACAAATGTCATACCTAATTTAGCATTTTACAGAAAGGTGTTTTGATCTCCTCGATTGGCTTCGGTCAGGAAGACAATGCTCTCGATAATAATATAAGTAATCTTCAGTTTAAGATGGTTCAGATTGCTTGAGCACTTTATCACTAGGGAAAAAAGCAGAACCCAGTGGGATGTTGAGACGCCAAATTAATGTTGTTCCTCTTCTAAAGAATCAGAGTATTTTAAAACGTGGAATCAGACAAAGTGTTTCATATTTTGTTGGTTTTAAATAAATTACAAGATAACACTAAAAATACAGCATAACTTTTTTGTTCTCTAATATAAAAAGTCATATAATTTTAGAAGTAATAAATTTTATATTTTAAATCGTAAAATTACTATTTGTAGGTTTAACAAATCAATGCCATAATCATGGTTCATATGTTGTCGAAAAAGATATTAAGAACGTTCTTGACGTAAATCTAGTTTTTGCGGTAAAGGTTTGACCGGAATAAGGTTGAAACATGTCTTCGAGGTTAAATGGACTTCCGATTGAAGTGAAGTTAAGGGACATCGAGTGTATTTAGTCGCCTAATAGATTTAGGATTTGATTGACCTCACTGCGATTCAGACACACTCTAGATACTCGTATTTCGGATCCATGTTAAACTGTAGGTACAATCTAAGAAATACAAAACTTCAAAAGGTGTGAAGATCGCTAGTAAATCTTTACCAAATTTTGGTTTTATGCGGGTCGCAAGGACAAAATGGATTAGTATCAATAATTTGATCATAAGAGCAAAAATACGGGCACCTTCATTCTATCATAAAATTATGGGTCATTTCTTCTTTACGTGTTTCTATAAATGAAAGAAGCCATCGGTGATTTGCGAGTAATTGGGCTTAGAAAGGAGGCGGGAACTTGGAAAGCTAGCATTATCAATGTATTTTGATGCGTCGAAAATCTGAAAAATTTTACAAATATCATGTAAGACGTCCCATCCCAACACAACCATCCAGGTCCATGGAGACCTTTGCCCCAGAAGGCCTCTGGAACAAATAGCTAGCACCGATGCAAGAACACTCGTTAGGAGCTCACAAACAAGGGTAACCTTCATTTCGAAGCACCACATTTAACTACTTCTTACTGACCACAAAGAAGAGAAATACAAAGAAAACTCCATAATTTCATAATGATTGGAATAAGTACCAAATATTAGCTAGAATCTACTAAGATCACTATATGTAGATAATACTTACTCTACAAGGCTACGAGTATATAAGAATTTAGACAAAATTTCCCCTATTATTTTAACACGACTGATTCTCACTTAACGTACATATAAATCTGAATTGGACCAATAATTTAACGACCTCTTCAAACCACGAACTGTTACAACATGGGGAGGGTGGTCAATTATAAAGCCCGCGAGAGTGTGCTTCAAGCAATTATTGTGAATCCCTGGAAATCCATTTAGGTGGACACCACACTATATCACTTATCAACTAAGGTTAGTAAAAGGATGAATCTTTGGACCTCATAGATGTCTTCACTCAAGATCTGAGGATTCTTTTTGGGACCAAATTGCACCGACTAAGACCTATTGGAATTAAACCTTCGGCCCTTAAGTGGACTCAGGGGTGGTTTGCCTAGATATGATGATGATGATGACAAGATGGAGGACCTCTGCTATGAAGATCTAAATCCTGCCTCTATCCGACGACAAACAATAGGTAATGAGACGCCTTTTTTAATTGTGAGAATTGACGTATCAATTCGAAGGGGGAGGAAGTTTCAACCAGAGCGAACTAACTTTTTTAATTAGCGATATTTTAATATTTTTTAATTGGTCTAGATCTGAGTTATTTTCTTTTCTAGTTTTAGCTAAAATTACAGACTATGTTTCCTTCCTTCTTGCCTTATAGATCAATTAAATATTAATGATACTAAAAATCAATTTTTAATTCCGGTGTCAGGTCTAACACTTGAAAAAATCAGAAAACCTAAATGTAGTTCGAGAGTTAAATTCAAAATTGGATCTACAAACCCATATTTATATGCGTGAAATTTCATAATAGCACGTCTGATTTAACAAAATCTGCCCCAGTTGGTGTGTCTGTGTATGCATGCTTGTATTCATTAATCTACCTCCGTTCGAGAACGAAGCAGATCAAGTAGATTTAGCTACGCAACCGGTCCCTGCCGTTTCTAAAAATATCCAAGGGTGCATGATGGGCGTATATAAACGGGCATTTTTATTTCCCTGACTCCCTCCACCTTCCCTAGTAAAGCTGGATTGCTCACGTTATCCATTTTACTGTTTATTAATTCGTTTAATGGAAACCACCCCCTCTCCCCACGAAGTCTGATATGCTGATATTCAAACCTTTTTCAACCTTCAACTCGGAACATCAACTGAGGTTGACATTCGGTTACCTTATATTATATTTTTGCATGGTGAAGAAAGTAAAAAGAAGTAACCATCAAAGGCTTTAAATACAAGATAGAAGATGGATTTAAAATATACTTTTGGGAATGATTGGATACCTCCGTGTTTCACATCTACGATTAGAATATCTCAGACATGAAGGATTATCAGAGATTCTGGGATGAGATATGCTCATTAAGAGCTCT
This sequence comes from Ceratothoa steindachneri, assembly GCA_963969495.1. Taxonomy (NCBI): domain Eukaryota; kingdom Metazoa; phylum Arthropoda; class Malacostraca; order Isopoda; family Cymothoidae; genus Ceratothoa; species Ceratothoa steindachneri. The sequence goes on along the minus strand of OZ018323.1, from coordinate 135,787,439 downwards.
GTTTTCCCAGAGTTCCTGGAAGATTTAGTCCCTAAAGCCCCACGAAGAGTGGCTATAATCCTTTAAAACAAAGATAAGTTTTGGGGACTCAAGCGCCGATTTTTTTTCCTTCTTTTTTCGAGCTCGGATCCCATTTGGTGCAAAAATTTCCGATCAAAGGAAGAATCGCAGATTCATATTATCGAAACTTGGAAATCGAAAATGAAAAACATTATTATGCTATTTTTATTAATAATTTGCATACATCAATGAGTATGGACGGACACCAATTTATACGGATTTTATTTACCAATTGGTGGTCATGGGCTAACAGAATTGCATGGACAATATAAGGGAAATAGCTCGGTCGCTTAATGAACTAATTAAGCACGTTCTACGAAGTCTGTGAGGTGATTACACGGTTATATTTCCTGTTTTGAATGGGCCGATAAGTGCGCGACGCAGCGTTTAAGGCCCGAAAGTAAACAAAACGAAAATTGGCACCAATATCAGAAATAATTAGCCATACCCAGTAATACTACTAATCCTAAGGATTTCTAAGTCAGGGTAAGAACGATGTTTTACCTTTATTTGTTTAGTTGACAATGTTGGGTGTTATGTGTTTGTCTGAAAGGCGAAACTATAATTTGGTTTGGTCGGGAATGTAAAAATGTTGCCTCATACGAATATCATAACTGAAAATACTAACTCCTTATTAGGCTCTCTTGTTTTTGATTTGGTAAACCTGAAGATCAGCGGCGCGACCGATGGAACGCAAAATATTTAGTCCCTATTCCAATATGTTTCACATATTTTGAGTAAATTCAAGGGGACTTCTCGTGGGAGATATATCACTGCGGGAGCACCCCCGCACGATGATCCTGAGTTTTAATCAATTGAGGGGGTCTGGTCACAGACCCCCCCAGTATATAATCATAATTGTTTATAGAATAATGTTCTAACGTTTTCTTAACGTTTTTATTTCACCAAACGCGCATGAATATTCATGCGCAGGTGAACGAAAGATAAACGCAACTTAGTGTCGTTTGGGCTGAAAAAAATACACTTCGGGCGCGCCGCCGATCTTCAGGTTTACCTTTGATTTTTAAATAAATATGAATCCAGGTTTTTAAAAGGAAATTATATTGCGCCTAACCAAAGGAGTTATGTTTACTATATTTTATGATTTCATCCAATCATTCAAATTTCGATTGGGAAGTAGTTATTAAATAGAAACGAAAAACTAAACTGATATTAGCTTTTGCAATACTACCATTCAATGGAAGGCCCAAGCAACCATTAACACTTCCACTTTAAAGAAAATATTTGAATGAGGTGCCCCTAGATCTGAAAGAACAAATTCTCTGTGAGTAAATTTAAGGTTGGTATTATTAGAGGCAAGAAATTCAGCTGAAATCTTATATTTCGCCTCCAGAATGACCTTAAGGAAATACAATTTGTCCCTATCATTCTAGAAATATTTTCTCAGTTCAAAGTGCCACCAAATTTAGAATATTTATATAAAATAGATATTACGTGTATATTTGCCACAAAAGGCCAATTTTTAGCCATTCTTACTAAATAAGTCAGAGAAACCAATTTTTCTACGAACGCTTCACGCGCGCTTTTCCTCTTTGCTGGGTCTAAACAGGCATAAAAAAGAGAGTGGGAAGTATAAAAGAGATGGAAAAGATTCACCACCTTGTGCGGGAGCAAAGCAATGATACCCTATCCGCAGAATAGAATTCAGGTGTGTGCCTTAATAACTGATGTTTATTGGTGAATCTTAATAATGGATTTCCTCTGCAAGATTCCATTTCATTTTCAAATATAAAACCAAAATATTTTGAGCAATAATTTACTTCTTCCAAAACTATTTCGAGCAAACAGGAACATATTTCTTGTGAAGAGACTTCGTCCTAAATCAATATCATTCACATGCCGGAAATTCTTACGCGTTTTCTCTCATCTTATGTTGTTGATCTTGCTTATTAAAGGGAGGTGGAAAGTGATGCATAAGAGCAAATAAGTGGAATTTAAAACAAGATAAGGAATAAGCTCGATACAAAGAGAAAGGAGGGAGAAAACTGAAGTGGGTTAAAGAAATCCTAGTATTCTCTAAAATAGGAGCAGATGAAAGAGTAGTTCAAATGATTCTATACGATGTAAAATGTTTGAAAAAAGACAGAATTTAGCTTTAAAACTACAAAAAAAGTTTAAATTCTGATGGAAATGTTGGATAATCTTTCCAAAGTGGTTTAGATTAATTAATGCTGATAAATGCAGTCAATCATACCCCTTTGGCCAAAATTATTATGCATCCCTTATAGATTTCTATGTATATTTAACTTATTTAATTTTGTGTATATGTTTGAATTCCTTAGTATTTTACTATATTATGTATAACTAATAAAAGAAATTTAGCTAACTTTTCTTACGTTTCAGCTTAAATTTGTAACTATTTTGTATTCAATATATTTCTAGATAAATAAAATGAGCAAAACTAAGGAACTAACAAAAACACAGAAATGGAGGAATCATTAAGGCTAAGAATGATTATATATCTCTAATTACTAAATTAAAGTGAAGTTAATTAGTTGATCAGAGACTTACAGTAAGTCTCGGTAAGTCAAAAGACAATCTTTAAACATCCAGGCCCAAGGAATAGAGTTTACTAGAGAAAGATTTAAGAAGATCTGCGCACGGGAAACGAAATGAGAAATTAGAAATTTACTTTGATGTTAGTTGGTCCGTGTTTGTACAAATGTGTGAATAGTTTGTTTACTGCTACTAGATTGAGGCATAATCCTGCCGAATGGTGCCTGTTTTAGACAGATCAACGGAATTTCAAATCCCTGTTACTACACAATGGACAACTTTATTCATTTTTGCCCCTATACACTCCATAAAGAGTAAAGAAGACGTAGGTAATATAAAAGAGCTTCTTAACAAATTAGCTATACTAAACTTTAGTGGGATGAATATGAGGACTTCAAGATGCTTGCCTTCTAATCGAGTGAGGAATAAGTTCTCGTGGTTTTATCAAATTTATTCATTACTATTAACAATTTTAGAAAAACTTCATTTTTAATTGATAACAATATGCAATTTAATCATCAATATATTCTCCGTTGTTATTTAGTTCTTCCCAACGTTCAACTAGTTTTTCGATGCTTCTGCAATAAAAATCTCTGTAGTTTCACTCGAAGAATTCGTATAACCAGGTTCTTAATTCCACATCAGTATTGAACGAAACGGAACGCAAATTGTTGGAGAGCGATCGGAAAAGATGGAAATCCGATGGAATAAAGTCTGGCGAATATGGAGGAAGCGGCAGGATTTCCCAATTAAGCGTTTGGATGGCGTCTTTTGTCATATTGGCAATGTGATGACGAGCATTGTCGTGTTGCAAAGGACTCCATAACGTCAATGAGGTCGCTTTTCACGAATAGCTTCAGCGAGTCGATGCATTTGTTGAACGTAGAGTTCTGCATTGAAAATCTCGTTGTTCGCAAGGAGCTCATAAAGAATGATGCTTTCACAATCCCACCACACATACAGCATCATCTTTCGTGGATGAAGTCCTTGATTTAATCGCAAAAGTGGTTTTTTATTGGGGCTAAGCCATTGTTTTCGATGGTTCATGTTGAAATCTGTCCTTATATCCACGAGTAGCCTTTTGACGAGCAAGCAAACCTATGGCAATCGTGGAGCGTTGAAGTTTTTTGCTTTCACTTGAAGCGTGCGGAACCCATGCACCGAGTTTTTAAACTTTCTCCATCGAAAGAAGGTGATTTTCTACATTTTTCTGATCATACGCCAATTGTACAGTCAATTCTCTAGGCCATTGACGAGGACTTTCATGAAGAAAGTCGTTCAATCGACTTTATCCAACTTAATGGGGGTGACCAGAACGTTCTTCGTCATTAAGATTGAAATGACCGTTTTTGAAAAGTGAAAACCACAATTGAGCTGTCCTTACTGATAAAGCATTTTTTCCGTACACAGCACAAATATCGCGACGAGCTTTGGCTGCGTTTGCATTGTTTACGTCTCGATTGAAAATGAATGACAACAAGTGTCGAAAATGCGCCTTTTTTTCAACTTGACATTCCATTTTAAGGGGAAAGAACAAAAATTGAATTAACACAACTTTTAAATAAACCGCAATGACTTATTACTCAACTGCAAGACGTATCCTAAACAAAAGCCTAATAGTCTACGCTGTTAACAGACGTAGCCTAACCTTTGCAAATTTTGCTCTCATTATGTATTATTGCTTCTTAATATGTCACAAATCACGTCAACAAAACTTAAATAAACACAACGTTAAAAAAAAAGCAAGAACTTATTCCTCAACCTAATATATTGGCTTTCAATGTTGATCCGAAAAATCTTCTAGTTTCCTTTGCTTAGGAAATACCAGAGCTAATAATCATCATTAATGGCATGTGGAAGCATGAAACTCAATGCGCCGTTATCACACATAGTTTCTCTGGTCAAGACAGATCAACGCAGCTGCGTTTAATTTGGGGTGCTTTATCACCGTATTTCCACCAGTTTGATAACGCTGTCCCACTTCCAGGTTGCAGCCGTTAGTATCTCTCCCCTCTTAGGTAGAAGGGAATCTATCTTTATTCCCTTCGCCTCGTCAATGCCCAACATTATCAAGATCCATGTTTTCTTAAGCCGCGTCCGGTATCCCCTTGGAAGGCCATCGTGCGCGAAGCCCTCTCTCGACAGATAAAGAGAACCCACGTTCTTGCCGTCTATAGCTTAGTATGTGTCTCCCGTGAAGTGATCCCATCGCCCTTGTGATTTTGTCAGCAGATCGTCTTCTTGTAATCCGCCTGGATCAGAGGAAATTATGGAAACCCGTTTATACTCCTAAAGATTGTATGGGTTTCTCTCGTCTCAATACCTTGGTTGAGACTTCCTGCCGTCCAAGGACAAATCTCGATTTCGTGATTACTTCTTCCTTGAGCCGAGGTAATATCAAGCCCCCTCGGAGTCTCTCTGGACGCCTTCCCATCGAGAGTCCATCGATGAAGACCTTGTCATTGGTCTTCCACATCCACAGTCATCCTACAGAAGGAACCAGGAGTCCTTTTCTTGTAGGTCCCCACCTCTTCTTTCCCAGTCCTAAGAAGAATTCTCCATTTGGTGTAACGACAATAGACATGCTAAATATTTCATTCAATCCAAATTATTGGATCACTTATATATTTTCCCGGCCCTAGTTTCCTTAAATTTTGTCATAATATACTTTTGTCGTACTGATTATTATTTAGATTTCCATATTTATCTGTGCACTTGTTCTTATTCCGTGTATTAAAGTTTACTTTTGTAGAGGTGTTTATCTTTCGAATAACCCCTTGAGAAGAAGCCGGCAAACGTATTTCCTTTTGAAGAGCCGACCTATAATATTACACTCTAAGTAGAAGGTCCTTAACTTTTTTCCACCACTAATCTCATATAAAATTATTATTTCTAAATTTAGTGGATAATTTTTTAACAAAATATTTCTTATATTTCTTAAGCTTTGTGAGATAAGATGTGAGAAAGAGTGATGACCAAAGTCAAAAAAGAAGAATGGTGTGGATTTTGTGATGTAGCTCAAGAATTTTTAGGAAATCACAAGATTCAAACTATATGTGATTCATAACAAAGCTTATTGAGATCTTTAAGGACTTGGGTTGTTGTTTGTAATTGAAGCTGCAATTTGATGCATTGACATATATTTTTAGTGGGAAAAACCTGGGTCAAGTCAGTGAGAAGCATGTTGAAAGATTCCATCCCAACAAGGAAGGGAAGAAAGCAAGTAAGATGAGATATTGCCTCAATGGGACACTATATATGTTATCTACTAGTTAAAGAAGATAAAAGGATAACACTAGAAAAACACGATCATCAAAGCACTCTTATTGTAAATATATTTCACGATTTTTTCCTCTTGTTTTCTTTATAGTTGCGAAATACGTTGCAATAGCTTAATATAAGATGTTAATTTCTCAATATCCTTACAAAGTCGTAAGAGCTTTAAATATACACATGACTGTGTGCGAAGAATCAAATTATATAATGAACAAATGTAAAACTAAGAAAATCTCTAAATATACTGATGATATGCAAAAAATAAAACATGAAAAACTGCAATAAACGAGCTGTAGTATTAAAATAATTAAAAATACCTAAATAATATATATATATATATATATATATATATATATATATATATATATATATATATATATATATATAATTCCACCTCTGTGAGATATTTTGCAAATTAGAAAATAATACTTCCGAATTTTTTTTCGCCCGTTTTCTGTTTCTTGCGGTTCGTGGATTCACACATATATATATATATATATATATATATATATATATATATATATATATATATATATATGATAAAAATTAATGCAATATCGCAAGAAAAGATGAGGAATTAAACCACATTCTCCGAAGACAATTTAATTCAGAACAGTTTCGGTGTATCTCACACCCTTTTTCAACTGACACTGGGTAGAAAATATAAGAGAATGCATATAAGCATAACACAAGTTCCCCTTTTTTTTCCTTCAATCCCCTACTTGTGGCTAATCTGGGGTGGTGGTGAGGCCTAAACATATTAAAGGGCTGACATTTAACTATTTTGTTTATATGCTTTCTTATTACAGGATTAAAAGAAAATTGACCCTCAGATAGATTTAAATTAGGACCTGACGATATCAAGCTTGATTCTACGATTCTTCTCTTAACATAGTTAGCCGATTTAAATACCATTTTACTTCCATTGAAATCGATCGTATGATTCTTGTCTCTAACATGGCAAAATATTGCACTACTTTCGCTGCCCACTCTAATATCTCTTTTGTGTTCGTGCAATCTCTTGTCTAGATTTCTCCCCGTTTCCCCTATATAAACTTTATGGCAATCGTTGTATGGTATTGCATATACTCCTATGTTATGATGTGCTTTGGGTTTCCTGGCTATCATCAATTGGTTTAAGGAATTATTATATTTAAAGGCTAGATTAATACCCGCTTTTCCAAATATTTCCTTTAAACTATTTATTTTATTATTAAATGGCAATGTTATACATTTGTTGAAGTCGTTATTGCGGGAAGGCTTATTACCATAGAATGTTTTCCTAGCTGCAAAATGGGCAGACGATATGAACCAATCGGGGTAATACAAATTAGATAAAATGGTCCTGATAATGACAATTTCTTCATCTAAATAGGACGAATGACATATTTTGTATGCTCTAAGGAAAAGGTTAGAAATTACCCATTTTTTAACAGTATTATTGTGAAACGAAAAATAATCTTAATAGGCATTCGAGTGGGTTGGTTTCCTATAGTTATCCCATAGGGTGCTTTATATTTTGGGGCAAGGTGCTATCTCCCTCCAATCATGTAGGCACTGGTGATATAGATTATTTGGGTTTGAGCTAAATAACTCATGAATTAAACTTTTGATGGCTTTTCTATCATAAGAAATGATTACATATCCATTTCTAACACTACCAAGCGGAAAAATCCTCGTTTTAGCCCTATTAGGTCTTGCTTACGGATTCAGGTCATAAGAAATGTATCAACAAGGATCGAAAAATAAATGAAAAATCAGAATGAATATCACTCCAATGTATAAAAAGCATAAGTAATACTGTACATAGAAAGGACGTTAGATGAAAAATAAAAGCCTCAAAGAATTTTTGCCTTTCAACTTTCTTTGGTAATAGAAGGAACTGCTAGAGATACAAGAAATAGAAATAGACAACAAATAAGAAAAAATATACACGAGTGACAACTATCCCATTCACTCAAATTAAGGAACAGAGTAGGCGCTTAGGCGTGGCGGGACATGTGTTAGGTCAATAAGTGTAAGGTCATCTTGAAAAAAGTAGGCAACAGCGTCTGTCAAACGACTCTTTCCATTCTACGAAATGTGATTTTTCCCTCACTTAGCAAAGTTCCCAATCACTCAGCACAATTTAAAAAGATAGTTATTACCTAAAGTACGAAATTTTCCTCTTAACTTTGTCTTCATTCTGGTTTTCCATCCAACGATTGCCCACCCTTTAAACAGCTAAGAAAAATAGTGAGGACAAGAGAATCTACCCGCGTGGCTTGGGTGCTTGGATGTTAAAAGATTGTGGTAAGATTTGAGTCTCGTCTTGAATTAGCGTAGGGAAGATAATATATTCTTGGTTGTGATCTATATATGCATATACGTTTGAATTAATGAAAGGATCAAGCGATATTTATAATGTGATGTTAAGACCTTAATCCTGAACACTTAAGAGCTTAAATGCATAGATGATGCCGTTTAAGTTTATCATAATAATTGACCATGAAATCGCATGGACTCATTCAAAAATATTTAATCTCTATACGAATTAATTCCAAAATCTTTTCATTTGTATAAATCATTTCATTAGAGTTTGAATGAAAGAATTCTGCCACAACATTCCTTGATCTGTTTTAAGATGAAAAAGTGGCTATTGATTTTTTTAATACTGCCCATCTGACGAGAGCTACGAAGGTAATAAGTTGCCGTTGACGATCGAAAAAGCCAAGAAGAGATCGAAATTAAAATAAAAAATACGAAAAAGGTGATTTAGGAAAAAGCTCGTCGATACAGCATTTTCAAGTAAGTAGACTGTTCTCAATAAAATCTAATTACCTTCAAGTAAAGAGCCATTTGTCTCGTGTATATGGTAAAATAGCAACTTAGTGCTTAAGAAGTTAATCAAGTCAAAAGTTGGCTATCAATATTGGATGAGAGCCAAGGCCATAAACAATCGCGTTAATCTATTTTCGGTTGTTTTGAGAGCGGCAGTAAACGCTGGCACATTGGCTCTCCCTCTTTCCACGGCTTTATTTCATATCTTTTATCAATATTGGATGAGAGCCAAGGCGATACACAATCGCGTAAAACTCAGATAAATTTCGAAGAAAACAAGTAGTTCTCTTTCACTTGTTTACTTTAATCTCAAGATATTTTAACCCACTTGTCTTAAAGACCTTCATGAAGTAGTTTAAAAAGGAGAAACTACTCATGAAAATTCTCTTAGTTTTTTTTCAACTATGTAACTTCCTAACTTATTTTGAATTCTCATCAACAATGGAATGCATGTAGTCTTTAATCCAAATCTTCTCAAAAACCGAGGCCAAACACAATTTATTTGTCCATTTTGTTATATCCAATATATTCTACTAAATTGTAGTTTCATTTAATAATTTTTTAAGATTTTTGTTCAAAAAAAGAAAGGTAAAATTTTACTTAGATGTAAATTGTTTCAAAATTAGACGAGATAATTAAATTCCAACTACAAAGTTTTAATGATAACTACACTGCTGCCTACTTTTAAATAATTTCTACAACCCTAATTTGCGTATAAATAATCCATTAAATTACTACCTACCGCAGTCTCATGATCGCATCTCAAATAATAGAAAACAATTGCACCGATGGAGCACTGGCTGGTATCTTGAACAAGACTGGCCTATGGGCTGTAGCGAGCAAGAAGTTCAGGAGAGCAGCTTAAATGCTTTGCTTGAATGTGTGCTTTTTGGTATTCAGAATGGCAGAGTGATTTAAGGCTCTCGCTAACAGCTGTCTAGCGACGGGGGGAGCGCTTTCGAAACTCGTTTCGCTACTTTTCCTTACTTTATTTTTCTTTGCCCCCTTTCCTACTCTAAGTTATGTACAGGGCCACGCTCACGTGAAAAATAAATCCGAAAGTTCACTCTCATATGATAAAACTGACCGACTGCCCACGCTCATACTACAATACTGGAAGACTTGTTACACTAATCTGCAAACACTCTCAGGAGTTTCACACCCATGTGACATGACTGACCACTAACCCACGCTCATGTGACAAGACTTGCATACTGGCCACGTTAATGAAACAATCTGGCTCACTTCTCACTCTCACGTGACAAGACTACCCAACTCTTTACGTTCATATAAGAAGACTGGCACACTGGGTATGCTCATGTGTAAAGACTAGCTGACTGATCACAGTCATATGACAAGACCCACATACTGACTGGCCACGCCCATGAAGCTTAACAATTCTGACTCTCCAGCGCACCGCGAGTAGAGGTCTCTCGTTCCTTTCCTTGATTTCCCTCTTTTTTTCCTTAGGACGAAAGTGTTGACCTGAGATACATTTTGCAGCCATTGCAACTGTATTAAACTAATTTTTTAGCATAAACAATATTATTTTCTATAACTTAAGTGAATCATTTTTAATTGACATAATTTATAATTTATTTTAATTGATATAAATTTGAAACAGAAAGCACTTGGATTGAAGACGACATCACATAATTTAAAGAGTGCCTGACTTGAAATGAAGACGACTTCACTTGAGTTGAGGACGACATCACTTGAATTGAAGACGACATCATTTGAATCGAATACATCTCTTGAATTCATTTTGAATGAGAAGAGATAGCATCCTGTTTTAACCAACAGAGGAATTTCATAGGGTAGAAAATAATAGAATTAAAGACAAATGACGGAAATATAGATAAAGAGAAAGAAAATTAACTTCCAAAATTCTATAGGAAGTTATTTAAGGACAGTAATATTAAAGTTTCATTTAAAATTTCTTAGTAAGTGATTTTATCTAATTTATCTAATTTAATTTTTTAAATATATTATCGTATGTTTCAAAAGCCGCCTCTCTAAAAAAATTATCTTCCCTATCAACAGTTGACGTACACAAGTTTGGTATATCGAAAACATGGAGCAGAGGCACGCCCTTCCGAACCCAATGCTCCAAGAGAAATGGTGCTATCTTTCGGGTCATCTTTTCTACCTTTTTTATATCTTCCATCATATTTTCTGCGTTTGTTCAGATAAAAAGAATTGGTGAAAAAGAGCTATAAACTTTCTTAAATAAGACGGATTGGAGTTTACGTGTATCGATCCTACACTACCGAGCAAAATAAGAGAACGATTTTCCTTTATTAAAATAATTGAAACATTATGATGAGTAGAGGAAATAAAATTTCGATGGTACATGGAGGAATGGAGATTTCATATAATTCAATTTTATATTTAAGAAATTATATTAAATTAACCTTCAAAATGAAATATTGCCAAGTGAAAAATAAGAGAACGAGCATTCACAAAATGTCTTAGCAAGCAAATGCACTAGAAACAAAGCAAGATTTAACAACGAGGTAACTTAAAACACTTAATATGAGGTGTTGAAGCCTTTATTTTCTATTACCTCTGCGCAACGATGACAACAGGATCTTACCAGTTTCTTTTAAAATTCAACTATCATTTTGTTCCATTCTTGCTCAATTGTCATCCATAAAACTGGTACAGTTGAAGTCTGCTGGGCTGGAACCTTGTCTCCAATGATCTTCCTAAGGTTCTCATTTGGGTTTAGGTCCCGGCTCTGAGCAGGACACTTCATTACTATGATATCTTCTTGTTCAAAATACTCTTTTACTCCCTTTGCAGCTTGGCATAGTGCGATGTCTTTCATAAATACTGATGGCTGGTTCAAAGCTTCTCGAAGTGAAGGTATAACATTTTGTTGTACGAGGTTTAGAAAAAAATTCGCATTTATCTTTCAAATTTTTGCATTAACGGACAAACTCGTTGAGAGAAAAACATCAGCCATACCATACCACTATCTACATCATGCTTGGCATAAGTTTTAACACATTTAAGGGTTAAGTGTGTCATCTGAAGTTCTTTTAACGAAGCTTCTACCATTAAATCCACCTAAATTAAATTTGCTTTCCTCGCTAAAATGAATTCTATCCCAATATTCATCCTTCTAAACAACATGACTTTCAGCATATTCGAATCTCGCATTCATTCTGGATATAATTCCTGTTGATTGGCTTTGTTCTTGGAGAACTAGCTTTAAAACGAAGTCCATTGATGCGAGGGTAAACTATGAAACAGCTCACTTCTTTGCCGATGTTACTCATATTTCCCTGCAGCAATTGCTGCCTCACTCTCGAAATGATACGTCTTCGAAAAGCGCTTATTAGCAATGTATTCTCGAAAGGTCTTTATGTGCAGTCGAGCAACTTTTCTAGGAGACTTATACATAGATTTTTTTTTCATTGTATAACTTCAGAACACGCAAAATCACATTCTTTGTCCTCCCTACTTCTATTAAAATTGCAAAAAGAGTCCGCTACGAAGTTTTCAAGCGAATATTCCTTGAAGGAGCTCAAAAGGCAATTTTACTTGTGGTACCCTCTCTGTAGAGTTGTAGGGGTGCGAAAATGTATCAAAGAAATTCCTCCCAACTCGATAATATAAATGGCTGATAAAACTTACCAACCAAAGACGGACTAAAGCTGGTTGTGAGGCTAGAGTTTGGGCGTTTGAAACAAGAGGTACCGCGTTTGAAACTCAAGAGTCAAAAAACATTTATGAAGATCTGTCAAGAAAGAAAACGAAAAGAAAACGGCTTGACCAATTCAACAAGAATCAAGAAGAAATCAGCCCTCAAGATAAATTGAAGAAAATTAAGATGCATCAAGAAAGGAAGAAAACGAAGATCAAGGACCAACCCAGCCAAGAAAGATACGGAAGTCAAGAAAAAGTGAAGACAAAATGTTTGAAGGGCCGACTTAAAGAAATAAGGAATTTCATTCAAGAAGAAAAAAAATGCATCAAGGAAGCAAGAATAATATTGATAAATAATTAAAGTGATAATAAGGATATGCTCCTTTCCCATAGAGTCACTACAACAACAATGGCGGTTGTATAGTTCTTACATATTGAACAAAATCTTTCTAGATAGATTCAAGAAACTTCTAGAATGTTCATTCTCTTATTTTGGCATGTCAATAATTTATATTTTTAGTTTATTCAGTATATTTAATTTCTTTAATATATTATTTAATCATATGAAATCTTATTTGGAGAGATAGTATATATATATATATATATATATATATATATATATATATATATATATATATATATATATATATATATATATATATATATGAATTTTTAGATATACAAACAGCAGTAGCGGAATTATAATGGATTTTCTAAAATTTGATATTTTTTTACAAAAAGATGAATCAAACCAATTTCATTTACTGCAAACGGATTTATTTCGATACACTATTACAATACTATTAATCAATAAGTAGTGTGGCTAACATTATATCATTATGGTTATATATTAGATTAGATTTGATCTATCATACTCACAGGTTCCCACTGTCCAAACGTCCACTAAACGTGATGGCACACTTAGGCAAGCGGAATCTTTTCAAGCCAAAAGTTTACAGGTTATTTTATAACTTCTAGACATGCTGGAAGACCATCTGTAGACGAAATTTTGTCAGGTGTCTGAAAAAGATGCTCATTAATAAGAAATTAAAGGAAGAAACAAGTAGAGCAGGTTCCCAATCCAAGTGTATTTTAAATAGCATAACACTAGTCAGCTAAGGAGGGGCCAATTGGGTTCATTAAGAATAGAATACTCTTTTAAGTTTAGTTTTTAGACAAAGCGTGAAAAAAAGAAATGGAGACTGCATATTACAAATCAGTTTAAATAATTTTAAATACAATTGATTAATTAATTGTTTGCAGGTTCTTTCTGGATTTACTGAATTTTATAATTTAACGTGTAAATTCATAAACAAGAACATTCTTATAAAAGTTTAACTACAAAATGTAAAGCACTTGACTACCAGTTTCGAAACTGGAAGCCAGCAGTCAGTACTTCCAAACCTTGAACACTACTCTGACCAGATCGAACGACTTTAGGAGACAGGCAGTTGACTTTCTAGAGCGAAGAAATTACTCCCCCCCTTTCCAGAAGGCCTGCAAATCTCATCACGAACACAAAGAAGAAGATCAGGCGAAATCTAAGGACGCACTAGTAACTTTCTTGGAGGTTAAATTGAGCCGTGTGATCATGTGAGTCAAAAGATAAAAACTGCTCCTGCAGCGCTTTCTTGATGACTCGCAACATTCAGTAATATCGTGTTTGTTTAAAAAGTAAAAATGAACTTTAGGCTATACAGCAGACATCTTTCATTAAAAAGAAACAGGCTTCGTAATAGTGTGGGCACGAGTAAGAGCAACGGCCCACTAAACACCTATCATCTTTATTAAAAAGTAGGCAAAGGTCAATTGAAAAGTTATTTGGACATTAAGAGGGGAAGAACCATTCTATGGGTATATGCTACCATGATAAATGAGAGTGTGAGCTTTCAACAAGCTGGAGTAACCTCACATACAGCACAAACTTTCGAGACTGGTGCCAGGAAAAACTTAAAGAGTTTTGGTCAATAAAGCTTTGGCCTATTATTTCACTAATAAGTTGAATCAAACCAATACAGTGTGATCAATATTTGAGCAGAAGGCTTGTGTAAAACTACATCAGTGTTAAAGTTCTTGGAAGCAATATCAGCTCAAAGCCTGTGCAAAATTTCACTCAGGTCTGATCGAGACTGTTGACACAAAAGGCGGTTATATTGAATATTAGTTATATCATTTATTAGCATTTAGTTTATTTTCACTTATCTTAGTACACGCATTATGAAATATTGCATTGTGATCTGAAAATAATTAAATAAATATCAGTCTACAGATTAGGTTTGCACCCTGTAAATTGCAACCTGTTAGGAAGAAGTTCGGTTCTTTTCTAATTAATGAGATTCCAATGATTTTTCATTTTATTTTGCTAAAATCGTTTCCACGGTAAATTATTTGTCATTGAAGGAGATCTATTATTATCGATTTTCCCCCCAAAATTATTATCATAGATTTTAGTGGAAACTATTGTGCATGATTTCTTTAATTGAGAGAGAAATAAGAGTTATTTTTAAGAGAATGATTATTTGATATGCCATTCTGCCCCCCCTCCCTCCCACACGATGAGTTATTTAATCATGTAAATGGGGTAATACTTATATAAACAAGTCACCGTTTTGAAACCAACCATTACCATTTAGTTTCATTAGGAGGTGATGGTGCCTTAAATGATCAAAGAACTTTAGTTTAAGAAGTTTAATGAAGCTTAATTACCTCGCCATTTAGTCCAAATTTAGTCCAAATTTAAAGCGTAAATTTTTCCTGAGTTCTGTTGGAGATTTTAAAAACCAACTTGAATTAATTATTCAAATTACGAGTCAAATTAAGGCATTTATCAGCAAAACATCTGATCGAGACCTCCTGACGGGATCATATTGTCCCTCGTTCGAGTATTTCTGAGTAGATCGAATTACAAGTCACTTCAGCGCACCAAAATAATAACAGGAGTTGTAATTTTCAGTAAACAAGTAGCTTCTTTCTTTTTAAGTTGGATAAACTAAACGAGTAAAATTAACTCTGTGTTTTCCCACATATTTATTTTTTTTATCTTTTTAGACTTCAGCAGCATTTTGATGGGGCTGGGTGATATTACCGAAAGCCAAAATCACGAAAGGTCGTGATTATTGGGTTTAGAGGTATCGGGTTTCTGGAATTTGGCAACACCTAATTTTCACATATATTCACGAAGAATATACTCGTAGAAAAGGAAATGCGCGGAAATGATCAATTATGCCCTTTGGAACCTAGTTGAACCGAAGATATCATAATTTCTTTTTGGTACCATTTTTCGTATTGAGTTAGCAGCAATTTCATGAGGACATATTAATTGCCGGCTGTAAGGGCTCATCGACCCATTGCAAGACGAAATAAATTAATGATTGTGAAGATAATGACATCAGGAGCGGCGATGAATGCGATTTACACAAGGATCTTATGGTATTACTGAAGAGTACTTTAATTATTAAACATAAGTTTAATCCCGAATTATATTGTATAGTTTCACTAGCTACCTACAGGTGTCAGTTCAGAAGTCAGCCCAGCCCTTATAGAGAAACTCCTTAAAAATCGATTAATAAAATGTCTTCTTATTCCCTCGATCTGTTATTTCTTGCCAATTTGATGATTATATTAAAATAGGGAATACAAGTATAAATCACATTCCAGGTAACCCAAATGGAAATTAAAGACCCCCAACAATTCCCAAATGTAGGATCCAGACCCCAACTTTTCCCTAAAGTAGAATCTGGACGCCAACTTTCCCTAAGGGTTGAATCTGGACCCAACTTCTTTTTAATCTACAGATACAGCGATTGTAAAACGATATTTATTTTAATTTAAAACAATTCAAAGTTATTATAAAATTTTATTTTATTATCCTAAATTTAATGAAAAGAATATTCTGAAAGAAATGTGTTCACAAAATTTGTGAAAAGTATCTTTCTGTCTTCATGTCAAATAATTTCGTTTAAGTATGAATCCAACTGTGAGCTCTTAAATCCATTCATTGAGTTTCTGAATATTTTGCCGATTCCAATAACGTTCAATACTTTAGGAATGAGGAGATTAGTTGGGTCAACAAAACAAAGTGAATGTTTAGTCCACTTCATAATTTGATCACAACTGCAAAGATTCATAACACGTAGAAGAAGGGGATGCTGTTTTACCTAATTAATAACTGTTAAAGTGTCTTCACTTGATATCAGAGGCAAAAGATATTTTGGAAAATTGATCTCTCCATGGGACTAACCACTAAACTTTCGAAAAGAATAAGTACAAGCAAGATTGGTTTTATTGAAATACTTCTTCTAAATTAACTCTTATAATTAAAGCGCTGCTTAAAATTGATTTATTTAACATAGAATGCCCTATTTACTTTTAACAAGAAAGTATTAAAATCTAATGATTCTTTGGTAAAATTTAATGTTTCATGTATTTGTTTGCGGTAAAGAAACTCCAATATTTGAAAAATAGCTTCAACAGGTTTATAAAGAATACCAACACCAATCTTTTGGATATGAGGTGGGTACGAATTTTAAATATGATCCGCATAAAGAAATCAAATAAGAATAATTGATTCTAATATTAATACACAACATACTATTTACTATAACTACTAAAATGGTTTAATCCTTCCTTATCCATAACAGTATATTTTAATTGTTGTAAAATTTGTGAATGTAAATAAACGAATTACAAATAATGAAGTTCAGAAGAAAAAATTGAGAAAATTAATTAAAATTAAGACATCGCGATCTTTTTGTATTTTCTTTCATATATTCGGAGTTTTTATCGAAGTTCTTTTTAAAATAGAGTTCCTATTTTAATCTTTAGCTTCTGCTCCCTAAAGTCCAGTTAACCAGAGCTGGAGAGGGTATAGGCCACAGAGAAAAGTTCTTTCTGCCTGTGAAGCAAAAACTCCTCCTAAAAGGAGAAGTACTGCGGGTTCGGCTTCTATTCCTCTAACTTAGTTGTACAATAATATTCCTAAATAAATTAATAGGTTCACTAAATAACTCTAGGGCCGTTGAATAAATATTTTGATGTCCATAATCATCAAGTTAGTTAATATTACTTAACAAAACTGGAGATGTTATTTTAGGTTAGGTCGCAACACAATATTAACTTGGCCAAAGTGAAGAATGTATTAACAGAATTAAGTAAAATTTTAATCTGATAAAAAACATCATTCAAGAAAAAAACAAACATAATTAATCGTTTTTAGTATAAATTCCATATATAAAGTGCCTTATACTTAACGCACAACCTTATATTCACATAAGTATGTTTTTCTGGTTATTGTTTTACTAGTAAATAAAGGACCAAACTTTTGAAAAAATAGTCCTCATGATTCCAAGAATAGCTCTATTTATCTGTAACAATTGGCTACCTAATTTCCAAGATAGCTTCATTTATTTTTTCCAATAGGAAAAATAATTTTCAGCTAACTTCATTGAAGCAGATGTAGAAATGAGAACACCAGCAATGTTGGGGTCCAAATTTAACATTAGCAAAAGGTTAGAGAAGAATTGCAGTAAGAACAAGCTCGCTCCTAATTATTATTTATAAAAAGTTAATGGTTACACACATGAATCGATCATCCCCTTCTTGCAAGTGTTGCAGCTGTGATCAAAGTATGAACTCAATAAAAATTCTTCAGCTCAAGACAAATTTGCATGGAAATGAAACATCCATACGTTCTAATTTCTTTATGGCTAATTTAGATCAAACTTTCAAGGTATGAATATTTGACATTTAACTTTAGAGTAAAAGAACTACTCAAAAAATGACAAACGTGAGGTTGAAGTTTGAGAAAATACTAGGGTGGATATATATATATATATATATATATATATATATATATATATATATATATATATATATATATATATATATATATATATATATATATATATATATATATATATATTCAATCTTTAGTTATGTAGCCTCTTCTTTTTCTTTCTTTTTTTAATTGTCACTGATCTGTTATGTACATTGTTTTTTTCCCACTTTTCTCTCCTCGTGTCTTAGAAACTTCATAGTTAGGCTATTTCCATTTCTTTTAATCTGTTACCCTTTCCGTCTTCCTCATTGGTCATTTCTTGTCTTTGAGGCGGTCTTTCATACTTTTCTTTCTTATATATACCTCAATTATAAATATATATATATATATATATATATATATATATATATATATATATATATATATATATATATATATATATATACAATTTTCACAGAAGTTTGATCAAAATACCCAAGCACCATCGCGGGTGAGCTCCGAGTGCGCCATTATGAGTTTTTTGTTCAAGTTGACACAAATCATAAATCAGCCGTAGGATATCTGAAGAATGTGCAAAGGTAGAATGGAGATGCATTAAACTAATTATTCCAAAAGTAGTAAAATCTGAAACGACACGTGACAGGGATGAGTGTAAAACATTTGCTTTGTTTTGCGACCCAAATGCTCTCCTTTTACACTTAGTAATGAGGGCTATTAGAATGGGCAAAAAGATTTATAATATCAATAAATGGATTTACGAAGTCACACTTACATACATAGGTTCAATGTTTTTTCCCTAAACTTATGATAATACAGATAAATTTATTAAGAAAGTTTATATTGTTTTAAATTAAACTGAGTAATATTTTACTATTGATGTGATTGTACAGTTGGAGGCAGTTTGGGTTTTGATTCTACACTAGGAGAGAGTTGGGATCTGCATTCTCCATTAGAGCTACCTGGGGTTCGAACTATACATTTAATCCCTTTCAATTATCTGTAACAATAGGCTTCAGAATTGCAGAGATAGCTTCATTTATTTGTAACAATAGGCTTCAGAATTCCAAAGATAGCTTTATTTATCTGTAACAATAGGCCACATACTCGTAATTCCCAGAATAGTTTAATATATCTGACGGAGAATAGAAGTGGATCTATCTTGACTTGCCTCTCTTAGTGAGTAGATGGATATAATGAAACTACTCCATTTGCTGAAGCTATCCTGGAATCCCAACCACGGATCTCTCAATTACTCAATTCATCTATTGCGGCAGAACCGCCTAATCTTTGTTCGATTTTGCAGTTCCTCTTTCATTCCTGTGTTTATTATGCCCTTCATACTGATATGAGCATTCAAGTTGTTCGAAATTATGTTGATTGTTATTAGTTTCGGGTATGTTATAATGTTTGCTTGTGCATATTAGTTTATGATGTAATTTATACTTTTTAGTCTAATGCGCTTAGTTGCGTGCTACTCTATATCTCACTATGTCGGTCGGTCGGATAATCGGTCGATCCGTTGGTCCCCGTAATGCTTCTTTTGTTTTGATATCATTGTAACTATTTGGCACATTCTAACTAAATTTGAGGACTTTATGTTGTTTTACATTATCTTTCGAATTATATAATTACCAAAGTCCTCCAAAGGTTATTCCGGGAAGTATTGAAAGTTTTGCAAGTCCTAAGGTCATAAATTAGAAAAAGGTGAGAGCACGTGACTTTGGTCAGCAGACCTTTTTCACTTTAGTTTAATTTAACTTTAAGGTTACCATCTTTGTTAATGCATTTTACATTTAACTTCGCTTAAGTTGGATTTTAGTGCTGCGTACCGCACTTTTGTTTATTCACTTTTCACTTCTTCGTTCACTTTATCTTTTTAAATTTGACATTAGCATTTTTCCAATTTTATCACTTAGTGAGTAGTTCATTTTGGGGTAATATAGGTCACTTCAGGAGACACCTTCGGGTATCATATCGGTTGTCTTGTTTGTGTATCATTGTCAGTGATTTTAGTATTATATGTGGTATATTTCCTTATCTGGTTTAAGTATTAATTGATTTAATATCTGTTTGATCCTTTCTTATTTTTTTTAATTTGGATTGTTGATGAACATCTTTAAGTAAAGAACGGTCCTTCATCAACTCTCAGCTCATTACTTCTGCCTAGGAATTGAGCTTTAATTGTATTTTGTTCTGATGGTGATTTGCTTGGCTAATATTGGACTAAGTCTGTATACTTTTCATCATATTTTATCATCTCTCTTCTCGTTGTTAATATTTATTGGTCTATTTCTACCTATCGAAGTAGATTTATCTAACTTCTTTGCTCCAGTCTAAGATTATTTGAGTTTTCTTTTGTATCATGTTGAGTTCCAGTCTTTTTTATTGGGTTAGCAAGGTTCCCAGAATACCTCCCTTTCTAGTGCTATGTAAAATTTCGTTAGTTTTTTACACTTAACCCCTTTATGCTGTATAGCAGGTTTAACATTATTAGTTCCTTGCCTTATATAGGCGTAGATGTTTTTTTTATCTCAACACTTTACCTTCTGAATGGTATTTGTTTTCTGATCCTCTACTTAGATACCTGTTACCGCGTTTCTGGAGATTGTGACTATCGTGAAATGTTGGTGTTTCTTATTAATTTAGTGTATTTTGAATTGGATGTTGCTAATTCTTTCTACTCTCATCCTAGGCTGAAAGGGCTCACTTCTAAATAGGGTGACGACGAAATGGGGTTTATTGTCTGCGAATCGTACGTTTAAGCAATCAAGCAATTATTGGTGTTAGCAGGTCCACTGTAATAGATCAAAGAACTGAAGTAGCCCACCTGTGAGAGTCTAACCTCAAGTTTGAATTCGGATGCTTTTAAATTTTGCATCGCCGCTTAATTTATTCCTTCAGTCTGTTTGTGCAGAGAATTTGCCTCAGATTATTGTTTATCTGAAGATTTAAAGATGTTGTACTGCAAAGCTTTGGTCCAGACTATTTTTTCCGTTATTATGCCAGGTACCATCATGGGGTCTCTTTCCTTTCTAAATCTGAACTGATTATAATCATTTTATAGTTTATTTTCTTTGGAAAATCTTTTAATACTTCATTTTTTTCGAATACTCTGCCCATAAAATTAAATAGCAATGTCGGCCTGTAACGGTGAGGTGGATGGATAAGTGGCTTACTTGGTTTCTGGAAGTAAATTATTTTCGCTACCTCATATTTCCCCCAGAAGTATCCGGCGTTTAAGTACGCGTTGGAGATGCTATTAATTGTTTCTACAATATCATGTAGTACCATGATGAGGTATATATTGGTTATTCCTCTGGTGTAGGGCGCTTTCTGGTTAAAATAATTGATTGTGCTTTGATTTCTTTTGTTGTTCTAGTGGACTCTTGACCCAGAATATTTTCGATTTTTCGCATAAATGATGGTTTTGTGGAATTTCTTATATATTGATTCATAATAATGAGTAAGTGTAAACCATTTTGTCTATATCTGGAATGAAGTCTTGGTTCTCATCTGGTGTTATGGAGAACACAGACTTCAAGGGGGCGCGAAAAGTTTCTGTTGTCCTTTCTTCCGGAATTTTATTCCCCGTTCGTTGTTTATTATTATTTTTCCTCCTGTGGTTCGCCCTTGATTTTCCTTATTATTCACAATTAACTTTTTGTCTTCTCTTAACGTAGAATTTGTCGATAAAACTATCCTATTTCTCTCCTTGTTTTTCTTCTATGCGATTACTTAGCTCATGTGCCTTTTGAGTATCGCAAATATTTCCTGTTTTCTCTAAAGATCTTTTTGATGTCCTATATTTTGCCTATCTGATTGTTTTTTCTACTTATCTATCTCGTTCATTTAGTAACGCAAGAGTGCGGAATCTTGTTCTCACGATGTTCCTTCCGTCTGACCTGGTGATTGAACTTAATATTCTGCTGTCTACTTTGTCAATTCCTTCCAGGTTTGCATGAAAAAGATCCTTGGGATTAGTTACAAAGTTCCCCTATATTGTCTTTCCATTTGCCTTATCCAACATGGTCACTGTTTGCATCAATGTCTGCTTACAATTGGATGTTAAATGGCATGTTGTATCTATAAAATTTGATGTCTAGATTCACCGCAAGATTGCTGGTGACATATTTTGGAAAGTCTTGTCCAATTCTATTTAAAATATTCCTTTCTAAATTTATTCTATTATATCCTTTGTTTTTTCTTGAGCGTTTGCCTTTTCCCATCCAAATTGCTTTGTCTTCCATAAATATTCTTTGGAGATCTAGGACAATGTTTGTCATTAGCTTATTCATGGAGAGATATTTTCCTAGGCACTTAGTTGTTTGTGGCAATAATTACTGGTATTATTTCTGTTTCAATACTTACAGCCAAGTATTTCTCATCCAAGTTGCTTGTCTTGGTGTATTTTAGGCCTCTAATGATTACTATGATCACCCCGCCATAGTACTTACCTGAAGGGCTAGAGTTGACAAAGCTGCAATTGAATAGATTTATGCCTTCTTTCTGGATTCCTTCCCTTTTCTGAGATTAGTATTATATCTCAAGCGGTCTTTCTGAATCTAGTTCTTAAAGTTTACATCTTACCAAAGTCAACTGTACAATTTGGATGAAGTTTTTAGTTGCTTTTGCATTGTCACGGATAGATGATTTATTGTACTTTGATCTTTACACCATTAATGCCTTGAAGTTCAGGAACCAGTAAGAAATTTGGATCAAAACTCATTGGTATTCAACATCAAATTTGATTTCATTAATTAGAGAAAAGCAAAAACGGTACTTTTATATAAATTAGCAAACAACAAAGCGATTTCAGATGAATTGAAAGAATGGTATTGGCATAGAGAACTTAGTAATAAAACCACCTACTTCCCGTTACAGCGTCATCATTGATCTTATTAAAGATTTTCAGAATAGATCATATTACTCACAAAAACGATTTAAAATATTCAAGGGACAACCTTTGGAATAACAAATATCATCAGGGCAAAATTTTATCAACCTCCAAAGGTAGATAGGAGATAAGTGACGCAGCTAAATTCATGTACGAAAATAGATCAGCGGAAAGGTCATACGGTAATCCGTAAGCATTATGTATGTACCATGAAGCCAAAAACAAAGAGTGAGTTTAAATGCTAACCAATTCCGACCAATTAGTTCAAAATAATCGCAAAAAGGAGACTAACTCGAATAATTATTTGATTCTGTTTAATACATGAATATACCAATTTAAAAAGAGGAAAGCCTAGAAACCTTCCATAATAACATTTTAAAAATTAATGAAATAATAGTTATGGCAGATGATGTTAAAACTAAATTAATTAATTAAGTTACGATAGAGCTAGCGGGGTTGACGAAATGTACGTGCGAATTATTAGGAAAGTTAAAAACGAAATTCCTGTTTTATACGCTTCTCTGTTTAAGTATATTTTGGAGGTAAATTTCGTTTCCAGCGATTGGAAACTGGGTAAAGTTTTTTCCATATTCCAAAAATTCAGAAGGGTGGAAAAGGAGAAATATCGAACATTAAACATCACTTCACTTATATGTAAAAATTGTGTCAATTATTGATTTAAAACTACGTACTCATTTGGAGAAAAATCAAGTTTTAGGAAATAGTCACCATCGTTTCAAGAAACGGAGATTTTGTTTCACTACTCTGATCACATTTTATGAACATGTAGCTAAGCTGTTGATTCAGTTTCTAATTACGATGTGATATATCTAGATTTTTCTATAGCCTTTGATAAACTCCCGTCCAATATACTTCATTCGAAGCTAAAAGCTATGCATATTTATAGGAAATTATAACTTAGATTAATTTTGGGGGGACAGATCGTAAGCAGCGGTTAGCTTTAAATGGGATGACATGCGACTGGCTGTGAATAACTAGTGTAGTTCGTCAAGGTTCCGTAAAGAAAACACCTTAAGTTCTGGAATGAATTGCCAAATAAATTTATTTTGTGACGATACTCAACTTGGGCAGATAATAAAGGATAAGGAAAACTAAAAAAATTTAAAGAAATGCCTGAATATGTTAATTAAATAGTGTAACAAATCTGGCATGAAGCTTAATGATGCCCAAATGCGGCGTTTTACAATACAGAATAAATAATCCTAAATATCATTACGATTTCCAAGATACCGAGATTATAGAAGTAAAAGAGTAGGTTGATCTAGGATTTAAAATAGATAATAAATTAAATTTCTCTAGTCAATCAATGCCTTGCAATTAAAAATAAAGTAACAAGAGTTGCATCATTTATCAGGCAATCCCTCTCAAACGTATTTCAAAGACGATGTTAAAGCGATACACTTTATTAGTCAGATCTATATTAGATTATGCTGCTCTCTTCTGGTTTCCACAATTAATTAGTGATGGAGATATTATAGAACAAGTAGAGTATCGCTATACAAAAATGATAAGTGGAATAAAACATCTTAGCTACAATGATAGGATTAAACCTCAATCTTTTTTCCGTCAAACATAGACTGAATAGGGTACAATAAAGACAAACATTATAAATTAATGATAAATATGCCCCATACTACAGAAAAAACTTAAATTTTACAGGCGTGACAGCGAGGCGAGGAAAGGACAAAAGGATTAAGAGGCGGTAATTCAAAAGATCAACTGGTAAATTTGTCTCACGCAACTTCTTCTTTCAAGTCTGGAATAATCTATCTCAAGAAGTAGTCAGCGCTCTAAACACAGATATTATGAAGTCCAAATTCGATAAAAATTCAAAAGAAAATATGCTAAAATAGGTGACATATAATTGGGGGAGTTCCACCCAAGTTAAGCTTATTCTCAACAGGGCTTAGTATGTATGAGTTTTTATTGCTCCCTGTAGGTGCCAATAAATTGTGGTTGTTTGTTTGTTTTAAGTGGTCGATATAAGAGAAAAAAGAGGAGTAAAACTCAAATCCATATTAACAGATATGACTTCTTTCTTTTTTGCCTGCCAGAGGACTACTCCATCATAACAAAGAAACCAGATGAAATTCTTCTTCCTTTCTCGACATCTCATGTATAAAACCGTCTTCTTTGCTAAGAACATAATGACAACTAAGAAACAGATTGCGATTTAAAATAGCGGGGGAGAATTTTATTGTTCCTTACAACCAATAGACCTTGGACACGGAACATATGGAGAAAACACTAATCGCAGGTTTCTGAATATTTTTATATTTTGCATGGTTGCGTTTGAATGCAATCGATGTGTATCAGATAGTTTCATATTATTTTTAATGAACTTTTTATTTGAGAATGACAACTTGAGAATTGAGAATGAGCTTTATAAATCATTTGAAACCATGATCAACAAATATTTGGGGAGGATTAAATTAATTCATTATTAGTTGGTTTAACTTATAAACATATTTTCATGATTCAATTTCCTTTAAATGATTGAATATTTCTTTAAACACTGATATTATGCTTCGGTCATTTTAGTGTCTGTCTCATATTGACGAGAAATGAGGAAAGTTTATGCGTCAATGCAGCTTACTCAATCACAAGCATTATTTTGCCAATTCATTTCCAATTGAATGAACCATAACATTATACGGTGAATGAACAATTAGTGTGTACTGATTGCCAAAGATGATTTTAGAATTTTCGTTCGGGAAACGTAACTGTCAAATATGAACCCCATTTAGAACGATTAGGTAAATTTGCTCAAGATCTTTTTAAAAATAACAGTGGAAGAAAATCCAATGGTAACTTTAAGGAATTGGGTGAAAAACTACATTCACAAATCTACATTACTAGACTGCGCGTCCGCATTTAGAGGAACCAGGCAAGAATTCAAGAAAGGGCTAATGTATTCCTTGCGATCTCTCAGTTACACTTGCCAGAGAGAATCAGCATTTATTCACCTCTCCTTTCTCGACAAGGAAAGTGATTGTTTTTGTAGGATTGTTACAGGGGACGAAAAGTGAGTTAAATTTGTGCATTAATATTCAATGTTCTGACAATGTGTTAGTCCCGGGTCAAAACAATAACCTAACCAAAACAGGAGCTACAACCACTATTGATTCTTGTTGTCCTGGTTGGAGGGATATGAGTGGCCTATTCTATTTTGATCTTCTTAACTAAAATCAGACTACCGCTAAAGAGGTTTACTCTTCTCAGTCTGACCGTTTACACACAGTCTGACAGTTACACGCACTTCTTTAAGAAAAAAAAGACCATTAATCTAAATAAGAAGAATGAAATTTCATCGAGACAAGGCGTGACCTTATATGACTATAGATACCATACAAAGTTTTGCACTTTCGATTTGGAACAAATTAGTCATCCTCCGTACATACACGACTTAGTCTCATCAGATTACAATCCTTTTAGGAGTTTAGTGAATCACCTGAAAAGAATGAAGATGTCAACAACAAAGGAGGTGCAAACAACCTTCAATAACTTTTTTTAATCAAAGTAAAACTTTTTCGAGACATAGTATTACAAAGTTATAATGATTGAGAATAGTGGTAGAAACTGTTGGAAATTATATTTCTTATTAAATTAACAAATAAATACTTATTAAAATATCAATAGATTCACAGAGTTTTTCAATTTCTATCCTTTAAATAATGGTAAATATACAAAATGCCGCATCACATATATGGGGAGCTTAGATTTAAAGAAAGGACAACTTTTTCCCCCACTGGCTGACCGATGAGCCATTTGCCCACTTTTCTCACATTTGACCGAAGCCATTCAGTCTTGAACAAACAAAGAAGGCAATGAAATCCTTCATTCATCTATCAGCCTTGTAGACGAACCGAGAGTTTTAGTGCCTTCCGAATTTAAATTCTAATTTTCTTGCCCTAATTTTCAGGCTTTCTTTTTTTCCTCATCTATTTTTAAGGAATAAAAATGAGCTTCTCTTTACAAGTTAAAAAATGCATTCAGGAAGCTTAGATTTGCGTCGCTTTTTTAGTTAATCTAAAGGCGATTAGGTTCAAGCGAGCGAAATTGCTTCCCGTTGTCTGATTTTTATATTCAATATGGTCCAGTGAAAGAGAGAGGGGGGTGTATATACATAATTACACTTAAAAAAAAATAATGAAGTAAGGGTAAGTAAGAGACTTTTGATGTTTATTGGCTTGATTTGATGTCAGTCTCAACACAGCTTGGTTTACTCAAGCAGAGAGTGTTTGAGGGGAAGATCCGACAGGGAAGAAAAGAGATTGAGCAGAAAATTGAGGCTTCTTGGAAAACATCAAAGAATAGCATTACTGAAACAAGCGTCATACCACCCACTAAAAAGTAAGAAATTGAACCATGTGATCAACCGTTTCACACAAATTATGGTTGGTGCACATTAAAAGAATCAACGAACATCTTCTAACTATTGATGATATATTAATCACAAAAACGCCCATTATTGTTTCCAGGACAAATTGGCTTTTAATACCAATGCTGTAGAATCTCTTCAAGGCTGAAGGCCCCGAGCGCACTCATTATAACCTCCCCTGCCCCATGCACAGTTATACACAAGATTATTCTCTTCTAACATTTTATGTTGTCTTTTAGCTCTTCGCACACACTAGCATTTATTATCCTGTATTCTCTTCATGGACTATTACCATACATTCTTTTTACACCCCCCTACACGTTTGAACATTTGCAGCCAGAACTTCGTTCACGCCTTTCATCGCAGCAGAAAAACCTTTTAACCCGTCCTTCCTCACTTTTTCTACCCCTTTGCACACTAGCCATCAATCTCAAGTCGTCCATTTGAACTCCTCACTCTAAAGTTTGTTTAGGGATTGTGTGCAACACCTCTTTAGCGTCTCATCTTTTTCCATAAAATGTTTAGTAAACTTATATTTCAGATATGTCCAGAAAATAAGCACAATTTAGTAGATTTTCTGAAATTCAGATATAACGACCGGCAAGACATCTTTTGCAGGAAGAATTTTCTCATAAAATAGCCAGAAAAATGGAATTTTCCCAGAAGAGAAGGAATTGAGTAAAGGAAAGTCCTGTCAGCAAATGTCAAAAGAGTTGAAGCATGATTTTCCCAAAATGACTAAAATTGTAGATCAGTGGTTTTCAACCTGGGTGCCGCAAGAGCGACAATGAAATCATTTTTATAATCCCTACATTGCCAAAAGTTATGTATTTAGTACATTTTATGTTGAATTGTGGCACATAAAAACAACAAAAAGAGAAAGATTGAAGACAATGAATGAAGAAATGAGTTGCCTTGTCACTTATTCGTCCCAATATTAAAGAATTATATGATACACATCAAGCTCAATTTTCCCATTAAACTTTTAAAGGTAAGATTCATTTATTTTAAATTTTTTATTGCTTATTTCCAGTAAATCAGGTTAAATGAAAATCGTAGTTAATTTTGAAGTACTTTGCAGGTAAATATTTATTTACATGTAAATTATATTATATTGGGGTGCCGAGGCTAGTTCAAAATAACAATTAGGTTGCTACTATCATAAAAGGTTCAAAATCACTATTGTAGATAATGGAATTCATCCATGAAAGAAAAGGTAACACCATAATTTTGAACAATTATCCCTAGAGAGCTTTCTCAAGTCAAAAGAAAAATAGCTAAAATAATTTCATGGTAGAAGCAAAGTCATATTTCAAGCTGTTGGGTCTTATTTTTCCGTCTCGAAGGAAATCAAATGTAAAGCTCTTACAAACTTTTCTACCTTTAAGAAATAAGGCCATAAGGCATTCCTATTACCCTCCATGAAAAACGAAAACTATGTCTCTTGTTGGTACATACATACATGAAAACCGACTTTTGAAAGTTATCTTCATAAGATGATTTAAAAGTCACTCTGGATGAGTCAGATTGTTAAACAAGATGGTGGGTTTCCAATGGACCTCAGGTTGACCAAGCAACTACAAGGAAGAAGAGCTTTGATGATTTCGGCTTTAATTGTTAGAGAAAAATTAGATGATAAAATCGAAATGGATTCGAATCGTACTGCTAGTTTCTGCCCCCCTCCTTTCTTCACCACCCTACATTGGCTCAAGAGAAAGCCAGTGAGAATGAGAAATTCATTTGTTTTCATGCAGAGCAATGTTCCAGGTCAGTTGGCGAATAATTGCTTACAGCAGAGGGAAGGATAATAAGAGACTCAATCATAGACTAGCCTTCCTGTAGTTGCAACCTAAATCCAACAGAAAACTTAGGACACATTTTAAAAAGAGACGCTTACGCAGATTTTAGACAAATTATTATAAAAAAATGACCTCAACCAAAGTTGATGTAAAGAATGTTAAGGAGAGCTTCAGCTATTATAAGTATTTAAAAAATCTCTAGGCGCCATTTAGCTTTTTTTTCTACTCGCATAGCAGTCTCTCTGATATTTACCAACGCTGCGCTAATATTATCACAAGTAGCTTCCTGAATCATTCCACAATTAAAACTTTACCATTCACGGGTGCTCTGACTGGTCGCAATCTGTTTCATATGTACGACTATTATTCACGTATGGCCTAGATACATAAAATTGAAATTTATTCCAGGGTGAGAAGGAAGACGCAGTTTACGAAGTTTTTATATAAAAAAATATGTAAATATTTCCTTAGGAAACGTTTTGGGAGCTACTGGCTCTCATCAAGAGTCCACCAGATTCTAATATGACACCATTCTACCACCTCCCATCAGTTAAAATCTTAGATTACAATTATTAAACATATCTCACTAAAAACATTTATACTGACATAGATAGAACCAAACCCTCACCATACTCCATCAATCTCCCAAACATTTTATTAATTTGCATACGAATTTTCTTCTCTTCACTTCATCCCCATATAAATATATATATACACGGCCATGGTAACATCATACAACATTACCTACTCTTACCCTACCACCACCACACAGACGCATATGAAATCTTTCACCCCTACCAACTTCCACCGTAACAGACGACTTAATTTCAACATAACGGGTTTGTCCTAATCTAACAGTATTATACTCACTCCATACATTCTTGGAATCTTCCAAAAAGCTTCCCTGTCTACTAAAACATACACTTTATCCATATCCATTTTTAAATATATTGTTCTTTGTTGTTGAGCAACTGATTCAATACAAATAATTGCCCCTCCTACCCACCTTTCATCTCTAATCCCACCGTGATCATGCACGTTCATTTCTTGAGTGATCGTTCCTATATGTCCACTCAGAAATTTAAAAAGATCTTACAAGCAACACTCAACAGTCTCAGGTAAATACAGGTCCTGCCCCCGTATGGCACTCTTCCAACTTAAAAAATGACTCACAATATAGCAACTAGACCCATTACATACACAATGCCCACACCTTTCAGCATCTCAAACTTTCAGCTGCATTTCCATTTTTACGACCACGCAAACCAAAATCAACCTTATCCATAATTATCGTTTCCTTAGCCCTATACAGGACTTAGCTAAGAATCTTAAAACCAATCTGACGAGGTATGCCTGTGTAGACTAGCTCGGCGCTCAGAGTCGTACACAAGCACGGAGAGACAGCTGACCAAAAACCGCCTGAGATATGTCTGGGGCGATTAATAAAGAGTGCGATTTACGGTTGACCAGGTTTAGACTAATGGCTTGCCAAGTTGTAGTTTAGAGGATATATAAAGACAATACCTCAAAGTATAATTTTAATATATATAATAAAAGGGGGCAACTTATATATATATATACAAAATGTGTGAACAAATTAATTATGGTAGTTAAATGAATTGAGTGAAGATTAACGAGGTAACCTAGGGATGACCATACAAGATCGCTTTACCTTCAAGCGCTGGCGAATTGGAGACGGGGAGTGGGGGAGACAACGGTGCAGGTCTCTAAGAAGATACTTCGGAGGGCCCTGTCAAGGAGGACTCGAAGATGGGGTTGGATTACTTCGTGATGAAGAGTGAGATTTTCACTGCTCCAGAGAGACGTAATCTCAACTTGGTACGATTCTGCAGATCAGCAGGGAGTCTTATTCTCGAAAGAACAGGAATCTTGAAGGGGCGATGAAGATGAGAGGGTCGAACAACTCTACAGGAAGAAAGGGGCTCGATAGCTTTCCTCTGGACAGGAGCCAAAGCTTAACGAAGGTAAATCTGCTGGCGAGATCTTCGACGAAGTACGACGACGGGTTACATCGGTTCACGGAAACAGACGGCAGTCTAAACGGAGTGGATGGCCATCTTTCAATATCCTCGAGAGATGAAGAGCTCCAGGTTAAATGCACGAGTGGCTGATCCGATAGACGCCTCAGGGCCTTGCGGTCCCTATGGGATTCTTGGCACCAGTCTACTAAGCAAATACATTTCATAATAAGGCGTTATTCCAGACGATAAAACTTGCCTCGCTATATGGGGGTAGGGTTAATGTGGCTGCGCACGCCGTTATCGCAAGTGGGGGGGGCGAGTAGAGTCCGAAAGCAAACACAGCTGTGACAGGTGATTAAGCGAGGGACCGATTTTTTTTCGAACTTTCTAAAATTCTCAGGCTGGCGCAAGTGGTCTTGAAAGAATAAAGGGGTATTCTCGTTAGGGTTTCCTCTCACGGTGGTCCTTCGAGGGCATTTCCTCACACAATCATATTCACATTCACTTCATATTCCTTACAACTCGTCCAAGCACGTTCGTCCTCTACTTTTGACTTTTTCTTTGCTCACAATTGCCCTTTCATTCTTATCCTTGATATTTGCACAACCATTTTTCTCGTGTTTCTCATATTTTTTAAAGCATTACAGAATACTTTCCTGTTCCTATTAGGATATTCATTCCTCTTCCATTCATTTTTTTTATTTTCTCTTTAGTTGAACACTTGCTTAAATTATATTTTCTCATATTTTTATGCATTCATTCACATACTCTAATATTAGCCATCTACAATTACGGCTTCCCTTATTCTTTCCACTGAACATTTTGACATCGCCATTCCACACCTCTCTTTTCATTTCTAACATCCCAACTTAAACTCCTCTCAGAACCTACTATCGCGTTATTAAATTTTCTCCAAATTTGTTTTACCCCTAAATTCGTATTTACTACCCTCTCTTACTCTTAATCATAATCCGATACTATGTCTTCTCTCACTTATTAAACAATCTTTAACTTTCCCCTTACTTATGCCTCATCAGCAAAACACAAAAGAATATAACCTTATAACCTTACACAGCAAATTCCTCGGTCGGATAGACCGAACTTCCAGGCACGGAGCTACGGTAGAGGGTTCTCAAGGGGCTCAAGGCACCCTAATTTTAGACCCATTTATGTTTATATTTCTGTTTCAAGCCATACTTGTATGGCTTGAAACAGAAATATAAACTCTAATATTAGCCATCTACAATTACGGCTTCCCTTATTCTTTCCACTGAACATTTTGACATCGCCATTCCACACCTCTCTTTTCATTTCTAACATCCCAACTTTAACTCCTCTCAGAACCTACTATCGCGTTATTAAATTTTCTCCAAATTTGTTTTACCCCTAAATTCGTATTTACTACCCTCTCTTACTCTTAATCATAATCCGATACTATGTCTTCTCTCACTTATTAAACAATCTTTAACTTTCCCCTTACTTATGCCTCATCAGCAAAACACAAAACAATATAACCTTATAACCTTACACAGCAAATTCCTCGGTCGGATAGACCGAACTTCCAGGCACGGAGCTACGGTGGAGGGTTCTCAAGGGGCTCAAGGCACCCTAAATTTTAGACCCATTTATGTTTATATTTCTGTTTCAAGCCATACTTGTATGCTGCTATTCAGGAAGAGTTATGTAATATTATAGAATATATATAAACAGTTTGTAAACCGCTGCGGTCGAATGTAGCTTATATGATACATGCCTCGAATACAGGTAAATCTCAAAAATAAATGATTAAATTCAGTATTATACTTTAGCTGACGTCCAAAAACTGAGAGAGTTAGTGCTCACTCCTGTAAAAGGTACTGATATTTATTATCAATCTTGTGTAAGATAACCATTATAAAGAAGTAATGACTTTTTCTCAGAGTACTCAGAGAAAGGAATTCAGGTTAGCTCCCCCAAATTTTTATCCTGTATCTGCCACTGCTAACTTCGTATCCATTACAGTTTTCACATCACATACATGTCGCAGCATATTCTCGACTACTAGCACCAGAATTTATTCCTTTGCATTCCCATTCCATCCTTTTCTCATTTTATGCATATCTAATTAAAGTGAGTTTAAAAGAAAGTTTAATTGCGGCTCTTTTGAAACTATTCGCATGTGCGTATTTCAAGCAATTTGGCAACAAACGCTGATCAGTCAAAGATCCGAAGTCTTCAGCATGATATGATGACTAAGGCAAATGAAATATCATTGCAACACCGAGAATAAGAGCGGTTATACTATTAAAAATAATGATAATAATAATAACTAGAATAGCAATAGAAAATGTAATAAAATTATGGGATTGGCTAATATAACAATCAGGTATGGTTTCAGCGATATCAATGCAATGAAAAACAACCAACAATCTATTCAGTTTGATTAAGTAGTAGTAGTTGTAGTTTACTATCATGCCTCGGCCATGGTAGATCCCGACTGGATAATGAAAGAGACATAAAGGTTAGTATGATAATCGCTGGTGAGCTGAAGGGCACCAGGGGCCGGTCCTCTTTGAGGTGAGGTGCCAGGAACTATTATGCCTTTGACACCAAACAGCGTTCTTGAATGCGTACAGGGTAGGTTACTTCGTCACTCTGGAACAGGCGGCTCTGTTCTGCGTCAGAGGTATGTGGATATATATAAATCATCAGGATTCATTTGAACAGAGATAGTGTGTGTGTTGTGCTGAAAAGACGGGAGAGGAAAGAAAGCAGTGTTGTAATTGGCTATGTGTGTGATGAGAAGTGTTAGATTCACCCACCCCAGTTCAGGGATAAGCACAACAACTCCACCAATTGGTAGCCAAATCTCTTCGTGCGATGACATTGTGTCCGCTCATGCTGACATCGAACCCTGTAGGTGACATTAAAAGAGTAACGCCCTGTAACTCGGCTAGCAACAGCTCATTTTGGTTAAGCAAAATATTGTAGTTGATGTGACGTTTAAATGCATTAAAGGAATCAAGTGTCTTAATAAATAATGGAAGACCAGCCACATACGAATAAACCAATTTACTAAAAGAGTCTTGAGATAAATTTAGATCTAAGAAATTTAGGTTATATTTCAATCGCAGGAAAAGCGGATGCCATAGCCTGTGTGGGAAGAAAGCAAAGGACTTCATTTTGAGAAATTAGAAATATATAAGTTGAATATTTTAAAGATTTTTATTGCGGTGGAAAAATTATGAGAGTTAAAGGACAGTATATCGTTGAAATTGAGTTGCTAGGTGGGTTGTAAAAAGAAGGAATTTACATGTTTTTCGAAGAAAGTAATGTAGTTTAGTGGGAATATGTAGAACTAATGAAACCAGATGTAACTCTTTGCTAGGTGAATTAAGTTAATTGTATAATGTTAATTTGATATGGAATGCAAATGAAAAGAAACTTTTAAAGAGCCCAAAGTATGAGATATGTAGTTTAGAAGTATTTTCGCGTTGCTGATGGGGCACCCAGCAACTCCTGGCAACTCAAGGATGGCAAGAAATCAAGTTTGATGAAGGTATAGTTTTTAAATAGACAATAAGGAAAAATATTTCGCGTAATGCGATTCATATAAAATAAATATTAGGTTAGTGATTTGAGCAGTAAGTATGTAATTAAAGAGGAGAACAGATTCAAGGTGAAAATAGGGGTTTTAAATATTTAGATTAATTGACAATACTGCAGAGGGTAATGCAAAGAAGAAATTAGTATTTCTCTAACGCATGTGTCTCATTGAGTAGATATGGTTTTGGGGAGATATATTTATCCAATTCTGTAGAAATTGTACTGAAGTAAAAGTTAAGAGCCTGGCTAATGTCAAGAATTTAATAAGATTTGCCATTTTAGATAAATGCACAAATTTATCTATTCAATATTTACCTTGGTAACTGGCTCTCAGAGAAATTAGGCTTGAATTTATAATAGTAAAAATTTATTTTAGCCGCGGGTAAAATGGACGTTAATAACACTAGCCAACAAATTTTAACTTTGTCTCTTGTACCTGAGTAAATGTTATTGTAACTAATAATTTTGGTGCGCCAATTCCAGATCTGTGCTCAGATTTGTCCTAACACGTTTGGTCCATGAGTTATGCAAGTATGCTATATGGCTCACTTTGTCACCTTGGATCAATTAATGATATAATTATTACGAATTTGAGAAGAATGAGACTTTATTTACGTCCTTTTGCAGACTCAAACAAGATATGTATTACATATAAAAGAGGAAGTACTCACCTAACTATGAATTTCTTCAAAAATGTTTGAGACTCTTGGTTTTGCGCTTCTACGTGGATATAGGATCTTCCCGTTGTAGGAACCAGCTGTAGTCACCCATTATGTTTTGGTTGAAGCAGCCTTGATACTTGATTTCCATCATTGGGATATCTTGGTGAAACCTTTCCCATGTTCGACACTAATATCACCCAGATTAGATGGAAAAAATCTAGATGCGAATGCAAGAAATGCATCTTGAGAGATATTGGACACCTCATTCTTTGATAGGCCTTTAATATGTTGTCCACTACTTCTTCATATTCTTCAGCCCTATGATTACCAAGGAAGTTCTGCACTACATGGAAAATAAATCCCATGCTTCCAACTCAAGTGGAGTTAGTTTATTTCTGAACTCCCTCTCACGTATCAATTCTCTGATCTCCGGCCCTACAAAAATGCCAGCTTTAAGTTTAGCATCGGTTTTATTTGCACCAACTTTCTCTTTGGGATAATAGAGTCCATCAGAATCATGGGCCATTGCTTTAATAAGATTCGTGATAAGGCCAAGTTTAATTTGAAGTGACAGATGGTAGATCTTCTGTGGATGTGCCAAAGGCATGTGCTTCACATTGTATCTGCCAACTATGTGTTCTTCTCTTTCGGGCCACTTGTTGATAATATAATGATTTCTGTCGTCATGGCTGTTCCATAGGCATAAGAAATACATATTTTTTGTATATCCTAACTGCAGTACATTAAGTAAAGAAATAACCTTTAGATCACCACAGATATTCCACTTATGATGCGAGTAATGAAATCCTTCGAAAATAAATTTCATTGAGTCATGTCTTTATCATCCCAACAATAAGTGCAAAAGGAATTTTAAGGTTTTTTTACCATTGTGTTGCAACAGAGAATTGAGGATAGCAGTGCTTGTATCGATCAATACTCTCGATTCATCAGGTAAATGCTTGTTTCCTAGCTGATTCATGAGGCCATTAACATCAGTACAGAAAGAAGCACCATCTTCTTCTTTGTAGAAGGCAGCTAAGGCCTCATGGCGTTTACGAAAAGTAGATATTTTTGCGCCGTCCTCTAGTAGATTCCATTGCTGTAGTCTGGAGCCCAACAGTTTTGCGTTCTTCTTTGACAACCAGATTAATAATTGTATGCAGTTTTCACTCCTTTAGCTAAATGTTTCCGCTGGTTGCTTGGAGTATATCTTCTGCAGATATAACAAAAGTTGTCTGGGCTATTTATACATCCTCGCCGATTCATGTTTTCAACTTAGTTTGTATATATCCTGTTATATACTTTTGTACAATCTTATTTCATTTACAAATTATTTGAGAGTTAAATCTGAAAGAAAAATGCTTTTGATCACTGTATGTAAATACCGTTTCAACACAACTACTATAATGGCTAAATTTGACAACGTGATAAAGCAGGACTGTAACGCAGAAACTAAACACACACACTAAATCCTCTTACTATGGTAGCCAAAGCAACACTGCCTGTATGAGTAACTAAAGAGTATGTATGTAACTTAGGAACCTTACATGCTAGAATAATTCTAATCACAGATTCGGAATCAGCATACTCGGTTTAGTATAAATCACAAGCTAATACCCAAGTAGCAAAATCATTGTTGACTAGTGTAATGTTTCACTGGTTTAAAAATGTATCGTTATTGATAATACATTTAATTAGATTTTTGTTAATCTAATAAGAGGAATTATATGAAGTAGAAAATTATTCTACCGTTGTGTTTAGGTTATGGATTAATATGGGGAGTAAATGTTGCAGTAATTGGTGACAGCCTCACGCTCTTTATAATAATGTGTTTGACAGTGTTCATGGAATAATTTATGGGCGAAGTGCTTTAATATCACTTGTTAAATAAGATGGCAAATATGGGCTTGTCGTCCGTTATGTCGGCTCAAATTAGTAAGAAGAAGAGGTTAAAGTGATGATTATATCAGATCTGAGCGATACAAGATATGTAAGTTGAGAGAAGTGTAATAAGAGGGAAAAGATACATGTCATTAACAGTAAAGACACTTTTGAATTTATTTTTCAATATCCTAACAATTTGTTCCATATTATCTAAGAGGCATCCATCTTTATTCCTTATCGGTCCTATAGCCTCTTTCGCGGGGTTTCTAATGTTAACGTAAGGATTAAATCACTTGGAACCTATTTTACAATTTCTCGATAGATCTCTTTCAATATATTGTTTGTTTTCCTAAGGGCTATCTTTACCAGTCTTCAATATTATATAATATAAATTGATCGACTTTACTCCGTAACGCTTTTTTATTAGTATATTATTAGACCGTCTTTAGATCGAAAAAAAGCCCAGCCATGCGTTTACGCTTAGAAAATAAACTAACTTAGAAAAAACATGGATCAAGAGTAAATTTTCAGTAGATATATTCTGGAAATCTTATAATTGTTTTTGACCAAATGCTTCTTGCCAGAACTGGATAGGCCGTAGGCCACAGAGCGAAGGTTAGCCTGAGAAGGCAAACTCCTCCTGTAAAGAGAAGTATCGCATGTTTGGCTTGTGTTCCTAGAAAGTAAGGGTACTAGAATATTTATAAAATGATTATTAAATTCCCCAAATAGCTCTAGGATCGTTTAATAAATGTTTTAGTGCCCTAATTATTATTGTGTTTAACGTTAGTAAACAAAATGTAAATGATAAGTCAGGTTAGTTCAGAATGCATTGTTAAACTTTTCAAAAGTGAAGATTATTTTCACAGGATTTAGTAAAGGTTTAATCCGATAAATAAAATATTTATTCAAATAAAAAAACAACATAATTAAACCTCGTTAGTATAAATTCCATATATACAGTGCCTTATAGCCAACCCTCGAAGTTATATGCACAAAAGTATGTTTTGTGGTTATTGTTTCCCTTGTATTTAAAGCAGCCACCTTTCTATAACATTAGTTCTCATTTTCCAAGGATAGCTTGATTTATCTGTAAAAATAGACCTCATAATTTTGAGGATAGCTTCATTTATCTTTAACAATAGGTCACATAATTTACAAGATAGCTTTTTTTATCTTTCCCCTCTACCGAGATCAGGCTTATCGGTCGGTTAGTCTCCACACAGGTTCAGTCTATTTATTATAGATCAGAGTGACATCAACTCAAGGAAT
The DNA here is from genome assembly GCA_963969495.1 of Ceratothoa steindachneri. NCBI lineage: Eukaryota > Metazoa > Arthropoda > Malacostraca > Isopoda > Cymothoidae > Ceratothoa > Ceratothoa steindachneri. Next base: position 135,748,856 of record OZ018323.1, on the reverse strand, counting down.
ATCAATCGGAATTTCTCTACTGTGTAAAGACGAGTTAAAGATCCCTCGACCTTCTGTGGGGCTCGCAAAATGAAATTGTTAAAACCGGAGTATTGTAATGGCTTACCTACCCAAGGCTTTTAGCTGTTCACCTACACGAAGAAATCATTTGGGGGTCCCTTTGAAGAGAGCGTCAATGCAAACATCTGTGTTACGGCTGTCCTTCCAAACTAGACTGTTTAGCATGCAACATGTCCAGAAATACCAGACCAGGTCCTGCCCGTTCCTTTATCTTTCCACTTCCAATACACATAGTTCCTATTTTTATTAGTGGCGGGGATCTCAATACTAAACCACTTAGGATGTAAATTCGAGGCTTTTAAAGTATTTACGCGCACCTAATTATAATTTTGATACATGAACAGTTAGTTTTTCAAAGGTAAGCAAAAAGACAGCGGCTCCATCACCGTTTGTAGGGGTAAGCCTACCTAAACCCAACTTTCTAACGCTTACGTTGTGTTATTCCATAGATGTATTCCTTAAGAAATAGAATTGTATCTTTGAATGCTATCACATAGGTTAGAAGTTAAGGTTAGCCATGTTGATGCGAAAGTTGGTGTTGCTGAAAACGTATCAATAAGCAACAATGTTAAAAGCTCTAAACTGCCAACAACAGATACTAAATATATGAAAGAGGAAGTAATTTTCTACGTCACACTCAAATAATGCTCAGGTTCTTTACGGGAATTGCTTTTCCCATCCCTTTGTTAAAGATGAGAAAAATGCACAGTTATTAGACAATGTTTGGGAAAATTTAATGAAGTTCTATTTTCATCGGACTCTGACCTTTCTCTACAATGGAGTATTGTAAGAGGAACTAGAACGGTGCCAGCCATTCATATATTAATGTTTATGATATCAGGTTGGAACGAAAGTAATGTCCGATTTTATAGAATATAGTTTTATATAATATTTAATAAATTAGTGCCTTTTGTTATCGTTTAGAAATGCTACAATGAGTAATTTAAAGCTTTATCGTTGGATTATAAAAAATGTTGTTCATAATCTTCTCCGTTATTCTACACTGTCCTTTAATATAAAGATCACATTATACATATTTTACTCTAGTAGCTTCAGTAAGGTGTCAATGCAAGTACAATGGCGAAATTCATTTAGAGAACTTATAAGGATGATGAAATAGACGAACGAAGTTGCAGAAGGTGATTTTCGTGTTTCTGAAGTGGGAATTTCAGTCTAAAGCTCAGACAAAAACAAGGCAGTTCATAAGAACGTGATTCCAAAGAGTTGGAAGCTGTTGTAACAGTAAATCCTGCTAAAATCTCTACGGAACTCTCCAAATGAATAAGAATGGAAAGGTTCAGGAGATTGAACAATGGGATCAGCACAAACTATCCCCAGTAAATCTGCAACAAAGTGTTGCTTGCTGTGAATCCCTTAATGGTATCCCTTAATGGTAACGGTGCCATTAGTGGATCAGTCAAGGAAGCGAAATTTATCAACAACCGAAAGGTATTCATCCTAAAAAGATCATGTCCTCCATCATGATAATGGCCGTCCTCACACAGATCGATTGATCAAAGATCTTTTGAAGGAGCTCGGTTGGGAAATATTGCTTCATCTTCCAAATTTACCTGAACTTACTTCTTGTGATTAACATAAATTCAGGAGATTAAAGAACCATTTGGTTGGTCATAGGCTTAAATAAAGCAATGGGAATAAAAACGAGTTGAATTTATATTTTGCGTCAAAATATAAAGAATTTTGGCATTTATGTAAAGGCTTGTTGAGAGATGGAATGAGTTTCTAGAAAACGATTCAGGTTACATTGTTGATTAAATATTTACATAGTCATGTGTTATTTCACTTTAATATAAATCTTAAAATCGGACATTACTTTCATTCCGACCCGATATAAAAACAATGCTCTGGCGATTCCAAATGTAATTAGTGGGCGAGCCGCAATAAACAAAACCAATATAAACCAGGCATTTTAAAATTTAGGAATTATTAAAGTGACATTTAAAATTTATGCACAACAACTATTTGGTTAAATTCACTTTGGAGAAATGAATATCTTGCCTGAAAATGATAAATTATCCAATAAAATTGATTACTTTGCCTTTAAATTGGTTTTAGATTTTGAGATGAGCCTCTAATTAAATTACCTTGCAGATAACCGAGGGAAACTAATAAAATAGACGTGTAGCCCTTTGTGTGAGTACGATTACAATTTACAGAGGACGCACACGATGTGTAATAAAACCTCAAAGCGACTATTTTTGACGGGATGATTGCAAATTATAAAGAAAACAGAATATATATTCAACTAGACATTATAATTTTACACAGCGGAAATCTTTTCTTAGCCCATGAATGTACATCCTCTTCAGGAATAAGCTTTTGTCGCCAGTAAATCAAATATTAATTTGAGATTGTGGTGGAATGGCCAGACTATATATTTATATATACGTATGTAATTTGGGGCTTGGGGCAGAAGTTGGTTAAAGACCGTTAATAAAAGGGAAAATGGGTATGAGTCCAGTGGGGATGGTTTATTATTAACTTTGTGGGGTTCTTTTAAACAAATATTTCAGAGTGCAAGTTGGCCAAAGATTAACAGGTAGCTGGTACGCGCTAGGGCTGCAAAAGAAAGACAATGATGAAAATATAACTTTACTAACAACAAAAGGATATATATATACTTACATAGAAATTGGGTTTAAATGGAATGGTCGCCCAGACGGGGCTAAAGATCCATACGCTATCAGGTAGGTTAATTAAGGGATTAAAGAGGTCAGATTGAGTTGGTGATTTAACGGGGATTTCAAACTGGGGTGTTCACACAAATAATGGAGCAATTGGATAAGCCAGATTCAAGTTCAATCTGAAGATGGCAACGGTTACGATTACTTTAGGTGCTCGTTGTCAAAAAGGGGTACGGTGAATGCGACGGAAGAAGTTGGTTTACCTTGCTCTTCATACGAGGGAGCACTTGTCGTTTTCGGAGTATAGAATCCTCGTCAGTTCTTGCCGATTGAATAAAGCAGAGTTCACTGATGTCGAAGCTTGACGATTGACTACGGTAGAGTTCACGGATCGATTTAGCCATCACTTGAATCAAATCGCCGCTGGTGGAGGGGGGATTGGGAGAGCGTCCTTTATCTCGTTCGTCGGAGTAGGTAGAAGTCTAACAGGGCTGCTCTCTCAACTCAGTAGAAGCGTTATATAGGCGCCTGGTGTGATGGCTTCAGACACGCACGCGATTTTGAGGGGAAAGTCAGCGACTTCCTCGGGGAAAGGGTGAATCTTGATTACGATCGTTGGAATGCCCAACGGATTCCAATCTTCGAGCAGAAAGCCCGAATGCTCGCGGAGAGGTGGCCGTGTGTTTGGGGGGGGAGGGGCGATGACATCGGTCCCTAGGGAAATACAGCTGGAGCGAGTGATAACAGCGTGGGCCGCTTACTTCTCTAGGTTTAGCCTTGCTTTCACAAGCTACATGCGGTGATCTCCAGATCCACGTGGGTACAGAAGGGCACGTATGGCCGCCATATGACCTTTTTCTGCTACATCATTCCCATCCAAAAAGATGACGCTTTCGAAATTGGGGGATAAAGGTGACATCCCCTTAGACGAATTAGTGGTCACAGGGTAAGCGGTAAAGAAAAAACAACAACAAGGAATTCGTGATCTATCGTCGAGCAGGTGTACAAGCTAATTCTACCCGATTACGTGGATATATGAAGGGAAAAGGAAATTAATTATTGCCGACCATAAGTGCAATAAAGGGGAAATAAAAAAATAATAATATTTATACACCAAACTATACACAGCAAATAAAAGGAAAAAGAACAAAAAAGAATGAAATGGAAATTCGAAGATACATTTTACATAAATGACAGAAGGATTATGGTGGTAAATATACACATTTTGGTGCCGGACCAGGTTCTCTAAATACTAATTTCATATATACAAGGGCGATGTGCATCATAGACGTACACATGGAGAAAAATAAGGACATAACAGAAGTAATTGAATATAAGCTAATCTCTAACTGGCGGTTATAATAATTACAATGTGAACAAATCGATATGGAACAATAATAATTAAAATTTAGCTGGTGTAGAGTTCGCTAATAAATTTTGATTTTTCAAACAAGTGAGCGTTTTAATCTATTAAATGAATCGGTTCAGCATCGAAAACGGTCACGGGATTTAATTTACGAAAATCTACATACATGCGGTGAGAGTTATTTGGTTTCCGTACCAGAACTATTTGGGAACGATAATTTGTCGTGGATGGTTCAAGGATATGAGATTTGAGCGGATTGTTAACCCGAGCGTTAAAAGCATTTCTTAGATTAATTGGAAGGGGGTAAGATCTTGAACGAACGGATTTTGATATGATTTATCTCTTCTGAAGGGGGGGGGGGCGCTTTAACACGCCTTTTCGCCTTGGTTTTCTTGCTTATGTCATAGGATTGGCAGTATTTTGAAATGCCAACTGCAGCACCAGGCCAGTAGATATACCGGAAAATCGTCTGACTAATTTTATCGTGGCTGACGTGGCAAGAAAACACGCTATCGTGGGCCAATTTTAGGACCAGGGAGACATGCAAACGGGAAACACAGAGGGCGTGAGTCTCGGGGTTGGCGCCATGCAAGCAAGCGTTATATAACAAGCCTTCTTTTACGATACAAGAGGCTGTCTTGTTAACGCGGACTGAATCCTGTTCGAGGTTTCGAGATTTTTCCCGCAATGGAAGGATATTTGGGCACTCCTTCTGTCTTTGAGCGAATTCTTTGCTCATAACGCCGCTGAAATCCGAATCTAAGGAGTTTCAAGGACAGCGGATGTCTGGGATTCCTTCTCTACGGGCGCTTTCGTTATAATGGGCTTAGCCACAGGGTTAGACGAGACTTGGGAGCACTGTTCTACCAAAACGGAACAGAATTGGATAGGGGCTGACAAAACTCAGCATATTCGGAAAAGTACTGACACTCGAGGTAACAGTTTACAATGGGAAAGCGGTTTGCGCGTCCCAAGTAGTCACGGACTACAGCAAACGTTTTGTGTTCGGGAGCCACTGGGGGAAGAAGTTTATTCGATAACAAGATACACGAACACCCGGTATCGCGGACGAGGGTGGAGACTCGTCACATATTAACGCTTCCTTTTTCAAATTTAAGACTTCCGGGAGAATTCTTGTCAAAGAGGAAATTTACATGGTGCCCTAGAGCACTGGAACACGAGATTAGATCTGGGGAATTCTGGTCGCGATGGAGGGGAAGCGGGAGCAGCATTCACGTTGTTGACTGGGTGAAGGGGATAACAACGAAGTTGTGAATTTGGAGGGCAATTTGGGCACGTGTGGTCTTCGACACCGCACGCAAAACAGATGATTGGCCTACGGGGAAAAGTTTACGCCGGAGGATTAGTTATGAGGGGCTTGATTTTACGGGGTTCCGATGGAGGGAAAATTCTGGGCTTAAAGGGGGTGGCTATTTATTTTCCTTCGGGTATAAGTTGTCGCTCGCCGTATAGATATCTGCTTCTTCTATGCACTCAGTGAAGGAGTTGCACTGAGGATCCTGCACAAAGTAGCGGATCTCGGATTTTAGCGATGCCAGCAACTGATCCCGTAGAACAAAATTTACCAGGGACTCATAATCGTGAGGGACTTTCGATGCGTCTAACCAAAAATTAAAAGTACGGACAAGAGTATGTCCAAAATGACGAAGGTCATATTTGGTTGGATGCGGGCGTGGCGAAATTTGGTTCGGTAGAAGTCCGGCCTCATATTGTACGCCGCGAGAAGTTCTGATTTGAGGTTGGAGTAATCCACCGTAAATTCCGAAGGGAGCGATACGACTAGGTCTCGGAGCGGCGAGCTTAGTAGAGGAAGAAGCTTAGCTACACCGTCCATCTCTATGTTCCAATGATTAACTTCAAAGATTTTCTCGAAGTGAATGAGAAAAGATCCGAAGTCCTCTTCTTCTTTGAACGTGGGGAGTTTAATGGAGGCTGATTGAGGGGTTACTACACGGGAATTTACTGAAAGGGTTTCCAGCCGATCACAATTATATTCCAGTTCATATTGGCGAATTCTCCTACGTTCTTTGCTATCTCTAATTTCTTTTTGTACAGCTAATTCTCAAATCTCTTTTTGTTTAGCTCTTTCTATTTCTTCTCGTTCTCTATTATGAGCTCTCTCATTTCTCTCCTCTTCCTGTATATAAGTGACAAGGTCTTTGGCACTTAAACCGAGGGATTCTCCTTGGAGTTTAAATCTCTCAAAAGATGACATTTTGTTCGTAACACGGGGAGTACGTTCTTCGAAAGAATGGGTTTCAATGGCCTCTCAGCCCGGGATGGAGGAGGCTTAGCTCACAAATTGCTGACACACGGAGGAATATGCTTGTTTAAAACGGCAACCTTTGCTATCCAAATATTAACACTAATATAATACTCGATTAAACAAATAAATAAAGAAAAAATAATGAAGTCTTCGTGAGATGAGTATGGCTCAGACTCTACTAATCCGTGGGAGATTAAAGTAACCCTGGGAGAATTAGCTCACCTAACAAAATTTTCCTATTAAAGATTGTCGGTCCAAACACACATACAAACAGTAAGCGAAAAATAAATAAGGCATGGTTGTTTCCTGGTATTAATATTAATTTGTTGAAAATATTTTTCATTTTAAAGTAGAAGGAATGAATCAAATAAGGGTTAAAAGTTATAAAAAATAATGCAGCCTGTATCAAAAGTATCTATACATAGGGAAAATCAACCCTTTCAGAGCAAATCATTACTAAACTCTGTGTTGTGGTTTCATTTGATTTTGAATGTATCACTGTAGATGATCATTATTCTGTATCTATTTTGCGTCAACGTAATACCAGATGTAGAGAGAGACGTTCATAATCATTGGATAGGACGACTCTTTGCCTTTTTCTAATGAAATGTGTCAATCATGTAGAATTTGTGGAGCCAATAAATTTCCATTTTGTAGAAAGGCTTATTCTCCTTATGCATGTTGACTTTGGCTCTTATTGTTTTATTAAATTTTTCATTCTCTGTATATGTAATAATGAGAAAGTAATTAAAATAATCTCAGTTGTTTAATGGACCTTTTGGCTTGTATCTGCAGAACGTGTGCTTGAAAGGTCACGGACATATTTAAATCATTAATACTTTATTTGGTGATTCACCGTGGAGTTTATATATTCGGAAATAATCACAATTATTCGGAATACCTCTTGCTGAATGACCAAAACTATAGCCAAAAAATAGCTTGAGTAGGTATCTCCAATTTTCCTCAATATATTCTCCAAGAAAAATTAAAACTTCTATCATGGCACTTTGGAACATTTCTCTTGGAGTTAACACCAAAACTTTATTATCTTTTGTCCTACATTCATCTTTGCTACGTGGGCCTGTCTTGGACATCAATAAAACTTTGTCTCTATATCGAGAAATGAGTCAACTAAGGAACATGCCGTGCATAACATAAATACTCTTTTTAGAGGTGAGGGAAGATGAGCTATCGTGTTGGTACCAAGTTCAAGTTAAGTTTAATGCTATTTAAGCACGAAACAAAGGTTGGTAATTAAGTATCCCTTGCGCTGTACATTGAGAATAAGCGTGACTCAATTCCCATCCTCAAAGAATCTGTGTCCCAGTATTGAAACACTATTGGCATGATTTTTTTTTCCAGGATATTATGCCCTCTCTTACATACCCACTTTTAGTTCTGAAGAAGAAATATTTTATTTAGTGGTATAATTTTGGCTGTGTTCCGAGAAAATTATTGAATAGTTTTGTTCTCTTCGAATATTATAGTATATTTTTTTCCGTTTGTTAGATCGTCGTCTAGGCTGAAATTTCTTGCGAAAGTTTGGATTTGAAAACTTTTAGAATTTCTTGCGTGTTATATAGATAAGCTCGATGGCTTTTTTTATCGTGCCACCGCTTGTGTAGGGGGATCAGGGTTGGTTTGAAGAAAAAGCAGTAGTCAGTTATCCTCGTGTAGCCTAATCGTAGGAAGGGCTCTATCTAGTGATTTTGTCGAATAGGTTGTTTTGACTTTTGTGTAAGCAGAGAGGTTGCTTGGAGGGAAACACTAGCTGCTGCTCTTTCTTCTTGTGGGTCTTCCCCCCTAATTAAAGATGTTATTTGTAACTTTAGGTATATCAATTTTGTTTTTACAATTTCTGTAGCTGCAAGATGTCTTTCAGTTTCGGTTAATTGTAAGAAATTCAGTCGATTTTTCAATGTTATTTTATGGATGTTGAATTTTCCGGCTGCTTACATTCATTTATTCACGGGATATGTAGATTTTTCATGGGCCTCTGATCTATTATCTCCATGTTGTTCTTATAATCTATATTCTTTGTTTAGGTTTCTTCTTAAAAAGGTTTTGTTTTGAGACTGGATGTAGTTAGTGCTATAGGAAGTTTGGTGTATGTAGTGGTAGTCGGTGACTGACGATCAAGAGATTCTAAGTTGCCGTTTTCTAGTTCTGTTTAGGTGTGATGTTAAAAATTTGAAATTACAAGGGGTGGTCAAGGTGATTCGAGGAATGAATTGTTTCTTATTTCTGTATAATTGTATGATTTGTTTGTTTGGTGAGTTAATGAGGGTGCTTGAGTGGAGTCTTTTTAAATCTATTTTTCATTGAAGAGCTTGTCTGACGAGTATAAGTTTTGCTAGCGGAGGTGGCATTGGAGAGTTGAGTTCCTGTGTCATATGTGGATCCTCATAACGAGACTTCCTCATGTACTATGTCTTGTATGGCCTAGCGACGGCAGATATCAAACCACACTCTATGGATCCATATTTCCTGGCTGTAGAGATAATATTTACATATTTTGATTTCTATACGTTGTCGTTTTATGATCACTTATAGCAATTTTCTTGATGTATACAGGTCTAATTGTTGTGTTCGTTTGAACCATATATAAAACATTGTTTCTTTTGTGTTGTGCAATATTAATTGGGTGGAAGAAATTTGAACACTTGTGGTTTTAAAATGGAGATAAGAAGCTCATATTTCTTAATTAAAGTAGATTTGGCTTAATAATAATGTTAATGATTTGTAATGGTATGGTGTATTTATAAGTTTTTCTAGCAAATATAGAGAATTTGTCAACATAGTGACTGTCACTCTTATTTTTTTTTTTTACTTAACAATCGAGGAAATCGTTAGAGCTTTTAATTAGAGTAGTTTCAACTCTTGTATTATAGCTTTTATTGTCGGTGTTATTGAGCATAGAATTACTAAAAGTGAGTGCTAATATTTCTTTTTGTTTTTTTCTTCCAATAATAGGTTTAATTATTGTTACGTTTATTATTTAATTGCTTTGATTGTTTGATTGAGTTCTTTGCACCAAAACACACTCACACACATACACAAACATATATATATATATATATATATATATATATATATATATATATATATATATATATATATATATATTCGCTATGAAGGCATGGGGAAATTATAAAACCTCACTAATATGACAATAAAATCTACAACAGAGTCGAGTGCTCTCAATTATTCTGATTGATGACCTTACGAACTTCAAAGCTTTCAATAATTCCAAGACTAAACTTAGGAGGAAAGGGAATGCGAAACAAAATAAATCTTTCAAATTTCGTTAGAATCGGCCGTATAGTTATGATGTTATTGCCAAAATAATAATAATTCACGGGCTAACCTTGAGAGGACTTTGGCAATTCTTTCATTCGAAAAAGAATGAACAAGGTCTGCTCACCAAAAAGTCGCGTGCCTTCACTTATTCGGATTTGTGTCCTTACGACTTTCAATAATTCCCGGAGTAACCTTGGAAGGACCATGGCAATTCTATAATTCGAAATAGAATGTGAAACAACATAAGGGTCTCAAATTTCGTTAGTAATCGGCAGAATAGTTATGATGTTATTGCCAAACAAAACTTTCCTGGCTAACCTTTGGGGAATTTTGGCAATTTTATCATTCGAAATATATTATATAACAACATAAGGGTTTCAAAGTTGTTAGAATGGTTCAAATTGTTAGAATGTTATTACCTAAAGAATATTATTACCTGGTTAACCTTGGGAGGACTTTTGGCAACTATATGATTCAAAAAAGAATGTAAAACAATATTTGGGTTTCAAATTTTGTTAGAATCTGCCGAATAGTTATGATGTTATTGCCTAAAAAATATAATTCCTGGGCTAACCTTCGGGGGACTTTAACAATTTATCATTGGAAAGAAAATGTAGAACAACATAAAGGTTTTAAATTTCGTTGGAATCAGCCGAATTGTTACAATATTATAAAATAGCAAATGGGGAGCCACCGACCGACCGACATAGTGAGATCTAGAGTCGCCCGTGAGCGAGTAAATGGTTCCAACTTTCTAATAGCTTATTAAGAAGCAGAATTAAATTATATTAAAATATATATATATTTCATAATTAAAATGGCGAGCCTTAATTTTGTGTCACACCTCATTTATGGAATTGGCAAGGTGAATAAATGGTCAGAACCTAATTGCATAGTCTAGAATAGTATAGAATAGCAAATAATAGCATAATATAGCATAGTATAAGATATCATATTATTGCATAATGGTGCTTATAATATTATAGCATAGTATAACATGGCATATTATATTATAGCAAACCATAGCATAGCAAAAGTATAGTATATGTAGTATAGTATCTCCTAGCATAATGTAGCATATCCTAGTATTGTCTAGACTAGTATAAAATTTTATCACCTAGCCTAATATAGTCTCGAATAGTAGGCTGGCAAAACCTATCATATCATAGACTAGCCTAGATTGCCTAATATAGTAAATGCTGCTTAGCCTAGCCTAGTATCGGATAGCCTTGTCCAGCCACGAATGAATAGTATGACCTAACCTACCAGAGAATCCATAGTAAGGCCTAGTCTAACATTGTCTAGTACAGTCTAGCATATATAAGATAGTAAAGCTTACCATATTATAGGATAGTATAGCTAATCATGTTATAGCGTAGGCTAGAATAGTATAGTATAGCATATCCTAACCTAGTATAGTTCAGAATAGTTTAACATAGTATAACCTATCCTATCTTCGTATAGTCTAGGCTTGCTCATAGTCCGGTCCAACAATTATTCTAGTCCTTGATCTGGACACACCGCTTTTGTTTAAGTCGATGGTATTGAGACCCTGTGACTCAATTTACGATCATTATATATATATATATATATATATATATATATATATATATATATATATATATATATATATATATATATATATATATATATATATATATATATAATTATATAGGCTTTAATTCCTACTGAACGTGCGAAGGCTGGTTAGAGGCAGGTTGTGCCACGGCCAGGATTCTCACTATAAAAGTCCCACTTGTTACTGGGGAGAGGTTTGTGATTGTTAAATTCTAAGAGTGCATAAAACAGGTTAAATAAATTAGCCAAAGGGATTCTTAATTAAAGTCTTGCCAAGGGTACGTCAAAAGGAGGAGCCACCAAATAAACACTCGTACAAAAATAAACTTTACTTTACACCAAAATAATAATTAGTAGAAATAGTTAAACGGGCATTTAGGTAAATAAAGATTAAAAATTAAACACGTATTAGTCCGGCTTGACAGCAATTATAAATAATAATATCAGGGAATGACTCACTTGAATCTCCTTAAAAAAAGAGGGGAGGATAACACTGACGTTAAGCGCCTAGATTCATAATGACTCAATGGGAGTATCAATCACTGTTAATTAAATAGGTAATTTAAGAATAGAGGGACACTGGGTTTACAGATTACCATTAATTGTGATGGATTGGAGCGACGACTACTCAGGTCCAGACGGGATGGTTCGGGTGGCGTTAATACGAGTTCTTGGGGAGAGGGGGGATAAGACTACCGGTTCGGGGCTGCTGACTGCAGTTCCGGTTAGTTCACTCCAAACTGGATGTGACACTAACAAATAGTTACTTCCAGTAACTATTTGGATGTTCCTTTTTCTTTCTCAAGTTACGTTGAGCGACAGAGCTATCCTAACCTGGTATAGCAAGCTTAACATAGTGTAGCATAGCTTAGTATATCATAGACTAACCTTGCATACCCTAGCCTTGCCTATTCCAGTATAGCCTTTCATGCCCTGCACAGCCTAGTATCGCTTAGCCTTACCCAACATAGTATTGCCTAGCCTAGTATTAACTATCCTAGGCAAGTATAGCATATACTATGGTATAATACCCTAGTCAAGCATAGCTTATTATTGTTTAGCTTAACATACTATATGCTTTCCTAGCATAGCATGTTATAGCCGAAATTAATATTGTATATCTTCTCAGGGTACATTATATCTTAGCATAGCTTAGCATAGTATAGCCTAGCCTATAATAGCCTAGCATAGTATAGTCTATTCTAGGCTTGCCTAGCCGAGTATAGCATATTATATCCTAGTCTAGTCTAGCAGAGTATTGGCCGAAAATAATTCCGGGGTTATACTTGGAAGGCCTTTGGCAAATATTTCATTCGAAAGAGAATGTAAAAAAACATAATGGTTTTGAATTTCGTTAGAATCGGCCTAATAGTTATGTTACTGCCAAAACAAAATAATTTCTGGGCTAATCTTGGGAGGATTTTTGCAATTATAGAATTCGAAGAGAATGTAAAAGAACATAAGGGTTTCAAATTTCGTTAGAATCGTCGGATAGTTACAATGTTATTAAAAAAAATCAAAATGGGGACCGACCGGCTGACATAGTGAGATTTAGAGTCGCTGGCAACTAGACTCACACGCGACTAAAAATAATATAAGGGTTTCAGATTTCGTTAGAATCGGCCGAATAGTTATAATGTTATTGCCAAAATAAAATGATTCTCATGCTAAACTTGGGAGGACTTTGAAAATTATATATTTCGAAAGAGAATGTAAAACAACTTAAGGGATTAAAATTTCCTTAGAATCAACCGAATAGTTACTCGTAAAATGTTATTTTAAAAATAAAATTAAAAGCAAAACGAGGATCGCCTGATCGTCTGACCGACATAGCGAGATGTAGAGTTGCCCGCGACTAAAAACAAAAGTCGTGTTACATAGATACACGAGAATAGCAGTCTATGTAAAACATCTTAAAACAAACTGTAACCCATTAACGTCAGTCGCTAAACAGAAGTACATTTCAAACTAAGACTAAAATGCGAATAGAATCTTCTCGGCGAGCACACCGTGCTCCAAACGTAGGTCCCAAGATTGTATCGAGGGCAGTTGAATTCGCTTCAAGAGCAATCTTGTCCTTATAAATAAAATAATTATCTAAACGGTGCCTTTCAATAAAAATGATTTTAAAATAAGTTTGAAAGTAAAGGTTTTTGAGAACATTTTGAAGATCCTTCCTAAACTTTTGGTTTAAAAGTCCCACCTTTAATGGCCTTGGGTACAGTGGGGTCTCTAACTTTCAGATAATCGATATTATTCAAAGATTTAGTTATTTCCTAGCCCAGAGAGACTGTGAAACCATTATTATTTAAAGATGTGAAGAGAAAACGGCTTTCTTTATGAAAAATGGTCTAGGGGGAGCAAATGTGGAAGCAAGAGGAAAAAGAGTTTTGATAGAAAACAATTTCTATGAAAGATCACAAAAGCTAAACTTTGACCCAGAAAAGTAGGGTTAGGGAAAACATTTTTCAAAACCTTAAAAAAAATCAGAAATAATGTCTAGAAACGAAATAAAAATATGTTTTTTTCCAGTGGAAATTGAATGGTGGGACGAAAACTAATAGCAAGATCAAAAAGATTATTGCAAGAAGGTTCTTAATCGAAAAAAATGTATAGATCGTGCACACACTGACTGCAGCAAAAAGATGTATTAATCCCATGATATTTAAGGAACAATTCTTTCTCAAACATCTCATAAAATTGGCAGCAACTGTGGCGATGGGGAATTCTCATCTCCTTTAAATCAGTTTGGCAATATATCTAATTACATAATACAACAATAAAGAAAAATAGGTAATGAAAATAAACACTTCTAGGTGTATTTTTTGCCTAAATCTGGAATATAACATCCGTTTCTCTCTGCGAACTTCCATTTTTGTAATTGCCATCTTACTTCGTTAAATACACTGATTGTTCTAAGGGGATTGAATGCAAACAGGATTCGGCCGAAACTGACAACTCCAAAAGTTATAAAGGGAATTTGATCTATTTTTAATGTGGTGTTCCTAAGGTATCTGTCAACCTAATCTATGAAATTTTGGAAAGTATACTCAATATATTTTAGTTATATGGGTCCAAATCCGTGGTAACACTTACGTAACACTTGATAATTTTCTAACTTACTATAAATTCTTCCTATTTTTACTTTTTTTATATTTGTTGCAGTTACTATTTATATTATTTTTCACACTTTATAGTATCTTTTCTTAACAGAAGACCGGGCTTAAATGCCTAGAGAATGCAAAATTTCCCCGAACAGTTCCTGTTATATATGTGGATGAGTTACATTAAGACAATTCAAGAGACAGTTGAGTAAACATATGAAGAATCTTTATGAGCTGTAATATGGATGTAAAGTGGGTGACCAGGACAAAGGCTGGGAACCTTACATATATTGTCTCGGATTTACAAGTTTCCTTTCTGCCTGTGTGAAAGGAAAAGGGCCTAGCCTCAAGTTTGGCGTAACAATGGTCTGGAGGGAGCAAACGCACCTTCAACGGATTGCTACTTCTGATTCGAATTTAGCACAATCAACTTTATAATAAAATGCACATGAGATCTATGTTTTTTTCTTGACATTGAAATTTGTTGTATAGTGTTATTACATAAAGGTAAAAACTTGTCTATTTTCGCCAAAAAGAGAACAGTGGAACCATGTAAACGAGAATTTGTGAATAAAAAGTCTCTTTCAATTATTATATCAATATTCTTTCCAGGTAGGATATTAGTAAACAAATAGAAAACTTTCCATAAAACAAGGGAACGAGGGGGGTTAATTTACGATAATTCATTGCCCAAGGAAAAACTATATTGTATAGTGAAATGATTAGTTGCAAGAGGACATAGAATTGGGAGTAAAAATTTCGCGAATTTATAGGATGAAAAAAAATATGTCGCCAAAATTTGGCCAAGTGAAGAAAATACCACAAGGGAACTTAAGTAAGATTCAGAAACACACAGAGCTTTACAAGTAGAACCATAAAAATTTCAGATTTATCTAATCTAAGCAAAAACGAATTAACCTAATCCTCCAGCTTGAGAACTAGACAAAAACCACATGCTGCTTCATTATATATTCATAAATTAATTACAATGGTCCCTCGGATTCCTCATCTTGCAGTTGGCAGGATTTCATGGAAGCTAGATGGTATATTTAGACTTGGGTGGTTTCCTTAAAGAATATTTTGCTTTAAGGAGGAGTAATTGGCGTCTGTTGGGGGCATAGTCTGAAATTTTTGTGCTTTCTGTTAAGGCAAGTTCCATGTATTTATTCTGTATGTTTTTTTAGGTGCACCATTGTTGAGTTGATATGATATTCTTCTTAAGAGTGTGGCTTTGATCATTCCAATATAGAGTTAGGTAAGAGCTCACAGTCTCCTAAGGTACATGTGTAGTCATATATCAGATGGGTCCTTTGTTTGGGTTGGTGTGAAGGTTTGGGGTTATTCTTTCTCATGAAAAGGGTCGATCTCCATCTATTTTGATTGTAGATGGTTAGTGCGAGCTTTTTCCGGCATTCGTATGTTTTATTCCTCGGTTAATAATGTCCTTAATTGCTCTCTTGTCTGCATGGTGTTCTCTTCCCATATTTTCTTCAAAAGAGTTCCTTTCTGTTGGCCACGGTTTCTCGTTTCCGTCACATCTGCCTCTGTCACAACTTACTCTCTTTTCATCAATAACAGAGTATCGAAAACAAGTCACTTTGACGCCTGGCGTGAATCATCACAATGTAGGTAACTCTTTACTAATATTCAGATAGCTTTCATTCCTCCATCTCAACTAACTTTTTTTTACTAGAACTTTGCTGTATATGCACTCCAAACCTATTTACTTTTCACAGATATATCAATTTTTTCCTGAAATACATCATGAAAGCAAAACAATAATAATAATAATAAATCAAATCTTTCTTTGCGGTATGATATATAGAATTAGTGAACAATATTCTTGTCTATAGGTACTTTGCAATTCCTATATACTGTAAGTTTTTTACCTTATTTTATTGGTGACCAGCAGCCAGTAACATGTATGTTACTGTATTTTATACCGTTTTTATGTGATTTTGACTGAAAAACTTTTTATGAAATACAATATCAAATTGTTGCCTTAAATAATATATTATCTTATGGTTGATGAGCTTCCAATAAATTGTTATAAAAATGACTCTGAATACTTTACATTGTACATTCAGGCATAGTTAGGAAAAGGGAGGGGAAACAATTGACGCATCTTCACTGATATCAGTTCCTTTTTAAAATCATGACACGGGTAAAAGAGAATTGTTTTATCTTTTTCCATCAAGGAAGGTGCCATTGAAAATGCAAAACTTTTAGCTCCTTTTCATCTAGCAAACAAAGAGAGAGTGAATAATATGTGTCTCTATCAAGTGAAGAAATTTGTGAAGGATAAGTGGTCCCATCGCAATTCATTCAGCACAGTAATTGGCACTCGCTTTTAGACGACGTTCACGGTTTGGTTGCTATAGACTCTTTCCTAGTAATAATAGAGGAGTCGCTTATCAGTTTGGCTCGTCGGGAGGAAAAATTATTAGAAAAGTATTAAAGCTTTTTGTCGTAGAATGACCCTTGGCTTTGATCACTCTACGCTTTGACACCCTTTTAGTAGCGGTATGCTTTAAGGGGCGTGAGTTACTTCTATGATGAAGTAGGCTTTGTTCTAAGAGTGCGATTTTAGTGGTTTAGTCCTTAAGGAAGAGCTATTTTTAAACACATAAGGATAAGAGGAAACACCAGAATCTACCAAAAATAAACATGTATTTTAAATTAAATATTACAAACCAACAGTAAAAAACATTTCTATATTTGGCCTCACAGATTTTCAATGACAAAACATAAACAAGTAGGCCTCCAATAAACAAACCATTGCCAATTAGTATTTTTATCACGACCCTATTTGTTTAGCATAAAACATTAAATTAATGTATTGTCATCTACAAACACATATGACCTCGGTTCAAGAATAATGGTTTCTACTCTCCTTTAAAACGTGGGACGTACTAAACTTCTACTATCGCAATAGATATATAAATGTTATTGTTAAGTTACAGGTAGGTAACAGGGATTGCCGGATGTCGCTGGAGGACTTATCTCTCGCTTTGAAGTGGTGTGGTCGCTGCTTGAATTTTCGAGGAGGGATTGCTTGTCGCCTGTGCCGGGGGATGATTCTTCAATCGTAATTAAAGAACGGGAGTTCGTTGGGGCAGGGTTCTTCTCCTCTCACTCTTACGGTGCTTGAGATGTGAGAATCACTCGAGTGTGAGCGGCTTTGCTTTTCTTCAGTCGGGCTTCTTTGCAGACGGAAAAGGCTTCTTCGGTATGGCACCGATATAAAACTTGACTAATTAGGTTAATACGGCCCTGAAAGGGGGGGGATCGATTTTCTCAATCTGATCCTATCGTTTCTCACGGAAATAGTCTTGTATGGCTGAAGGATCGATCTTTACGAACTAATCTTTCTTCTGGCGAATCGACTTCTAAAAATCTTCTTGTCTAGCCGATGGATCGATCTTCACGACCTAATCCTACTCTGGCGTATCGACTTCAGAGAATCCTCTTCTCTTTCTTTGCGGGGCTTATTTATAAGCGGATTGCCGCCCCATCTAAAGGGGGAAGTGACCAGGCCACAGATGCAAAAGGGGGGGGGAGCGAATGGTGAGTTAGCATCTGGGGAGAGCGAGAATTCCTGAGGTGGCACTGGGGTGCCCAAGTCAGCTCGCAAATTATAGGCTCGTAACCGCACCGCTATTTGGCGTGCCTTCTGACTCGCACCGTTTTTTTTTTTCCTAACCACGGGTTTATGGGTCTCGTAGGTCATTCGATTGTTAGAGCGTCGTTTAAGGACCTTAGGTGGTCGCCTTCAAACATATGTTAGCTCCAACTGCCCACAGCGGCGAGGAGATCACACATGGTAAGCATTTTCGCCGGCTACCTTTCCCACGCTTCTCCTCATGAAGGGAGGGGGGCTTGAATGTACCTATACTCCTCCAGGAGGCTTAATGTAGCTATTTCTCCACATCTACCTCCATTCTTAAGAAAATAACGGGAGGGGGGGTTCCAATCCGACGCTTACAATAATATACATGGGTAACTTACGGAACATTATATTATACAATAAATTCTAGTTCATTCGGGAATGCCTCGATAACATTTCACCTGACCTTACATTAATTCCTATATTACTGTGCCAACTTAGGATTTTCTTACCTACCACTCGGGTTACTCGCCCCTACTTACTTACAATTCTACTGATTTACACTTAACTTTGCTATAATACAATAGTTGGGCTGCTCTTTAATCGTCGACAGGGTTCCGACTTAACGAGTCGGCCATACAATTGTTGGACCCTTTTATATAATGAATGGAGTACTGGTACTCCATCAAGAGTAAACTCCATCTCAGGAGTCTTCCATTCTTACACTTATTTTTACCTAAGTATGACAACGGTTTATGGTCGCATTCCAACTTGAACTCGCGCCCTATTAGATAATATTTGAATTTACCTATGGACCAAATTATGGCCAAAGCTTCGATTTCGATAGTAGCGTAGGCTTTTTCTCTACTCAACAGTTTTCTACTGACATAAGCTATGGGATAGGCTGTTTCGTCATCTTCGTATTGAAGCAATACTCCGCCTAGCCCGTCCCGACTAGCGTCCGTGCGAAGACCGAAGATCTTGTTGGGATTTGGTAAGCGAAGAATGGGCGCAGTTACGAGTTTTCCTTTTAGAATCTCCAACTGAGTTATTGCATGGGGGTTCCACGTGACAGGGTCTGACGCTGTCTTTTTTAACAAATCATTCAGTGGGGCCGCAATGGAAGCGAAGTGTGGTACAAAATGCCTATAGAACGAGGCCGCTCCCATAAACGCTCGGAGTTGTTTCTTGGTTTTCGGCCGGGGCATCTTGACTATGGCGTCCACTTTTTCTTGCTGGGTAGTCAAGTGTTTTTGTCCTATTTTGAATCCCAGGTAGTCAATGGATTCATAGGCAAAATAACACTTGGTCGGCCCGGCGGTTAGACCTTGCTCCTTCAATTTCTCCAGCAATGAGCGTAGGGCGTGTAAGTGTGACTCCCATGTATGGGTAGCTACGTTGTCGAAGTAAAACGACTCGTCGCTTAGTCCAGCGATAATTCGCCTCATCATCCTATTATAATTGCTACCGGCTGTAAGTAGTCCGAAGGGTAGCCTGGTAAACTGTAACAGACCTCTCTCGGTCGCAAAAGCCGTCAGTTTTTTGGACTCCTTAGCGAGAGGTATTTGATAGTACGCTTTACACAAATCCAATTCGGTGATGAATTTAGCGTCTTCAAATAAATGGAGATTTGGATCTATTAGTGGGATGGGCTCGGCGTCGAAAACGGTCACTGAATTCAATTTTCGGAAGTCCACGCACATCCGAAATGATTGATCAGGTTTCTTAACCATTACTATGGGGGAGCAATAATCGGACTCCGATGGCTCTAAAATTCCCAATTTTAGTAAATTCCGGACTTCCTTATTGAAGGCTTCTCGTAGGTGGATTATGAAAGGATATGGTTTGCTCCGAACCACTGAATTAGTTTTTAGTTTTATTTCATGGATAAAATCCTTGGCACATCCGGGGTTTTCAGAAATGACTTCTGGGAATTCCATGAGCAAGTTCAACATTTCCGCTTTTTGTTGAATTTCTAAGTGGGGATTTATCTTTAAATCCACCCGAGGGTCTTCCGGGGTAGGTGAGGGCGAGGGAAGTTTGTATTCCTCGTCTTGTTCTACACACACGATGTGTATGACTTGCAGGGGCGTACCCGGGTCAACGGCATCCATCGGTTCTTCTTCGTCTAGAAGGGTAATATTCTTTATGCACGCGCGGCGGTGATATTTTTCTAGCATGTTTATATGATAGGTTCTTCGCCCTGTTGGGGTATCTATCAAGTAATCGACTGGACCCCGTGCCTCGATTACTTCAAACGGTCCCTTCCACTGGGCCCATAACTTATTATTTTCGGTCGGGAGTAATAATAAGACTTCATCTCCTGCCTTTAATTTTCGAGCCTTTGCTTTCATATCGAAATAGTCCCGGTATTTGGCTAAATTTTTCTCGGCGTTCTCTCGAGCTAAGCCAGAGCAGTATTCTAGGCGCTCGCGCATATCCATCACGTAGGCGTAAGACGATTTGATTTCTTGCTCGAGCTTCGCGTTGGAAAATAATTCCTTAAGAATACTCATAGGACCTCGCACATTTCTCCCGTATAATAGCTCAAAGGGCCAGAATCCCAACGTCCGATGAGGTATTTCTCGGCAGGCGAAAAGGGCTGCAGGCAGGTATCTGTGCCACTGTGTAGGGTTGTTTTGACACAACTTCTTCAATATATTTTTGAGAGTCCCGTTTAATTTCTCGCAGATTCCGTTAGCGGCTGGATGAAATGGACTCGTAAAAATTGGCTTGACTAACAGAAGTTTGTTAAAATACTCTATCAATTCTGAGGTGAATTGGCGCCCTCTATCAGATAGAATTTCTTTAGGCAGGCCTACTCGTGCAAAAATTGAAATTAATGCTTCCGCGCAGGAAATGGAGTCAATCTTCCGTAGGGCCACGGCATCTGGGAACCGCGTGGCACAATCCACTAGGGTGAGGATGTAGGAGTGTCCTCCACTTGAAGGGGGGTGAATTGGTCCCACCAAATCAATTGCCACTCGAAAGAAAGGTTCGGTAATAACGGGCACCTTTTGTAAGGGAGCGGGAGGTACCCGTCCTCTGGAGGGATCCTTCTGACACACGTCGCATGATCGGCAATAGGCCACAATTTCTCTGGCGGCCTGGGGCCAATAAAAGTGTCGGAATATCTGCTGCGCCGTTTTGTTGTGCCCAAAGTGTCCGGCTAATATTCCATCATGCGCGGTATTCAAAATTCTTTGCGTGTATTCTTGAGGTACACACAGTGCTTTCTTGTTCTCCTTATCCTCCTCGCTGATAGTACGGTAGAGAAGTGAGTCTTCTACGATATACTGGATAGGCTTCTTTCCTTTCACTTGCAGAATTTCACCTTTAATAGCTTTCTCCCATAGAGGTTTAAGAGTGGGGCATTCCTTCTGAGCACTGGCGAAGGAAGTCAATTTGAACCCATTGTCTTCGAGGGTAATCATCGGGGTCAACTTAGCAGGTTGCTCTTTCCTCTGGGCTTCTTGTGCCCGGGTGACTACTTGTTGGGCCACTTCTTGCTGGGGAATTAGGGGGTTTTGTCCGATTAGTACTGCGCAGAACTTAATCGGGGCTACTACCACGTCCGTCCAACCGGTGAAATATCTGCATTGTATGTGACATCTCACGACGGGGAATCGATTGTCGCGTCCTAAAAAGTCGTGGACGATTGCGAATTTCTTATGGGCAGGGTTTACTGGGGGCAGCAACTTGTCGGATACCACTATGCACGTACATCCGGTGTCACTGACTAAAGTGGATACTCGGCACCCATTAACAGTGCCTTCTTCAAATTGTAGGCCGCCTGGCGAACTTTTGTTGAATAGAAAGTTTACCTGTTGCTGGGGCCCTTCGGATGTTGGCGCGGGGACGTAGGACGCATCAGCTTGTCCTGCTGGGATCGCGGCAGTCAGGTTTTGCACCTGTTGTCTCGAGGTCTCCCTCAGTCGGGAGTTCTGTGGGCACTGGAAACTCAGGTGACCTATTATCCCGCAGGTATAACAAGTGACGGGCTTCCTGGGATACGTGCCGGTATTAGGGTATGATCCTTGTGGAATCCTAACTTCTTTATGATTTTTTTCTCCTCCAAAATTTGGTTTATAAGTTCCTTTTGCTGCTGAGAACTTAAAGGGCTTCTTCTGTAAATGCCTGGGTGGCGGCCCATTTTTCTTTGGGGAGGGACCCTTCTCTTTCTTGTACTCCCTAGGATATAACCGATGATTTACCGCGTGGAGGTCAGCCTCGTCCAGGCACTCGTTGAAGGTAGAAGCTTTTCGGTCCTTAACGAATGCACGGATTTCCTGGGGTAGTGTACTTAGTAACTGATCTCTAAGCATGAAGTCGACGACCGCAGCGACTTCGTTCTCTACCCCTTCTGACTCCATCCAAAACTGTAGGCTTCGACGAAGCTCAAAGCCAAAATGTTTGTATGTTTGTCCAGGTCTTATACGAGACTGCCTGAACTTCATCCTATATTCTTCCGGGTTAAGGTTTGTTGCTGAGAGAAGTTCGGCTTTGAGAGTGGAATAGTCCACAGTCGCTTCTGAGGGTAAAGATACGAATATCTCTCTCATCCTACGATTGAGTAGCGGTAACAGTCTGGCGACCCCATCTTCTTCTAGTTCCCAATTATTGACTTCAAATATTTTCTCAAAATGGGAGAGATATAAGCATAAATCTTCTTCGTCCTTGTACTCCGGGAGTTTCATGCTGGCCGCTGGTGACACTCCTGTTCTAGATGACACTGACCGCACCTCTAACTCGTCTTTGCTAAGAGCTCTTTCGTGGGCCCTTATCTTCTCTCTTTCATCAGCTTCCATTTTCGTCTTTTCTCTTCTTTCATCAGCTTCCATTTTCGTCTTTTCTGCTTCCATTTTCATCTTTTCTCTTCTTTCTTCTCTTTCGTTTCTCTCTTTCTCCTGAATAAACGAACTCAGATCGGTTCCTTCCAGTCCAAGGCTTTGACCGTGCTTCCGATAAAGGTCAAACAATGCCATCGCGCTTATGTCAGTCATCTACCTTGTTTTTACTCAAGCCTGACCTACTCCACCACCGAAACTTACCACTTGGCCTAACAATTATCTTTAGATGGTATCCACCTCTAACTTTACCAATTTCCCACTCGTCAAATATTCTATTATTCCTGGTGTTCCTTTTATGTGTTAGCTCTTCCTTAAATAGACACTGCTGGGTTCTTTCTAATATAAAACCTCTAGACCTGACACCACTTTTATAATATGTCGTAGAATGACCCTTGGCTTTGATCACTCTACGCTTTGACACCCTTTTAGTAGCGGTATGCTTTAAGGGGCGTGAGTTACTTCTATGATGAAGTAGGCTTTGTTCTAAGAGTGCTATTTTAGTGGTTTAGTCCTTAAGGAAGAGCTATTTTTAAACACATAAGGATAAGAGGAAACACCAGAATCTACCAAAAATAAACATGTATTTTAAATTAAATATTACAAACCAACAGTAAAAAACATTTCTATATTTGGCCTCACAGATTTTCAATGACAAAACATAAACAAGTAGGCCTCCAATAAACAAACCATTGCCAATTAGTATTTTTATCACGACCCTATTTGTTTAGCATAAAACATTAAATTAATGTACTGTCATCTACAAACACATATGACCTCGGTTCAAGAATAATGGTTTCTACTCTCCTTTAAAACGTGGGACGTACTAAACTTCTACTATCGCAATAGATATATAAATGTTATTGTTAAGTTACGGGTAGGTAACAGGGATTGCCGGATGTCGCTGGAGGACTTATCTCTCGCTTTGAAGTGGTGTGGTCGCTGCTTGAATTTTCGAGGAGGGATTGCTTGTCGCCTGTGCCGGGGGATGATTCTTCAATCGTAATTAAAGAACGGGAGTTCGTTGGGGCAGGGTTCTTCTCCTCTCACTCTTACGGTGCTTGAGATGTGAGAATCACTCGAGTGTGAGCGGCTTTGCTTTTCTTCAGTCGGGCTTCTTTGCAGACGGAAAAGGCTTCTTCGGTATGGCACCGATATAAAACTTGACTAATTAGGTTAATACGGCCCTGAAAGGGGGAGATCGATTTTCTCAATCTGATCCTATCGTTTCTCACGGAAATAGTCTTGTATGGCTGAAGGATCGATCTTTACGAACTAATCTTTCTTCTGGCGAATCGACTTCTAAAAATCTTCTTGTCTAGCCGATGGATCGATCTTCACGACCTAATCCTACTCTGGCGTATCGACTTCAGATAATCCTCTTCTCTTTCTTTGCGGGGCTTATTTATAGGCGGATTGCCGCCCCATCTAAAGGGGGAAGTGACCAGGCCACAGATGCAAAAGGGACGGGGGGAGCGAATGGTGAGTTAGCATCTGGGGAGAGCGAGAATTCCTGAGGTGGCACTGGGGTGCCCAAGTCAGCTCGCAAATTATAGGCTCGTAACCGCACCGCTACTTAGCGTGCCTTCTGACTCGCACCGTTTTTTTTTCCTAACCACGGGTTTATGAGTCTCGTAGGTCATGCGATCGTTAGAGCGTCGTTTAAGGACCTTAGGTGGTCGCCTTCAAACATATGTTAGCTCCAAATGCCCACAGCGGCGAGGAGATCACACATGGTAAGCATTTTCGCCGGCTACCTTTCCCACGCTTCTCCTCATGAAGGGAGGGGTGCTTGAATGTACCTATACTCCTCCAGGAGGCTTAATGTAGCCATTTCTCCACACTTTTATTTTGAAGTAACTTTGTTCACTTTTTTTCTGTACTCGTAAGTACCTATTTCTGGAGACTTAATTGCCTTATTAGGTTACAGAATTTGAAGTTGATAACATTAGGTATTGAAGTAGTTTTCATTTTGACCATTTCAATCTTTTTTTCATTCTAGTGTACGCCTATTCTTATTTTGGAGGGAAAGATAAGTTGTTTTCCTGCAGAACGAAGAGGTTTAAGACTGTCCCAAAGCGGCATTTATTTCATTAGTTAGGATGCACTTTTGGTAAATGGATTATATACCTTTCATACAATCATACCTCTTTTTTCTCCACATTAGAAACCGTTGGCCCAAAATGTTCTGGCTGGTTTGACTCGTTTGCATTCGTTGTTATTTCTTAATAAAACAATGCGGTGTGTTAAGAGAGAGGAGTTACATCTTCTTTCCCAGCGTTCTTTTTCACGCGATGATTACTAGTAGGCTCTTTTGGCTATTTGACTATACCTCTTCTATTTTGACCCATACAATAGATGCTTCCACTCATTTTTTATTTTGTCGAAAGAGAAATAAAAATCCTTTATACATTCTAAACATATCAGGGACCACAAACTTCTTCATAATCTGAGTTCTAAAGATAGTTATTTTTACAAAATGACTCAGATTATGGTAAGTTAGATTTGATGAGAAAAAAATAAGCCGGAGACATTTCATGCTTTCTGCGGGGGAATTGCTGCTCAATATCAATTCAACTATTTGTTTTAGCAAGTTGTCTTTTAATAGTACTATCCTATTACCATGTTATATTTTGTTTTATTTAAATATACGTTATATTCAGCAAATGAATTTTCATTTTCCCCTATATTCGTCCCCCTTTTAAATATCTAGCTTCTAACCCTCCCCGACATCCATTACACAACAGTTTAGAACCAATTAATAATTAAGTTTAGTCTTTCCATGTTTCGCTTTTTGTAACATAGAATTCCTAACATGGTAATCTTGGGTTCGCAATTTTGGAAATGCTCCGTTTTTTCTCCTCCATTTCGATGGTCTCTTCATCTGTTTTGCTCAGACTCTTACCTTAAAACACGACACGGTTAATCTTTCTCAACATTCAGTCAGTTATCTCCTATCTTTCTAATCCAACTATTTTCACTTTAAGGGGAGCTGCAAATAAACCATCGTATATTTACTGTTATCGTTTGAGCATTTTATGTTGTTCCATCATTTGTTAATTCTTCGCATTGGTGTCCTATGGGAGATTCACATTTGTTTCGGACGTAAATACATCAAAGTTTCTTAATTACCCCAAGAGCGTCGACCGACGTCTGAGAAACTTGTTGACGCTCTCGTCTTCTCTTTCATTCCTAAGCTCACAAGATTAATGGATAAATGGAGATTTTGGGTTAATTACTTTTATACGTTTATCACGAAATTGTGTCTTCTTATCTGTTGCAGAGACATAACCATTACTAGGCAGGAGCAAATGCAGATAAGTACAGGAAATCACATTAATACACGCAGAAGACTAAAGAAAGTATAAACATTACTTTGATGAGTAAATAAAATATTCACTGGTTTAAATTGAATTCTAGGGTGTAACCCACTTTGGGTAAAATTTACGCATGAAATAAAACAAAATTGAAAGACTGTAATCCCAGATTTGAAGATTCGGTAAAAATCGACATAGAGGTTTTTAAGATTAACTAAATATTATATGAAAATTACCGACTGTTCATAATTTATAATTTGAGAAAAAGATGAAAATTTCTGACCCACTTAAACACATCCTTAAAAGAAGCATCTACCATGAAAATCCAGCTTCTCAATTATGTAATTTCTGTATTTAAAAACGGTACTAAACCGCATCAAAATGTTGATGAAAGCTATATCCTGAATGGATAAAAATCATCCGCCTTTGAATTTTTAAAGTCATCTTCATCTGAGATTACAAATTTGAAGGAATAGAAGTTGTGAGTGTAGAGAAAATTTATTGTGAGACTTAATTGGGATAAAGGAATATTGCTATGAAAATCAAGCTCCGAAGAAGTTTGCGTATGATTGCGGATAACTGACAATTTCAATGTAAACTTTACATAAGAAGTCGATGCCAAGATCGATTATGTATATTAAAAATGCCAAGAGTCCGAATACAAATCTCTAAGAACATCGCAAGTACGAGTAACAGTAAGCCACGAGGAACTAATGGCTGTTCCATAAAAGGTGCCGAAATTGAAATGGGCAAGACTTTTGTGTTTTCAAGTTTAAGGCATGCTTTTATCAGGTTTGGTATCTCACAACACTCCGATTAATAGATTTCTGTTTGATTTTACGAATACTTGTATGTGATGCGTCATGGAGCTGTTTAGAACTGAGCAGCACGTTCACATCTTGAAGACATTTTACCAAAACGGAGAAAGTGTGACGCAAACAGTTCGAACCCTTCGTACCCCTTTTGGGCGAAATGAAGTACCCAACGAGTCTACACGTTGCAGAATAAAGAGGAAGTTTAAAACAACTATTTCAGTTGCAACAGCCAAATCGCCTGGGCGGAATCGTTCGTGTAGGACAGAGCAACGAATTGCTATTGTGCGAGTCTCATTCTGAGTCAAGGAAAAACAATTCGCCGTCTGTCGCAACAGTTGGACATCCCGAGCACTTCATTACATCGAATTATGCATAATGATCTCGATATGCATGCGTACCCAAATCAACTTACACAGCATCTTCAGCCATCTGACCAGGGAAGGAGGAAGCAGTTTGCTGACTGGGTTGTGGAGAGACTTGCAGCCGAAAAATTTGTGCAACGAGTGATATCATAGCATGTTGACAAGGAGTGGCCACTAAGGTCTAATTAACTTACCCCTTATGAGTTCTTTTTATGGAGGTATATGAAGTCACGGATATACACCAACAAACCACCCATAATTCTGGAAATAAAATCTAGGCGTGTTACTAGAGGCATCCACCAACACATCTGTGAGAGAGTTATCGGAAATTTCGAGGAACGCATTAATGTATAAAGATTCAGTGCAGCGCTATATATGGCTGACATTGTGTTGCATACCTAAACCAGAGACATTATTCATTTGAAAGATGGAGACTATAACGTGTTTATAGAAATTGGTTTTAATTATTCACTTTTCAAATTCACCACCGTTTATAGAACACTATTTATTTATATCTGCAACAACGTTTGGCCTGCGGTTTCTGCCATGACCTGTTGGTTAACATGAAAAACAACCGCTGATTTGCTATCTACCTCAAAGATTTACCGAGTTTCATCAGGATCAAGTTTTCTGTCTACATCATGGTGTTTCATATGGGCAGTAGCGAGGGCCATGTTATTCCCCGTTTATCTTCTAGAGGGCTTCGACTCAATACGGATGTCTCCATCAAGAGTTTCGAGGAGTTGGTATTGTCCTGGATCCAGGAGGTGGCATTTGCAAGAGGTTGTACATGTGGCATTAGGATGATTAATTCTGGACTGACAGAAAATTTCTTTGACCACGTCACTCCAAATATCTGGCCTTACAACTCCACAGACTGTAAATCAGTTGACTATTATGTGTGTGGAGTGAATGAAAGAGATACCAAACTTTTCCCATTTAAAATCACTACAGTTTTCACCCGGTTAAACAAGGAGAGCATCGAGAAGGCTAGCAGCAAGTACCTAACCCACCTGGTGGCTAAGATTGAAGACGACGGCGATTTCATTGAATAAACTAATAATACAATTATTCATTCCTTTAACCTGTAACTTTAGTAAATATATCTGCGTAAAAGAGCTCTGTGCAACTTTGGTTTCTATTGAAGTTAGCCCCCGATAGAAAGTTTGTAAGGTGAAAGATCTGTAATGAAATTTGTGAAGATGAAGAGGTTCAAATGTCAGTGAGATCATAGCCGAAGAACAACTTTCGGGTGATGGGGCCAGGAAAATACACAATACTCCAGATATCTAATCCATTTGGTGTTTTAATAATTAAATTGTGCTGATGGCTGTCGGGCGTACAATTATCTTCGACTGGTTGCCGTCATGACACACACAGCAATTGATAAGTGACAATCCGAATGGGCTGTTCCCATAACCCTTTTTAGGGTTTTAAAATTATTCCTCTTTTTCCTTCCTTACATTTCTCTCAATTTATGAGCTTAGATGAGCGAAATTTATAAACTCTGGGTGGAACAATTTTGTAGAAAATGCAAGGACCAAATCTTATTTTGAGGTAAATTTAATGTTACGAATAGAGGGAAAAGAGAAAATGCCTTTAATCTTAATCAGATTTTTTGTGAATTATTGTTAAATAATTTAAGAAATTAGGTTCAGGCCTATGTGGGATCATTCTAAGATGAAATGAGGGACATTTTCACTTGACTGTAGAGGCGTACTGTTCACTCTGATTAAAGGAGAAAAAAACTAATGCAAGAACATTTTTATTATTTCTACTTTAGCCCGAAATCGCTTCATCTCTCAATTATACAAAGAGGCCAAAAAACACTTCTTAATTTCAAATACATATTATAGCAAAATATAAATGAATATTTTTACAATTTTGGCGCTTCCAGTTACATAAACTAATTACGTTTCATGTGATATTGGTTGATATCATACACACTCGATATGTGCTCCTCATGCTGCTCGGCAAACATCAAGGCGACAATCAAGCTCGTTCCAAGCTCTTGCAGCATATCCGGCGTAATCGCATGTAGAGCTTTAGTGAGGCGTTCCTGCAGTTAATCTATGGTCGCTGGTAATGGAAGTACATAAACTTTGTCCTTTACAAGTTCCTAAGGAAAAAAGTCATAAAGATTGCAAAAGACCTGGTCATGTTTAGGAATTTGCGGATATCGAGAGACTAGTGCGTCGGTGCACTGTACTGCCCGAAAATGTAGTCACCACCTTCAGCAGGTTGTCTTGAAATCAACCAGTTGTTAACATTTCAAGATAGGTTTGCCCAGTAATTGGTGGTACTTCAAAGAATAACGGTCCGTACACAAACCGCTCTGTTACTGCACAAAATAGATTAACTTTGGGGAGTTACGTTCAACTTCCAGGGTGGCATGCGGAGTCCCTCATATTCTCACATTGTGTCTATTGAACTTTGCACTTAAGTGGAAGGTGGCTTCATTACTTAAAATGATCTTTGACAGCAGATCAAGATCGTTTACCATTAACGCCTGGATATTGCTGCAAAATTCAAATCGAATTTCATTGTCATGCGGGTATAATGTTTCGACCAGTTGCAGCTTGTAAGGGGTAAACCTCAAGCATTTGCGTAAGATCTCGCTTACTGTGCTTTGTAGGACTCGAAACTCTCGGATACATCTGCGCATCGACTTCTTGAGACTGCGATAAAAAGTTTCTCTGACCCTATCGAAAACCTCCTCCGACACCGATGCATGACCTGAATGTCCGTTTCTCTGGTCACAGATGCATCCTTTCTCAGTAAAAATCATTGTAGCACTTCAAAATGGACTTGTTAGTAGTTGGATTTCCATGATGAATGCGTTTAAAAGCACGCTGCACATTTTGTAACTCTGTTCATTTTGGAAAATTCCAACGAACACCAGCTAGGTTGTTGTGGAGTGAACGCCATCTTGGATCACAGAGCCATCTAATGGATCAAGTAGAATCTGCAAATAAGGAAGGAAACTATATTACATAGTTTATGTAATTGTAGGCACCAAAATTGTAAGAATCTTCCTCTAACTTTTGATATAATATATATTTGAAATTTAGGTATTTTTCTGGTCAAACCTGTATTAAACTTTAAATAGAGAAATAATCTCACTCGCTCTTTTCAGCCAGCCCGCACACTCGATTGCTAACATTCATTTCTATTCCTGTCATAGTGAAAACATTAAAAATCAGTCATCTCTTCTATGTTCGTATGGGGATTTAGGATATGTGATCTCAATTTTTGGAAGAATAAATTCGTAACGTCAAACGAATTTTTACACCACTGTCATACTACATCCATTTCATCAATGACGTTAAAGTTGAAGAAAGAAAACGTTTATTTCTCTCTAAAATACGAAACTAACACAAACCCGATAACGACGAATAAAGTTGCCGATTATGAAGATGGGATAGATAAAAAGGAAGAAAACAAAAACGACGCACAAACATACAAAACCCCCCAAACTAAGGATCACTAAATAAATATAAAATTTCACGAACAATAACAAATGTAACCACAACATCCAAGGAAGTTAAGGATAAAATAAAGGCTTGAACGTCATCATAACCCAAAACAACTGACTAAAATCAAAGAGTAAAAACAATTACAGCGATAAGCATCATCACAGACGCCTTGTCTCCCTTTCCATATCTTCAACTTTTTCTCTTTTCTCCACAATTTTACTTTCTATCTACCTCACACATGATTCCCTCCCCCCTCCATACACTAACAAACATTGAATTGAATTCAGATTTCTATACATACACTTTTCATAATATTGCCCTACTCTATAATGGCAAATTAAAATGATTAAGTAAACTAGTAACAAATATTAGCACTAAAATAGCATTTATTCTTCGTTTTACTTTGTAAAAAGGACCTAATAAAAAACATCCTTCATTCAGGACATTTTACAAAATTACAACCAATCCTGAATTGGAGAAACCGGCATAATTTGGGATAAACGCATAAAGTATAAAAAAAACGTTTACGTCCCCCTAAAACTTCCAATGCTCCCCTAAGTCCCATTAAAACAATCGAATAGACTGAATCAAACCTAATTTCATAGGATTGTCGATTAGGGTCTAATTGATTTCTATCCCACCTTCTCTCTCTCCCTAAGCAGATTAAATTTTAATCTCACTTAAGGCAGCTTAATATCCTCACACATCGCTGTCACGTAGCTCACAATTGATAAAACGATAAAAAATATCTTTTGTATTTCAACATTATCAGCAAAAATATTTTGTACGAGATAAATAATTTCCGAAGGACAATCGACTACCTTTCATATAAAGAATTTATGACATTTTCCATTGAGTTGAGAAGGGCTCTTTTGACAGAGCTCTTTTAAACAGAGAGAGCTTGAGCTCAAATTATGTCTATTCTAAATAAGGGAACGGAATTACCAGAAGTTAGCCATACACTAGGTAAAATATTAATATTACTAATTTTACTATTACAGGCATCTCTTCTCTCCACTTAATTATTATAACCGTGAAAATGACTTCGTTTCATAGTTACACAATTAAAAAACATCTGCTGCAAAATTTTATTAAATAATTGAAATATAAAACATTTTTTTGTGGTATTTGCTGCACTTTCTCTATATATATTTGTTCCATGATTCACCTCATACAGATCCTTCAATCTTATATACTGGTTAGGTGAGGATTTGAAGAATTTAAACTTTCCCATGTATCCTGTAATTTCACGATTTATTAAGAAATGATAATAAACGGCCATATTCAATGAATGCGTGTAAGCCCTACTAATCCTTTACACATGGGGCATCAAGCAATATTTCACGCTATATGACGCAGTTTTAGCGTCAATGGAAAAGCCTGCACAGGCACAAATCGAAGATAAACATATAAAAGGAATCCATTGAGATTCGTCACTTATCCCTTAATGTAGAAGAGCTTAAAGGACAAATAGGAAACGAGAGCGTCGGCACGTTTCTCATATGCTGGGCGCGCTAGAGGGAAAATTATGGACCTGTGATTTTTTTTATTAAGAGAAGAGATAAACAACCCAAAGGCGCAAATATGGCCCACTCGAGAAATGAATTATCATAAAGAGATAGATAAAATCAGAAGGAGGGTAAAGGCTGACAGGAGAACAAAAGACAGCTAAATCAGAAATAGAAGAGTAGCAGATAGGAAGGGGTGAAGACTATTTAGGGAGAAAGAGGGCCTTCGCTCAAGATGAAAGGCAAGTGAGGTGGGTTAGGGTAAGAAGAAAAGAAATGAAAAAATAAAAGATAAGAGAATTAATAATACAAGAAGGCTCGGTAGGTAATTTGGAAACGGTTAGTCTGGGATGACCTTGATTACAGCTGAGAGATCTAGGGACATAAACTCTCCGAGGGTCAAGCTGGTATAGCTCACCTGGAGGAGATTGAGCACTATATTTTTGGGGCGAGAATGGTAGAAAGATACGAATCAGTATCAAAAAAAGAGTTTAATGCAGTGAATGTCGAAGATGGTCAGGTGGAAAGCCATTGTATATTAAATAAACATCTTTAAATGTGGAAGGAGATCAGGAAATATGTAGAAACATGACAGTGTGAAGCCCAGAGTATAAGGTGAAAAGAAGATGAGCATCCGCGACCATACTAGATCATCACGCCAGCAGACTCGCTGTGGAAGGACCCCGAACCATTGAGAAAGTTGGTTGTACCCTCAGAGCGTCCATAAGGTCAACCTGACCAACTAAGTTTGGAGAACACGAGGCAGCTTCAGTGGCTTGGCAAATGGCTAAAGTTGTCTACATATCTTTGCGTGAGGCAGATTCCAGAGTTTGGCAGCCGTACAGGAGAACTGGTAGGCGGTTGGCACATATAATAAGATGGCTAAGTAAAGCAGTCACTCATATGGTGTATGTGAAGTATTGATATGATAACAGCTTGAATACTGGAGATGTTGGTATCTCGTGGGAACAAAGGAATCTCTTTGCGGACAGAAAACACATCTATTTGATATCAAAAGAAAATTACACTCTGCGTGATGGTTGGTCACCGAAGAAGAGCAGAAAATACCAGAAGCCAAACGAATGTCCGGTTCGAAACGATCTGGGATTGTATGTTCGGCTATATTTTTTCTTTAAAAATATAAAAATAAAATATACATGAATAAGACCGAATAGGTGAAACACACAAACTTATTTAAAATAAAATATACATGAATTAAACCAAATAGGTGAAACACACAAACTTATTTGGGTGAAACATGTATTTGTTAGGTGAATTGTAGTTAAATGCCTTACAACTCAATTGTGTTGCAAGAACATAATTCATAATATATAACAGAGAATACATCAAAATATAGGAAAAAGGAATAAATACAAAGTATGTTATGGTGTTAAGGCGATAGAGAGTCGAGGAAGATGCAAACTATTACAACTCAACGGCCGAACTCTAGTTTAGTCTAAAAAAAGCACTGTAGCGGAAGACTATTGGGTGATATTAGCCCCTCATATTGTATATAACAGATAACTTAGGAGGTTGAGACTGTGAAAGCCAGTAATGAGGTAGAATCATTCAGACCTTCATCAAAGCCTCTTGTAAAGTGTAATGTCTACGAGTACAAATTGCAAAACAGTCTGCTAGAAGAGACCCAGGCAATGAATTATGGGAAGATGCTAGGAACCTCTGTTTATTGCAGCACAAGTAATGAATCGTAAATACACTAACTTGGAAGAAGATAGGTCCCCGATATGTGCTGGAAGAGTGAGAGCTATACATCTTCCTCCCATTTCGAGTTGATAATCACTAATTTATTTAGGAATATATCTTTATAAACTTTGTGCGTGATACTTATTTTGTATTGCTGTTTAATTTCTGGTAGAAAGAATGATACTGAAGTTGATATATATTTAATCCGAACAAAGTGGATAACTCCATTGGCCTATTCTTTGCTGGATTAGTCATCAAATCTATGAAAAGTATAAATACTATTTAGAGTGGACTTTAAGATGACCCACGGTAATCAGACTGGTTTAGTTAAGCAATCTGAATCAGTAAAGATTAGAAACTACAATATTTGACGCTAAAAGTAACATCTATTCATGCCTGTCGAACTAAATTTAATGCAGGCTTGTGCTTACGAAGTGTATAAGCCATTTCCAATGTATAAGTGTTTTAAAATATCCAATTAAGTTTTTGTAGTATGCCAATAACGAATAATAATAATATATTAAGAAGCCTCAGTAAATGTATTCTTTAGTTGTAAAAATTACACAGAATTATTTAAAACGTTTTTAGATGTGGCTTTGCTCTCGATTTTAGAAAATCCCTTAAACTGAACGATGCACTTAAAGTATAGGAGTGGAAATAAAAAAAATCAGCATTAAATTCTCATTCCGAGGTCATCTTAAGATCATTAGAAGGTCGCAAATTGAATTTACCCATTTATAAATGCTCTAGGCCTACTGCCCCCTGAATGAGAGGTGCCTTCTTTGTTTATTTAAGAAAGATTCGGGAGAGATGCGCTTCTTCCCAGTTCCATATCCACTATTTACTCTACTCTGTCTATATACAAACTTACATTTCTACTTCCTAATTCACTATTTTCTGTAAGAACCTCGCTTTCAAAAAGTCTGGGGCAGAGTTTCACTGGTTACTTTCCCGTTAGTTTATTTTGAATAAATTAACAAAATTATGACTCGATTAGTAAAAAAATATGCATTTGTAAGTGACTCATGAGCTGTATGAGTTATCGCATTTAAGTGTTTACTTGACTTCATTTTCAATTCAAAACATAATTACATACGGATGCGTAGTCAAATTTAAAGATGCAACAATGAGTCTTAGAGTTACAAGGTCGCTCACTTTCGTAAATATTGAGCTGTTTTACTAACATTTTCTTCTTTTGGAAATCGATGCCAAATACAGAATAGCATCTTCAGTTACATCATCTTCGTGATCTATATCCACGTCATCACATCCAATTCACTGTCTTCTTCTTCATGGGGCGCGATCCACCTGGATTGTTTTCTTTGTAATGCACTTACTGACGTCCGAAAAAAACTGTCCGTACTGAATTCAAACATAGAAAATTGATTTAATCATCTTTTGTAGTCTATTCCTTATTACAATAAATGTTATAATAGCCTCAATGTTGTCATCAAACGTTACATAATTTAAACAATAATAAGAAAATGTTAAAAGAATTTATGCTATTTTATTACTTAACCCTTTGCTTGCCACGTGAATCACAGGGGATTTATAATTCACACGTCCATGAATCACAATGGTTCACAATCGCGAATTTATATAACGGTCAAAATTTTTTAGGACGCAGGTTTGGAAAGTGTTTTATTTTTCTAAACTTTTAAAATAAAGGTTATTTTAACATTTAGTGCTTCATTTATGAGCACAGGAAACATTGTTTGAATTAATGTCAGGATATAAAAAAATTATTTATTTTTTACTTTATTGTTTTGAATATGGATACTTCAGAACAAAATGCATAGTTTTATGCATTTTCTTACAATTATGACATAGGTGAATTATACTTGAAATAGATTTAAATAAAGTGATTTGAAAAACTATTTGTGAGCAAAATATTTATCATTGAAAAAGTAATTTACATGTGCATACTTGAACAAAGTTGAATAATTTTCCTTTTGTAAGGCAAATGAACATTTTACATAAACGAAAGAATTCTCAAATTAATTCCTTATAAACTAGAAATAAAATAAAGTTTAAATTTTTTATAATGCAAAATCATATATTTATATTGGAACATTTTCGTGTGCATTATTAAAACATTCTAGACAGAATGGCTTCTGGCACTCAAAACATTCTGTATGAACTTGCTTAGCTTTGAGTATTGCTTATTAGAGACAAGAGGTGAAGGTAATTTTTTCATAGCAGCGAGAAAATCACTTTTAACTAACTTACCACTAGCGTTTCTGGAGATTTCACGTAATTTATGTGCTTTTCTTATAGGCTTATCAATCAGATTTGTTGGTATTTGGAGTAGAGAGCTCGTTGAGTATATTTCGTTGGACTATAAAGCTTATTATAGGTAAAAAACTGTTTAATAGTGCAATACTTATACTGTCACATATAATCTCTCTCTATACTACTCCATACTTTTCCTTGCAGGGCTGTAGTAAGAAATTATTTGATCTGAAAGTTCGATTCCTCATTTTGCTCTGTTTTAATCCAAAGTGACTTGGAGTTTCAGGATAGCATCACCCACACGGTTTTTTTTTCAACTTCGTTGTAGTTTGGACTATGCAAAGTTGAAATAATTAAGATTTATCCTTAGACTTCATAATTCCCATAAAATCTATGACTTTCCATTAGGCCTATTATTTATAGAAGTACTGTATAAAAACGTATTATGAATCTGAATAAAAATTAAAAGCCTTCCATAATAGTCTTAGAAAATTAAAATTATATATATATATATACATATATATATATATATATATATATATATATATATATATATATATATATATATATATATATATATATATTAAATTTTGCAAGCACCATGAAACCACAAACACACCTTGCACAGTTCAGAGTGAGTCATTGTATGACTGAGTCGCACACTGACTCACAAAGCGCAAAAATACGAAGAGACTTGATTTTGTAAATCAACATGAGTTGCATATGTGATTGACAGAAGGTATTTTAAGTTAAGTTTATTTCAGTCGTTTATTGAATCATCTACGATTCGCGCATTTTTATTAGGTGTCATATATTCTATGGTCACTCTAAATTCACTCACAGAAGAAATTTAAAACTTGTTAATGGAATATTTAAAAACTAATATGGACGTTGCATAAAATTTATGAAAATGTCCTGGAGAGGCAGAGGGTTAAATATGTATAAATATCATTAATAAGACCTAACACATATTAACTAGCAACTGGACTGTTTAAAAATGATGGCATCTTTGGCCAAAATTTGCTTTGGCTATAGAGACAAAAATATCCTAATTTTATAATGAGCAAAGTCAATCGTATCTGACCATCGGTTTTTTAAACTAATACTGACTGTAGCCCAACGAAACATATTTCAGAATTTAGCAAAATTATTTCCTTGCAACATAAATAAAATTGACTACTTATCTTCATAGGTTACTCTGCAGGGACAAGGAGCCTAAAAATATCTTGAAATTGCAAATTGCCTGGTTGTTTGGTGATGTTTATTGCAGGCACTATGACTTCCTCGAGTGTCTTAGTGTCTAAGGTTTTAATTATCGGGAAGGGGCTTGGGTGCTGTGTGTGACTGGTTGGGTGAGGAAAAGGGCCTACAGGTGACCAGGTACTCACACGCGGTGCCATCTGGTTTGTTTTGTGCCTTAGGAAATTGTATATGATTTCACTACAGGTCACAAGATTAGTCCGGGAATTATTGAAAGTTTTTAAGGTCGTAAGCTCATCAATCTGAATAGGCAAGAAGGCGCCACCTTTTGGTCAGCATCCCTTGTTTTATTTCGTATTCATAAATGTAATAAATAGTAAAACACTTTCAAGTATTTATATTTGGGACGATGTGGATCGCGTTTCAAAAATGGAGCATTTTGACTGAACAAATTTGATATGAGTTGAAATGAAAAGAAAAGAGACAGAAAGATCAATAATAAAAGAACTGCGGGAGAAAGTCTCATTACCTCTAAATAGTAGGTATTCTCAGGCTCAGGGAAATCCTACGAATTAATGCCTTTTGGGAACCATTCTTTCCCCAAAATCCTTAGACCTCTTGAAGTTATAATTTTTTGTAAAAATAGACCCTTTATTGGTTGTAGGTCTTTTATAATTCTGGCCTTTTGGTGTAAAGGATCCCAAATTTTTCATTATTTTCCTTTGTTTTAATGCATGAATAATTTACCAATTTTAAATATGAATATCATAATATCTGCCAAAATTTTATTCGCAATAATTTGAAAAGTTAAATTTGACTCTCATTTATGTTTCATCGGAAATGAGAAACTTTAAAGAGATTTTGCGTAAAACAAAAGCGTTTTCTATCCCCAATCAGCGCAAAGATGTGTATATGTATAAGAAGTTCATCATCAGAGTAAAGCAAATTTACTCTAACTATGATGATAAGTTGACTATTAGCAAGGAAGTTAACAGTTTACTTTGATTTTGTCACGTTTAATAACCTTCGTCCGCAGTATCAATAAAAAAAGATTTACAAGATTTAAACCAGCTATTGAGATACATAGTTTTTTTAAGAAATCAGCACTTGATTAACTATAATTTATGACTTATCTTCAAAGCCTGTTAGATCCGACGCTTCCGGGTTAGCCCCACCAAAAGAGATCAAAACGGAGTCCACATTTAGCGTTACTAGAACATTTGAGAACTGGGTAGAACCGATTTGGAAATGAAATTTTATATTTTATTTACATATAATTTTAAAATCCTAATTTATTTAAAAGCGAACGAAACAATATTTCTTTAATATTTGTAATAAAAAAGTGATTTTAGAATATATTTAATACTATTAATACAAAACAATATCCTTTAACGAAACAAAATAAGCTAATGGGAACTTCTTAAGTTTTTTTTTATATACTGTAGAAAATATATCTTACAAAACATAGAGCATTCAGGCTCTCAGTTAAAAATTTTGCCCTTATCTTAGCTATAAAATGACTAAAGTGAAAATTCGCACTCTCATTCCGCATTAGGTGCTTTAATGGTCGGTATGGCTTGGAATAATAGTTTTGAATTCTTGCGTTTTGTTTGAATAGATTTTAAAAGCTAAATTCACTCGGTACATTAAAACTTACTGAATTATTTTTGTGACAATTTGTTTAACATTCTTCACTTCGTTCATATTTTCTTGCATAAGTTCAATGCAGTCATGTGGGCCCTTATCATTTCAGCACATATTTTTAGTGTTTACCCAGAATGAAATAGAAAGATTTCGTTAGGCTGGTCTTGGATTGATCTTGGGCGAGCAAAGTAACTAATAACTAAAGAGTGCCACTATATCTTTTGACCTTCTCGAAGAATGCCTACTATGAGACATTTTAGAAGTTCTACTGATATTGGTTGTTCCGTGCTTGGATTCGAAAAACTTTTTAGAAAGGAA
The DNA here is from genome assembly GCA_963969495.1 of Ceratothoa steindachneri. Lineage (NCBI taxonomy): Eukaryota > Metazoa > Arthropoda > Malacostraca > Isopoda > Cymothoidae > Ceratothoa > Ceratothoa steindachneri. The sequence continues at coordinate 135,709,486 of OZ018323.1, read as the reverse complement.
TTTTATCAACACATCTGCTTCAAACATAGTTGTGTCCTCATGGCAGAGCATCTTCAGAGCAAAATTAATATTCTGTAATGCCTCATAAAGATCATTGAGAAGTTTCTATTCATCATCATAAATATTTTCAGTTTAACCGATCACTCTAAGAGGCTTAGATTTGCAAGGCCTTTGGTAAAAATCCTCTAAAATTAAAAACATACTATTCCATCTTTTTTTCCAATCAAGAATATCTAAGTTTCATTTCATTTCAGTTGAATTCTTCTTTGACAAAGATTTGAAGTCTTTCCTTTTTCAAAGCTGATGTTCGAAATTATTTGCAGATCTTTCTTAACTTGTTAATTGTCTTACTCTTTACTGTATTGTTCTTTAAGACGAGCAAATCGACTTCCGTCAAAAGATTACTCTAATTTTCATTTACATTAGTTGTATATAAAAACTATCTGCAAAATCACTAAGTTCATCATTAGTGGATTAAGTGGATTCATATACATTAAACAATTTGATTCAACATACAAAACATCTGTAATAGCTAGGTGAATACAAGGTACCGTGCATTCTTGTTGTAATGTACAGATTTAATTGCCAAACTTTACGAAAAACTGATTCGCCCTCAGTTGTACAACCAACAATATGTGAATTTAAAACCAAACAAAATTCATCTAATCTTGTTTTAACAATTTTTACACATATACTGCTGTATAGTGATCCATATATTCTAATCAATCCGAGCGAGCAATGTTGTATTACAGAGTGAACATTTATGTTCTTGTATCTTACATTGAAGTATACTCATCAAATGTTAATGAAAACCAAACGCCTTCATCTACTCGATCTTTGAATTTTATAATTGAGCTTGCTAGATCTTGTTTCTTTTATTATAGAACTTCAGTACAAAATTGCTCTCTGTATTATGATAACTCGAGCCTTCTACGCTAGCCATCCCGAAAACCTGTTCTTTTATGGATTAGTTTTTAACAGTCTTCTAGTAACTTTGAGATTTTCACTGAGTGATCTTCATCACCAGCACTAGCCTCCGGATCGATATTATCTATGGTCTTTATGTTTATGAAAACTTGAATTTGATCTACCTGAACACTTAATCAATTTATGACATCCCTTGAATTCCTATTTTTTTTTATTCTTGCTTATAAAATAATGCCAGGTTTATTATTTACTATGACTGGCCATTCTTAAATTGCAGGAATTAAAATATTCAAATTTATGCCAGGAAAAACATGCATTAAGGAAAATAATTCTGAAAAAAATTACAGCATTCTTTTAAATTTGTATATTTTGATGGTTTGCAATTAAACATTTGTTTACTTAAACTGAGAAAATATATCTGAAAAATTTACCAGATTTTTTAGTTACTAATTTGATAATTTTACTGTAAATAACATATTCAGAAAGCTAGCGCACACATATTTTAATTTGGGAAGAAAGAAATCTATAAAAGTGTGGAGGAATGAATATAACGAGGACAAGCACACGCTAGTATATATACCGCGTTAACCATTACTCTCCGAATGGGCCAAGACTTCTCCCCCCACCTTCTTCACTGCCCCGGAACCCTTCGAAGTTCCACGCAAAGACGGATTTCGGTCAACATATTTCGTAATTTACAAAACTTTTGGTGTAAACTTTCATCACGGAGTCAGGTAACCAAGAGCTGCTCCCTTCGTCCGTTAATATAAACATAGGAGGGTGTTAGAGCCTTTATAATGAAAATCTTGCTGCCAAAAGCTTCGTTGGCAGAAAATCTGTAAACAGGCTTACTGTCCCCGCCGATTGCTTATGTCTATTTTTCGTCAAATAGAAGAAATCTCTCTTCCTCCGTGCGTAAACATGAAGGGACGAGGTGGCACAGCTTTGAAAATTTATGCCCTAGGAGATGGGCATAACGGTTGGCTAATGAGGGTTCGCCCCTCCTAAACTCCTTCGTCTTCCCTCCCCTACCAGGGGATAATCAACGTATATATTTAGATCTTGAGAAATTTGGGAGAATTCGCGTCAAAATTGAAAGAAGACGAGTCCCTGATTCAAACAGAGAATAAAGAAGATAGGTGGTATCGAGACCAACTCTCCTACCATTTTCGTCAAGAGAAAATCACGTATCTCAGTTTTCTGCAAAAGCATAAAGATACCCCTTACTATTGAGCAAGACCAAAGTGAATTCCCAGTCCAGAAGAGATTCACATATTTGTTAAGTCTCATCGTCGAGAAGACAGAATTGGTAACACAGGGATTAGGATAACTTCCATTCATCAAAGATCCCCTCACTTACATCTTCAAGTCGAGAAAAGCATCATCACTCGCCTCAACCACCCCGTGAGAATCATCAGCTGTTTTCCCGACCCGCCTCACCTCAGAGAGGACGTCCACAGTCAAACTCGCCCAGACCAACTCATCGAGGCAGCTAACTTTCAAGGTCACCCAACTGTCGACACATTCCAAGTTAAAAGTAAAACGAATACAAAAAAATATTCATTTTGTTATTTCCCATTCAGTGTAAAAGTGTATTCGTAAAAAACCATTTCAATCTGGTCGTCGTAACCAAACTATTTCAATTTCAAATGAGTTAAGAACTCGCATTAATTGAGCTTAAATTTTGTGTATTAGAAGTGATTTTTGCGTAAACCATCTCGTATTACTTATTTGTTGTGTTAATTTTTATTAGACCCTCTTACCAAAAAATTGTTTATTTAAAGATTTAAGATTTAGTTCTTTTATGTGATTAAAAGTATATTTTGTCAGAGTTGATTAATTAGATCCTCGAATGTAGCATTGGCAATAGATATATCATAAGACGAAGCCTCCCTGGTTAAAGAATTAAATTAGAGCACTCTTAGAGAAAAGTAGAACGGATTAACTCATGTACGAATCAAACGTACATCTGTACTCTGCCGTAAGCCACGAGAAAAGGAATAGCTAATAGACAAAGTGAAATATCGGATTTAACTAGGTCACTGATTAGTCTAGGCCAAGTCTACTGTAAACAAGACAAAAAGCCTAGGCCTAGTGTTCTATATAGGTTATCATGGTAACTTAGTTGAGAACCATAGTTACTCTGTTTGATTGTAGGCAACTGATATATATATATATATATATATATATATATATATATATATATATATATATATATATATATATATATATTTATATATATATATATATTAATCAATATTGAAAATTATCCTCAAGGACGCAATTATAATTATGTGGTTAAAATGACAATATTTTAGCTAACTAAGCTCTTCTTACCGTTGCGAGAGGATATCTCAATAGCCAGCAATTCTAAGGCAAACAAAGGTTTACGTATCAAGGTGCTATTCTAATTTTTATCGCTGCTATCAAATAGAATTTTAAAAATCATATAAAACATTTCAGCTCTGCCTTATTAACTAAGAATTATCTGCAATGGCGCAATTATATTTCTGCGGTTAAAATGACTATGTTGTACCTCACTAATCTCTCCATCTAACTCTCGGAAGAAACTATTCCTACAGTCACGAGAAGATTATATACATATTATAAGAGAATGGAGACAGCAGGGAACCTGCAGTTTATTTCTAGGCTGGTCTCTCTTTGGAGTATTCCTAGATATTTAAAATGGCAATCTAAGCGATTTATAATATATATTTATATCTGATGTCTCGACAACCTTAATTGGCAAATTAATTTCAGAAATGAACCACTTTATGCTTAAAGTAATTCTTAGTTATGTGTCTCAAATCTCTTCTAATTCATCATACCGTGAGTCCTCGTTCTTTCGCATACGAGCAATTCATAGAATGAATCAATACTCACGTCATCTAAACCAGGCAGCATTTTATAAAGTTGAATATGTTCTCCCCTTAATCTTCTAGTCCCAAATGACTAAAGATTTAGAACATTTATACTCTCCTCGTAAGGTTAATTTTAGAATCTTGGAATCATAGTTGTCGCACGAATTTTCCCTCTTTCCACCATTTCGATATCATTTCACAAATATGGGCACCGAAACTGCACCGCATATTCCAGATGAATCCGAACTAGCAAGTTATAGAGTGGAATTACAATATATTCAGGTCGTTGCAAAAGAAAACGCCAAGATCCTTTTCACTGGATACTGTATTCAATGTTTGCCCAGACTTTGTGAACAAACTCCCTGATGACTCGTTCGGATTTGTAATACTCTGCACTTATCGTAATTAAACGGCATCAACCACTCTTGGTACCAGTCGACTATCGCTTTCAGATCTTTTTGTATTTTGTGCCTTTCTAATGGGGTTGTCGCTTGTCTTGCCAACTTCGTCGTGTCAAAAACTTTGAAACATAGCTTTCGAGAGCAGTGCATATGTCCTTTATATATATTAGGTACACCTCGCTAGTAACGCATTCTCTCTTTGAATGCATTCAGTTGGTGTCTGTTCGCCGTTTTCTTCCACTTGTCATACCTTCGTCTTTTGTAATACTTGACCCTAGACACCGTACGCAGGTTTTCTTTCCTAAAAGATTTTGTAGCACTTTGTCGAATATTTTTTAACAATTTAGATACATTACGTCGACATTTCTACTCGAATTGTATTCATCGATAATTTAATGAGAGAATTCTAATAAATAAGTCAGACACTACATGTTTTTTATAAAACCATGTTGCGTTTTCCGGATAAGTTTGCGGCGATTGAGATATTCAGCTACCTTTTCCTTCACGATAGACTCAAACAGTTTGCCAAATATTATTTTAATTTCATTGGTCTGTAATGTGTAATTTGCCAATCTTCTTTGTTAAAGATGTGTATAACATTTGATAAATTGAGATCATTAGAAATGAAGCTTTCTTAGAAATACTTATTAAACATAGTTAAGAGTGGCTTTGCTATCATTTCCTCTAGCTCTTTTAAGTGAGGAGAATAGATTATGTCTAGATCTTGGGATTATGGAGATTTACTTAGATTTAGCTTAACGATGCAGCGACTTACATCCGCTCCTCCCAGATATTGTGCTTAGATTTGGCCATTTCACAGTGTCGGCCAGTGGGGCAATATCAGTGTCATAGAATGGCAGGACTATATATATATATATATATATATATATATATATATATATATATATATATATATATATATATATATATATATATATATATATATATATATATATATATATATATATATATATATATACGTAGGTACTTTGGGGGATTTGGGTCGAAGTTGGTTGAACACCGAGGTGAATGTGGAAATTGTTATGAGTCCAGTGGGGTTGATTTATTATTAACCTTGCCGGGTCCTTTTTAAAACGTATGTTTCAGAGTGCAAGTTGGCCAAAGATTAACAGGTAGCTGGTACGCGTTGGGAGTGCAAAAGAAAGGCAATGACGAAAATATATCTTTACTATTAACAAAATAATATTTAAATATACACTAATATTGGGTTTAAAAGAGAATGGTCGCACAGATGGAGTTAAATGTCTACGCGAGATACAGGTGGGTAAATTAGGGTATTAAGGAGATCGGATTCAGGTCGGTGGTTTAAAGTGGGATTTTAAACCGGGGTACATACACAAAGAATGGATCGATTGGATGAGCCAGATTCTAGATCAATCTGCAGGCGGCAACGGTTACAATTGCATACGTGCTCGTTGGAACAAAGGGGCCAGTTGGGATACTATGACTGCAAAGGGAGAAATCGGGCTACCTCTCGCTTCAGATGAGGAAGCACTCGTATATGGCCTTCGGAGATGGGAATCATCGTCAGATACTCGCTGATTGACTATGCAGAGTTCACAGATGTCGATTTAGCCTTCCTCCTCGAATCAGAATCGCAGATGGGGGGAGGCGAAAGTACTTCAGCTCGTTCGCCGTAGTTGGAGGAATGTCTATTAGTGCAAAATACTAAACTGAGTCGAATGATTATTTAGATGCCTTGTGAGGTGGCTTTCGATGGCTTTGACGTCCGCCTCCATACACGAGTGCGATTTGGGGGAAACGTCAGCGACTTCTCCGGGGGGGGGATTGTGATAACGTTGGCGTGGAATGTTCACCGGACTTCGATCTTATGACGGAAGGCATGAATGTTGGCTGAAAGGTGGCCATGGGAGACGATGAAATCGGTCCCTATGCAAATACAGCTGGGGCGTGATAACGGCGTAGGCTGCTTTCCAAGCTCCATGCGGTGATCTCATACCACGTGGGTACAGATTGGCTCGTGGGCGCCCTTCAACCTTATTCCGCTACAATCAGATATAGTTACACTATATTCATTAGTATGTACAGATTCAAAATAACTATATCAGATCTCCACTAAATCTTTAGGATAAGAATTCAATTCCTCAATGACACCTCTTAAGAGACCAATTGATTCTTTTGCTGGATTTTTATTTTTAACGTATCGTAGTATATTTTCTCCTTGCGTTTTAATTTTTTAACAGGACGTCTGAGCTCTAAGTACTCACTCTAATGCAATCTTAGATCTGATTTCCACTTCTTGTACGCAAGATTCGTTCTTGTGATTAGCTGCTTGATTTAGCTGCCCCACAACTTCTTTTGGCACACAGTGATAATCTGTCCTTTTGATTATCTTTAGAAATTTTTCCAACACAAGTTTTTCCCTTGATTGTTTTGGGTGATGACATTTAATAATATATGTCTAATTAATTCAAAATTTTCCCTGCTTAAGTTGGGCACCATTATGCACTTTGGGTTGATAGATGCTCTACTAGCAATACTGAATCGTATGGAAGTGTAGTCACTCTTCCCAGGGATTTAAAAAATCTAATATTTCGTGATAACAATGTCTAGTATATTACATCCACGAATATGAGGAAGAAAGATCTGCGTGAGAAAGTTTTCCTTCATGAAGATTAAGAGTTTAGGCACAACTCCATTATCAGTAGCGTCCTCAAAATTTATAGTTGGAAGATTTAGGATGCCGATCATGACTGTATCCCTGGTGGCCGTTAAATCATGAAGTAAAGCAAACAGTTATTGATCAGAATTAAGTTTATGGGAAGATGCTCCATACATAACGGAAAAGTTATCATTGGTATTGCCTGTTGCAGGGACTAGTTAAGCCCAGACAAAGTTGGAGCACTTCTGCTATCTACAAATACTTGGACAGGTTATATTTTCTTCTTGCAGTATAGCAACATTCCACCCCCTTTTCTCTCTTCTCTTTATCTCTAAAACAAATTGTACCCGCTCATTTCGAATTCACCAACTAAGTCTCGGTTTTGTTGTCTCTCTAGCACTCGGATATCGCCATTATACTGCTAGCATTTGTATATTATACTTTTAGCTAAGATGACGCTTTGGATTTGGATTGTACCATTATCCCCTCGACATGGAAACTGGACTAGAACTTGGCAGTGCTCGAAAAAATGTTGTTGTATTATTAAGTAAACGCCAAATTCTTGTTGGACAGACGGGGTTGAGGTGTATTTCATCTGATAGAAACAGATCCTTACCTTAATAAAAGTCGTTCAAGAGATCAATGAAGATTTCAGCCTTCTAAAAAATTATTTAGAAAAAAGATAAGTCTGAAAGTAATTGAAAATATAAAAAGGAAAAAAAAAAAAATATAAGCTCTGAAATAAAATTTTGGTTACCTAAAGCCTTTTTTGGACTCTAAAAAAGAGGTTCTATTTACCTTAAAATAAAATAGGGAGTGGCTTTTCTTACCTACTGGCTTTGGAGCATGTTTGGTGGGCACAAAGTCCAAGTTTATCCGTGATGGGAACTGGTTGCGATTAGAAGGGAGTAGTTGGCCATACTGGTGACTATCCACAGGAGAGAGAAAGAGACAGAGATTTTTTAAAAAGACAAAAATTATGGAGACGACGGCAATAAATTTCTTAAAAGAGACTCGTAAAGAAATAAGTCAAATTAAATGAAGCAAAAATGTTTATAAATTCGTAACTTGAGTAGCCAAGAGAACCTAGAGGTCAGGAAACACTTTTGGACAGGTCTCTTTTCCACAAGGCGAGTTGGTCTCTAACCAAGATGGCAGAGCTGGGCTGAAGAGATGGGAGGTGGGAAATAACAGCCCTCATCTGAAAGAGCGTGGAATTTCGGAAGCGCACATCGCTAACCAACTAGTAGGAGTTCGGATAAAAGTTTGGGGACTCAGAAGTAAGAATAATAACGCTCATACTGAGAAGAGACATAGAAAATGAGTAGATAAAAAGGAACGCATCTGCTTTTACCACCATCATTGCTTCTCACTCCAGCTGAGAGGACATTAGCGCCGATTGCACTTTACCACCACGCATACCATCCAGGTAAATAGAGATGAGAACAATATTACTAAGCAGCCTGGTTAAATATTGACCTCAAAACCAGACTGAGGTCTCCATAACCCCCAAAGAACAGGGTCCCCTTAGTCCTAGATACCAATCGTACGCAAAAAATGACCCCTTTTTTTGTTAATGGGTGTCAGTGTAGTCACTCGTCCAATATATTTCGTCCTTAAAGCGATCCTCATATGTTACCAATCATGGCGAGAGCTTGTATGGGGCGCATCTCAGCGCACTCAACTTGCTTATTTATTTAATTGACCTTACCATCCTTTTTCATCTTAGACGAGACTCCACGCTCGGATAAAGAAATTCGCATAAAAATTCTAATAAAAATCTCGGGCATGTCCTAGGACAGCAGGGGCGTGCCCTTGTCTGAGATTGGAAGGGGCAGTACAAAAAAGGAAGGAAACACTTTGTGGCCCAATGAAGAGCCATCGGTCTGAGGTGAGTAAAATTGGAGATCTCTACAGAAAGTATTTGAATGGAAGAGTATATATTGTTTGCGCGAAGAGAGAGGGATAGGGCGATCCTATGATTGACTATAGGGGTGATGACATGTGTGAATTGAGTTATCTTGTCCTACAGGCAGGGTCAGCCGACCCACCAATAGACGACTAGCCCCCTACGTACGAGGAAATATTGGCGCCTGATCTCGTTAGGATTAAATCCCTGTGTCTAGGTGTTGGAAGTCTGGCCCCTTATCTACCCCACTAACGAGACCTCCCTCGACTTGGTGGTAAATTGGTACGGATCCGATGGCCATTAGCCTCGAGTTTGTCTGACAAAGTTCGAATTTCTCAAAATTGACAAACTCCAAGGAATCAATTATTAGAGACGCCTAAAAAGCAATTAGTAATTCTCAAACTTAATCATTCCCAAGTCGGTAAAACTGGTGACCTTACACAGGAGCAGCACCGGCGATGGAACCGAGTCAATCGGGGCTCAGTGGGAAAGACCGCGTCTCTCATCGTAGAGATCGCGGGTTCGAATGCTAGTAAATTCTGCCAATTTTTCATTACTACGATCTCCGGGGGGCTGCCTCAATGGAATAATAATTATATAAAATGTGCTGAAAGTTAATAGAAATTTCTGATATATATATATATAATGAAAGGAAGTAATGTGCAGATCGTTGTAATAACTCTAAGAACTAAATCTATGTTCTGGAACAAAAAAGGAATTTAACTAAACTTAATCCACCAACTTCATAATAAGCATTTGATAATCAACGTCAACACCTCTAGTTCCTTTAATTATGATTAAATTTAATAATAAACCTCATTACGAGCAAAAAAGTTCCTCGTTCCCGAATGTCTTGAAACTAAAATGTGCGGAGAAAAAAGTCAATGTATTTTCCAGTCTGAAAAGTGACACTTCTCCAATCATCCTTACAGAATTGGCCAAAAGTTTTGAGACAAATATATATTCTTATATTTTTATTCGTTTTTAAAATTTACCTGGTAGGAATAATTATTCCAATATTCAAATTATTATCGGTATATTTAAAAGTGATGCTAAACAAAGTACAACGTTTGACTCGTTTTATAAATTTTCTTCCATGGAAAAATTTACAAGACAAAACTATTGGCTATAAATATACACTAACAGGTGATTTTCATCGCAGAAGCCTCCCCCTATCCCATCCTCAATATTCGATGAAACTTTAGATTACAGCAAATTACCCTTTAAGCCAGCCACTCCCGTTCCCGAGTTTTATTCCCATTACATCGCAAAACTCGGGCGATTAATTTTCCCACTATATCGTAAAAAATGACGCATTAAAACTTTGTTATAGCCGGTCTGGGCAGGAAGAGACGCAAAGGCAGCGCTAATTAGCAAAGAATTTGAGCGCCACGAATTAGTCCGGGAGTCGAAAGAAGCAATACTTATGTAAGCGATGTGACCTTATCATATGGTTAGTCGGTATTGCGACCACAGGAAACTTGCAACGAAATTTCCGTTTCTCTTTTCTCCATAAAACAACCATAAGAGGTTACTTGCAGTCTTTATCCATAACACCCCAAGAGGGTCTTATCCACTCCCCTTGATTTTAGTTTTCCTTGGTATTAGAAATAATTAATGGATAATAGCTAACGAACTCAACATCTGGAGAATAAAAAGGAGGCGCTCGTAATAGAAAAAAGAGGATACCATTAATGATCATTTTGCCACGCGTTGCATCCTAGCGACGAGCTGGAAAATGGTTCTGGAAAAGGCGAAGACGAGGAACTCCCGATATTTTCCAGAAGAAACACATACTAATCTTCTTCAAGGAATTTGTCTCCGAAAATATGCTAAAATAAAGGGAGGCAGCATTGAAAGAGGAAAGTGGTTGGAGACCGCGTGATATTCACATAACGGTTAAATGAGAGAAGTGTAAAGATGTTATTGTGTACAGAAAACAAGAGGAAACTAAAACTAACCAGCAAATTTTTAATTCCTTTCAGAAAAACTAAAGTAGTGTAGAGTAAAGGTGCATAAATACATAGGAATAAAGTTAAAAAAAAGTTTAGAGGAAAAACAAGTTGACACTAATCACTAGGGTCTGGGAGCAAGTTCTAAAACTTCTGAAAGAAGGTCCTACGCAGGCGATATAAAACAGATAGAAAGAGGGAGAAAAACTGACTCTCGTAAATAAAGAACAGTTATTTGTTTATGTACGAATAAGTAAATGACGAATGAAAGAAATATATCAATCTAAAATAGTTAACAATAACGCAATAGGTTATCTCATCTTTTCAATACTCGGATATCACACATACCACTCAATTTATTTTGTTAACTTCACTAATTTCACCACAAGCATCTTTTAGGAACGTTTCTAACAAAACAACAAGAGCGGCCTTGCCACTCTTCCTTACAGGAGGAGCTTGCGCTTCGAAGGGCAGACTTTCGCTCTGTGGCCTATCGCCTGTTCGGCTCTGGGAACGGTTAATTGGTCTTAAATTTTTCAAAAAATTTTCAGTACATATCTACTAATAACTTACCCTTGGTCTATTTTTTTCACATTCATGCTTATTTTCTAGGTCTAAAGGCCAGAAAAACATAATAATTGGAATCCAAACGATTCTTTTTTTCTCCATCTAAATTCGCTCCAATAAGTTTATTTTGTTATATCTATTTTAGAAATAATATCGATAAAACTTTTGTATATACGAACAAATAAAATAAAAGCAGATTTCCCAAAAATTGATAACTTTTTTGAACTTCACCATTTGTATTTTTTTGTTTCCCCAAATTTATAAAAATACATTCGATATTCATATGATTTTTCTTAACTTCATCATTTTTGTTTTCGAACTCTAAAGGAACTCTTAGAGTAAACTTAAATAAAAACTTAAAATAAACTTATTTGATAAACAAACTGAGAGAAAATAAATGTTTATTATTTTACAAAACCGCCGAAAAACCCGTTCTTAAAATATTTTAAGAAAATAAACATAAAATAACCAGGAAATGGCTTCCCCACTTCCTTAAACGGGGAAGCTTCCGCTTCGCTACAAAGATTAAAATTTAAGATCTAAAAAAAAGCAGCTATGGTTAAATTTTTAGAAATTTTCTGAACTAGCCAATTATAATAATTTTAAAAAGAACTTTAAACTAAATTTCCCCCCTCTCAAAATATCGCGTTCCTAAAATATAGTTATAAAAGAATAGAGAAGATATATAAAAATATATTTTCTGAACTTTCCCCATTTGTAATTCTTTGGGTTTTAAAAAGAAATCACAAAATTTCGATACTTATATTTATTTCTGAACTTCACCATTTTGTTTTTTGATATTATTAAATAATTATTAGAAATAACTTTGATAAAAAAACATAAGTCATAACCAAACTAAGATGAAATTATTAATCAAATATTCAAAAAAATCCATTTCTTAAATTATAGAGTTAGTGATGTTGATAATAACACTATTTTTCTAATATTGATAGTGATTCTGCAGGGGTACTTAAAAATATACCTAGGTCATAACCGAACTAAGATGATATCACTTGAAAAACTTGAAACTTGAAAGAGAAAGATAGAATAAGTGTGGGAGGAGTTTTGAAGAGATGGTGGAGGTTAATAGTGAGAAAAGGATGGAAGTGGTAGTCAGATATGTATATGTATGGGTGCCCGGTGAACGGGCCATCTCCATTTGTTATTTTGTTTATTTTTTCGTATTTGTTATTAATGTTGTCCCACTGCGGGAACGTTTTATTATTTTATACTTGTTATTGAGATACTATTTTGCCCCATTGTGGGTTTGTTTGTTATTTGATGTTGTGTTTTAGTCTCTTATTATTTCGCAATTTTCTGAGTCAAGAGCCGCTACAGTCTAAATGGGGAGAATAGCGTCTAGTCTTACCCAGATGTCTCAACCTTTTTTAGAGAGGTATGTGTTCAGTGGTTCAAGACCTGTTTCTTCATGGAGGCTCCTCGAGGTCCGATACTCATAACACTTAGCATTGGTAATAAACCGGAGGCCTCGATTTTACACACCCTGGAGTCTTGACATATTTTTTCTTGACGCCGCCTTGAGCGAAATAGCAGGGTACACAAGTTTCGATCTGACTAAACTGGTGTACAACTTCTTTTTATTCGTTGTGCTAAGGTTTAATGCGAGTATTGGCAAGTGGGTAGCCGAGGACTGAAACGTGCGATGAGTAGTCGATTTCGGAGTTTTCTAGAACGAGATGGAAGGAAAGCCGTCTCCCTATTGCGGTTGCTGAGCTTTTTGATACGTTGATCTATATTCTCCAGCGTTTCTCGAACCTAGAGATTCTTTCGGCCTGTATTGTCGTGGCTCTGGCCATCATCCAACCAAAATTTGTTCTCAAAACCACAACTTGGGTAATATCGTCCGCATATTGGATGTAAAGAGTTCTTTCATCGGTTGGTTTAGGGATGTCTCTCGTAAATATGATTTAGAGAGTAGGGCTGAGTCACCCTCCCTGATAGACACCAGACAGGAGCTCGAAAGCTTCCCCCTGTGTACATCTTAAAGGCAATGACAGCTTGCCTGTTGGTCAAGTAGCTACGAGGATCTTTTTGAAGTTGGGTGTGAATCTTAGTCGCGATATTTTGTACTTCGGGCCGTCGATCCAAACTTTTTCGAACGCCTTCTTTACGTCTCTGCAAGCGATTTCGATCCAGCACCCTCTAGTTCGAGCTGCCGCTGCGTGTTGGAGCATGTGGGCTTAGGTTGAAGGTTCCCTTTCATTTACCATCTTTCAGGATGGAGAGAGATGGGTAGGACGGAAAGAACCCGTGACCGGCTTCTTTTTGAGGTAAATTGCCTTTGATAACACGCTCATAGCAATCCTAATTGTAACAACGAGAGGCTCCGCAAGACGGCCCCGAAGTCTAAATTCACTTCCGGTGCCTCTATATAGATTAAGTAAAATCCACTCCAGGTGCCTCGGTAACATTCACTTCCAGCGAACCCGTATAAATAGTTAAGCGTTGGTATGAATAAGATTAGTATTTTGCCAAAGAGGAGGCGACACAGAATAATTCTTTCTCTCGGCCCCCCTTGCCCAAAGAGCCTAAAGACAAGAAAATTAATTGAGCAGAAATAACAACTTGGACCGAGAAGACTCCCACACTGCTGCTTTCGCCTTAGCTTTTCCACGGCAGAATACTCCCTCGATCCCTCCTTTCAAGGCTAGCAGTGGTTGTTAGAAGGCAGGTTGTATTCTCCTTCATAACTTTAAGCAGGCCGAATACTTATCGGTCAAGTGCAAACTCAACCATGCCGTTGAAAAGCAATCGAGCTCGATGCTCATACCCATCCCCTTTAAGCCCTTCTCTTAGGTACCCACTCCTCGGGCCGTAGATCCATCCGGAATAGTACTTTCCGGCTTCCGCCTCCCGCCTGGAGCTAATGTGTGTAAATCTTTTGCCCATTTAGTTCTCTTTTGTATTTCAATGTTGTATTCGCTTTTTTATTTCTGTTTGTACAGTAGTAAAGATTATTTTCTTTCATCCAGTTTGATATCCAGAATCTTTTAGTTAGTTGATTCAATTCGGCCAAGGATTAATAGCCACTCTTACTCGATTTAGTGCAACCTACGTTTAAAGTTCATTACTCATGACAAGGCTAATCGCAGAGTGTCCTGCGGGCTTGTCGCGTTCCCTTCCGAGTCATAGGAAGCAAGCGGACGTCAGGAACTCTAATCTGACCTGCGACAGACTAGTTAAGCTGTTAAGATCCCTATGTGAGTTTTATTGGAACGTTTCTTCTCATTTTCCGTCTTTCACGATGGTACTAATGCCACAGGAAAACAATTTAAGATAAAAGTTGTTATCAGAATCTTTACTAAGATATTTTACAGGTGGTTGCGCTTTGCTGTGGTGGAATAGATGAGTGTTCCAATGATTCCCAGAGCAATGCCGTCGCGAGTTTCCAGTTCCTGGCAGAGTGACCTAAGGAAGTAAGGTCGTGGAATAGGTTTTAGCTTAAACGCTACCAACAGTAAGGTCCCAACGGAAGAGCACGCTGACAGTGCCATATAAGTTTCCCATGTTTGGTTCTGGCTGGAGAGAGCAGCACCAGGTAAGCAGGCATGACGAAGGCGGGCCTTGATAAACCAAGAACCCGGTAGCCCGATGCAGCCAGCCCTACCCTAACAGCACGTCTCAATGTTTTGAACCGCAATGGTTGCGTTACTAGCTAAGTACGCGCGCATGGCTGTCGCGCAGCCACGATTGGCCACAACAAATTCCTCAGCGACTGTCATTTTTCTTTACCTTCTTTTCGGCCTTCTTTCTTTCGCGGACTGGACCCTCTCCCTTTATAGAATGGGTCTAATAAGTCATGTCCAGCACAAACTTCAGCCCATGAGACCCGATAACTGACTACAAAACTGATGCTCGCACAGGAACTGGAGCCGACGGTGACTTAAAAATCCTATATTCATTTTGATTCATAGCACATATCAAGAGAGTAGACGTGATTAAAACTGTCTAAATTTGAACGGTAAACAGACATTTTACGTTTACGCTTGAGTATAACAACTTTATTTAAAAAATTTAAATACTGAATAATTTTTTAGCAATTCATCATTAAGATCATATTATTTGCGTGAATTTTCCATTAGCTGTTTTGATTCATTGCTTATAAATAGATCATTTAAGTTAGGTAGTTTTAAATAATTCTCTTTAATTTCATAGTTGGATATCACGCTTGATTGTTAAAAAATTAAAAGCAACGCTCCCTCCAGTTTTGACAAAAGTAGTTTACTCATACCATTTTAGAGGCCAAGCGCTAACAAGGTACTAAAGAGCAACTCCACTCGGCATGATTTTAACAACGTTACCAACTTTAGATGCAGATAATTCTTAATTCTTTTTGGCCTGGAAGATTCGGCAACACTTCCAAAGAATTTCGAAATCAAAGGGTTGTACTGCAAAATAATATGAAATTAACACAACTGACATTAAAATATTGAAGATGAGAGAGATAAGGGCGATTCCCCTCTCTAAAATAATTGTAGTAAAGATATCATATTATATAATAAGATTCGTATTGCGCGTGGGGGCACCTGGTGCATAATTTAAATTTTAAAGATACTAGGTGCTTTCCGTTTTAAACCAAATTTCTTGGTATAATCTCATTTCCTTTAACCATTAGTCTGCACAGCTAACTACAAAAATATTCAAAAGACACTTGTAGTTTGGAATAGGGGTGATTTAGGTGGTGAAAATGTGTGCAGTAGAAGAAATAGTTAGAAATATTGTTTGATAGGCTAGGGATCTGTTCTCTTATTAGAGCGCAATTTCCTCATCTAAGCCGACTGAGGAAGTTGAACTGCCTTCCTCATACGCGAGAATTGAAGGATGGTATCATTTCTATGTTATAAGTATTTTGAAGTTTTGGGGGTCAAATAATAGGAAAGTAAAAAAGAAATATTGAAATTTAAGAATATAAAAAAGTAAAGGTTAAACATTATTTAATAGATAAAACTTTACAAGTTATTTGTAAATTTGAGCAAGTCTCTTCCTTTATTACATTGCCTCCATAAAACCTTGCACATATATGAGTCGATCAGAGAACGAGTTATTCCACATTCTTTTTTATTCTCTATTTTCGCCTTCACCCAAAGCGACTCTATATGTTTGCGTGGGCACTTGTTTTTGGATCTCTAAAGTTCTGCGAGTGATCTAGAGTCAAATGTTTATACCGTATCCCTGGCAAGGATTAGTTATAGATAATAATGTTTCTGCCAATCTGTCAGGAACTGCATACATTAAACACTCGCACGTTTTCCTGCAAATCCCTCTGAAAACCCACTCCACTGGTAAAATCCTCCAGACATTGTTTTTTCTCTACCATATTCGTACGTTGTAATTTTTTAAGGGGGAAAATAATGGTTATTTTTCTTATAAAAGGTTATCGTAACACTAAAGTAACACAGCCTAATAAGAGAAAAGATCCTAGGCTATATATGATCAGTTGAATAAAAGGCATGATCAGGGTGATGAAAGATTTTTGCGCTTGGTTGCTGGCAAAGGCTGCCATACTTGATTCTAATTTTCTAATACTTTTGATGATATTTTGATTTTATTTTTCAGCAAGTGACCCATTGTGCTACGTGTTTGCTTATCCAAGTTTTGTTTTAAAGGAATTGATATCCAATTGTTTCTTTTATATTTGGTTTTTATTAGTGTGCATTTCCGTGCTTTGGAGTTTTTGAAGCTTTCTTTATTCAACTTCCTTGTTAGCTGTGGATCGGTTTGGTTTCTTCTTGTGTCTTCATTGTCCTATGTTAAGCATTTGTGTGTAGTTCAACGTTCTTTTTTCTTATTTGTTAATGGTATTTAGAACTGCGTTTGAGAAATTTTCTGTGGCAGTTCTTGTAGGCCTTGCTTTAGTGGTTTTAGATTTATTCTTATGTGAAGTTCTCGAAACGAGACTCTTTCAGATCTGGGTGTGTTGGTTATAAATCGAGTCCCTTTGGTTTAACTCTGTATTTTGCTTGGTTTTGTCTTGGATAGTGTGTGGATTGAAATTATCTAATAGATTGATATTAGCTTTGCAAGGGCAAGGTAAAATTTTATTTTGTTACTCTCGCAGAAGGTTTTAAACCTGTATAGAGTAAAGAGGGAACTTTGAGTCTGAGTAATCTTTTTGTTGGTATCCGCATTGTATTCGGTCTTTGTTATTTTGACCTTCTTTGCCCTATCAATACTCGACGTTGTCTCTTCAGTGATATTATTTTAAATTTCTTACTGTTCGTTTTGATTTTGTTACTTTGTTTGAAACCATTGACGCTTTACACGTGATTCTCGTAACGCTGTCTGTCTCTCTGGTTTTTGTAGTCGCTGGAGATAAATTAAGAGATATCATCCACAAGGTGAACCTACATTGTGTAGTTTTGAGTTGTTTGACGGAGTTTTAGTTCAAAGGGTTTAGATGGAGGGACTAAGAGACCCTAGATGAGGAATTTCAGTGTCTAGGATGGACTTAGAACCGTGTACTTACTTGTTGATGGTAATTTTGTTTGTACATTCCTTGTGGGTACTTACAGAAGATTTGGAGGATATTTTTCTCAACGGGAGTTCAGCCATTTCTATTTTTAGTCCTGAAACCAATATGTACAATGTCGAAGGATTTAAAACATAGCAGAGTTTCAAGTCCACTCTGTTACTTCGTGCTAGTTCAATCTCAAGCTTTGCGGTAATGATCGCCATTTCTGTATCGGCACCTTGTTCTTTTCTCAAAACGCGCGTATTTCTTTTTTTTTTTTTGGGGGGGGGGGTTCTGCATGTAATTATCTTTTAGGGTGATCCATAATCTTCGTTTATTTTCGAGGATTTTTTCAATAAACTACAAGAACGAGATCAACCTGTCTTACGGTGTGATTATTGGGTTTACCGGGCTTGAGTAGGAAGAGTATTCATGCTGTCTCAACGCGGATAGAAAATATCCCATAGAAAAGACTCTTTCTCAAGTTATATAATGTTTATTACTGCTACACTTTTGCCATGGTTACCACTACAAATCGAGAGTGAGAAAGAAAAGGCAATCAGTTCTTTTAAGCAAATATTTCAGTTTCCACATTAGAGAAATGTTGTAAGGAAATGATTGACAAACGAAGATTTTTAGTCGAGATGTAATTGAGATCAATTAAAACTGTTCTGCGATTAGATAAAATAATATTTCTAAAATTTGTTTTACAGACAAATACGTGACACTTCAAACCAAACCTATAACACACGCCTGTATTTGATTTATTTTATTCTCTTGATGGAGGTAAGTCTAAATAAACGAGCTATGGTTGAATTAAATGACAACCATTTCGGTAAAACAGGTTTTTTTTTAATTACGCCTGTTGTTTTTAGTGGAACATGTTATTTTGTTAAAATCCTAGTTTTTATCGACAATTGGGGAAGGTAATAATAATTGAACATTAAAAAGTGTATTAATAAACATCAAAATCAACAAGAATATAGAGGCTATATGATGCTTGTTTCTGATTATTACTCAAAAGGTTTTAGTATTAACTTCGAACATGTTTGTGATAGAACGGTCTGAGGCCGCTTAAATTCAGCCGCTATCACATGTTAGTAACACATGCTACCCACGTGCATCTGCGAGAGGAAGCAGAGCGCGTTATTCCTTTACCATAGCAAATGTTTAATCAAGGAGGTTCACTCCCCCGTTTCGCCTCCATACGTCGATCTCGCCAGATTGAGTTAGGCTTATGGGCAGATAAGATATTTTCTCAGGCGCCAGCGGGACATTCCCCCGAAGCCTCCTACTCAATTATCCCCTACGCCAAGGGGATGGCTTCGACTATTTATATCATAGCTTTTCCCGATTGAAGCAGATCTGATCCAGATTATCTTCGCGAGGCATCATGCTGATCCGGTCTCTCTTGTGCACCTAGGAACTCTGCAGAGAAACCCCTTATTGTCCAGAAGAGGACAATATGCCTTGAGTGCCATGGTTTGTGCCCTTCAGAACGCCAAGTCAACAAGGCCCCCTTGTTGTTCAGAAAGAGAACAACGTTAGAACAGCCATTTTTCTTCAAGTGCGTTCGTCAAAAAACGGTTCTCGTTTCCAAGACATCACGTCAGGATAATTTAATTCCCCCTTTTTTAACGTTCTCTAAGGCTAGCTTGGTTTCAACAATAACCTCCATTGTTCATCTAGAACATCTCCGATTTGCTGTCACAAAGATCACTCGTACTTCCGAGCCCCACTTCGCTCTCACTCTTCGAAGACAGTCCTTCCCCTTCGTTAAGGACAACCCACCGAAGAACCCTTCTGCTGGAAATCGCCAGTCGACCGAAGATTACTTTGAATCGTCTTCCCTTGCACAACAACTTTGTAATCACGTAAGCTTAGCATTACCTTTAATCATTTAACCTTTTGTCGACGCAACCCTGTGCTTTAAATGGTTGAACGAATTATTCCCTCCTCTTTAATTTTTATTTTTTTACCTTTTTAAATCTTTCCGAATCTTAATCCTCGGATTAGTCAGATATTCCCACAATCCTTTTCATTCTCCGTTTATGTAAACATTTTTTTTGTGTGTTGTTGATTGTTTAATTAATAAAACTCTATTTTATTAATGGTAACCATATTATTAAACCTTGTGTCTGTTCCACTTCTTAAGCATATTGAAGATAAATAATCCTCTCCTCCCCCCCCTTTAGACAAACCTCGATCAATCAGATTACCACGCACTCGAAATATTAGAATAATTCCCTCAACGAATAGCTATATATGGTATATCGTCGAGAGCCTATTCTACGACATATATATATATATACATATATATATATATACTATTTACATTTGGCGTCAAGTGTGTAAGGTTTAACGCTATATCATTGCAAACACTGGTCTCAGTCGAGTGAAGCATAGTGTTATTCGTTATAAGAATAGAGTATTATATTCCCTTTTGTTTTAACGAATGCTATCCCCTTTTTGAAACTTAAGAAGCTGGAGTAGCTCAAGGAGCTGTTGTAATAATTTGTTTGTGTTTTTTTGTGTTATTTTAGTCATTGGTTATCTAGGTTGAGAAACCAATCACGAATAGGTCAGTGCCCATATTTAGGTAGGCGAATTCTCTAGAAGGCATAATTCTTATCGCAACAAATTTAGTTGGTTGACTATTGCCTTCCTCCTTCCCCCCCCCCCAAGTGCAATATTACTCAATTTGAAATCTTCAAAGCGCAAGGAGAATCCTTGGGACTTTTGGGAAGAGAATTGATTGAATACGTTCAAGAGGAGCAACGAGAAGAAAGAGAAAGAGAAAGAGAATTCCAACGAGAAGAAAGAGAGGAACGGAAAAGACAAGCTGAGCTTCACCATCAGCTTGAAATGGCTCGTGTAGATGCTGAAACTCAATCGGTAAGTTCACGTCCTGAAGCCCCGCCCAATCTTCCACTTGAGCTTCCCAATTTCAGGGATAGAGAGGATTTCGGAGCATTTTTATAACACTTCGAAAAAATCCTCGAGATCAATAACCTGGATTTGGAGGCTGAAGGTGTAGTAAGATTACTTCCCCTTTTAAATTGTAGATTTCGCGACATTTTCTTATCTTTGCCCTCTTAATGTACAATTGACTACATAACCTTAAAAGCTGAGTTATTGGCCGCTCATAATATGACTCCTGATTTCTACCGACAAGAATTTCGAGGAGGTCGTATTAAACGCGGACAGACGTTCCGTCAATTCGGATACATTCTTCAGAGGAATTTTAAATTCTGTTTAGAATCCTAAAAGGTTAATCCTAAATACGAGTCCTTAACAGACTTCGTGTTGCGGGATCAATTTTGGGCGTCTCTCTCGACGGAGATCCACGCGTTCGTGAAGGTTCGTTAGGGCCAGACCTTTAAAGAGTGTACTGGAGAAGCGGATGTCTATGTCGCAAGCCATAATTTATACCCCAAGGAAAATCGAAATTCTCACTAATCCCCCTACCAGAAAAGAAGACAGGATTCGCGCCCCTTCCCAGGAAAGCCAACGAAGTTTCCAGGCCCTGTAAAATCCAAAAACTTCTTCGCCCCAAACCAACAACGGTACATCAAACCTCCCGTTAAGATTTCTCCTCAATCACTCTTCCCGAAGCGACCAATCATATGCTTCACCTACGGTGTAGAAAACCACATGAGCTGGAATTGCCCTCCAAATTCTTGGCTTAAAAGCAGACCAGCCCACCAAGTTCACCAGATTAATGCCACCCCGGCGTCCCCGGTGGTGCAGACCCAAGCATCAACTTCTCTCCCTTCGTCAGGCCACCAGGTAAATTTTATTTTTGATAAAAGTTCCCTGGGAACTTTGAAATTTGAGGAGGGCAGCGTGAACGGCTGAAGTGTATATACTCTCGTCAGGGACACAGGGTGCACGTGTTTCATCGTGTCTGACGAGCTCCTCTCCCTAGTGTTTCCTAACCACGAAAAATTTGCGGCGGTACATGAATACCTTGCGCGGGCGAACCGATTCCCCGTCGTTAGATGTTACCTGCAGTGTCAGTATTATGATGGCTGGGCTGAAGTCATTTCAGCACACATAAAATTTTGTTCCGTACTTATAGGACAGAGCCTTCAAGTAAGCTCCGACCCTGTGTCCCAGGCCACCCTTACTCGAGGCCGAGCTAAGAAGGAAGCTCAGGAGTCCGTCCCCCTCAGAACCCCGAATCCGCCTGAATTCTCGGAGCTCCTTAACCAGGACTTTAGATCCACACAAAAGGAGTGTGAAGCAGTAACACCCTTATGGGATAAGGCCCAAAACAAGGACACGGAGAATGTCCGTACACCCAAAGTAATAAGGTACCTGGAGCAAGGTGGTCTACTTTACAGATCCGCAGAGGACAGTAATAACGCTGTTACAACTGTCTTATGCCTTCCACGATCCCATGTACCTATAGTGCTTAAAATAGCTCATGACAGCATCTTTTCCGGTCATTTTAGTCATGCTAAAATGGGTCAGCGTATTTTTAAATATTTTTATTGGCCGGATACTGCAGATGACATCTTAAAGCATTGTCGATCGTGCGATGCGTGTCAGAAGACGTCCACTAAGAGGCGGGTCAAACCTGCTCCCTTACAAAGGGGACCAGTCATAACTGAACCCTTATCCAGAGTGGCCGTCAACCTGTTAGCCCTATCCACTCCTCCGTCGAGCCAAGGGCACAGCTATATTTTTACCTTAGTTGACTTTGCTACCCGTTTTCCCGAGGCTGTTCCCCTTCGCCGAATCGATAGTATTTCTTGCGCCGAGGCCCTCATTTCCATCTTTTCAAGGTTAGGCGTCGCAAAGGAAATACTCTCAAACAGAGGACGACAATTCACCTCCGAGTTGATGGAGTACGTAGGGAAGCTGCTCATGGTAAAGCCCCTTTTTGCCACCCCCTTCCGGCCACAGACAAACGGGATGTGCGAAAAATTAAATGGAAATTTAAAATCCATTATTAAGAAGATTTGTGCCAAGCAGCCCCGCGAATGGCACCGATATCTCCCGGTCGCCCTATTAGCCTATCGAGAAATTCCTCACCGTACATTAGGCTCGCCCCGTTCGAGCTCCTTTATGGAAGTAATGTACGCGGACCACTCAGAATTTTAAAGGAGTTGCTAATCAAACCCCAACTGGATCAAGAATTCCAGTTATCCTACGCTTATGTCTTGGATCTACGCCAGTGGCTCGAGAAATGCGCAAACATCGCCTATGAAAATGCCGATGTCAATTTGGAAAAATATAAAAGCTATTTTGATGTCAGGGGCGAAGATCGTAAATTTAAGCCCAGTGATGAAGTACTCTTGCTCCTTTCCTCAGCGAGTAATAAATTACTGAGCCAATGGAAGGGTCCGTACTCGGTCCGCGAGGTACGAGGACCGGTAGATTACCTCATTGGTACCCCAGCAGGCGATAAGCTCTACCACGTCAACTAGTTGAAAATGTACCACCGACGCGCCCACGGAGATATGTTCGTAGCACTGGACGAAACATCAGCGCTTGAAGAGGATTACCCCGTGGAGTCCCTTAATGTCATAAAGACAGTGTGCATCCAACTTGATGCCGATTACCCTCTTTCTTTCTTGCCAGGCGAGTCTTTAGACACCCTCTGACCTGGATATCGACGCGCAGCTGACACCACATCTAAAGAGTCAGCTGCAAGAATTATTATGTCAGTTCGACGACGTTATTTTTAGAGAAGCCTCGATGCGCTACTAGTTTCAAGCATGATATTAAATTAACAACCTTAGAACCTGTCCGTTCAAAACCCTATCCCATGCCGATTCATTCACACCAAGCTTTTAAGCCGAAGTTGATAATTTGATTAGTTTAGACATCATAGAACCTTCCACCTCTAGTTATTGGGCCCCAATCGTCATGGTCAAGAAACCTGATGGCTCTTATCGGATGTGCATCGACTTCCGGAAGTTAAATTCGGTAACTGTGTTCGACGCCGAGCCCATTCCGTTGGTAGAACAAAACCTCCACCTTTTTGAAGACGCCAAGTTAATCTCAGAACTTGATTTGTGCAAGGCGTATCACCAAATTCCCCTCCGGCCCGATGTGATAGCATATACTTTTTTGCAACTGAGAAAGCCTTAATGCAATTTAAGCTTCTTCCTTTTGGCCAGGTGACCGCTTGTAGTAACTATAACCGTCTCATGAGAAGGTTGTTAGATGGACTTCCGAATGTCTTCTTTCACTTCGATAACGTCTACGTCGCTACTCGTGAATGGATTCATCATTTAACTACCCTATTAGCTCTCTTCGAGCGACTGCGAAAAAATGGCCTCACCATTTGCCCCAGAAAATTTTATTTTGCCCACAAAACATAAAATGAAGGGGTTTTAAAATAGGAAAAAGCCAGTTAGGTCCACAGGAGGACAAGATTAAGGCAATCGCCGAAATGCCCCTCCCGAATACTAAGAAGCAATTAAGATCATTCCTAGAATCAGCTTTTTACTATCAGCGATTTCTCCCGAATTTCGCTGCAATTTCGGCACCTCTCAGCACCCTTTTAAAAAAGAATTCCCCGATCGACTACGTTGGAATGATGTCGCTGTTTCTCATTTTAACCTGCTTAAGAGTAAGCTCATTTCTGCCCCCATTTTGAAGTTGCCCAACCCGGAAATTCCTTTGGGATTAGGACCGACGGGAGCAACACGGGCATTGGGGGTATACTCCTTCAATATGAGGATGACGGAACGAGTCATCCAGTTGCATACGCTAGTGGCCATCTATTACCCCGCGAAAAGAGATATGCCACTATAGAGAATTAAGCTCTCGCTACTATTTGAGTTATCGAGAAGTTTAAGATGTATTTGATAGGAAAAGAATTTTTAGATAGGAACTGACCATCGCCCGTTGGCCTATATTCGGAATGTACGACACTCCAACGGCCGAATTATGCTCTGGAGTCTACTCTTGCAAGAGTACCAATTTAAGATAAATTACATGAAAAGTTCAGGTAATCAGGTCTCTGACGCACTCAGTAGGAATGCGTTACCAAATAGTTTAGATTAATTTGTAATTCGTAGGATTAGGATCTCCATGTATGTATATACCGTCTTCTACGACTTAAATTAGATTTTCCTGTAATATAATTAGTTAATGTATATGTCTGAATTTTGTGGCTCAATGTCTATTTTTTTTCTCGTATGTGTATATATTTATACCCATTAAATTACGTATGAAATCTTTTGTCCCATATGTACTAATTTTATATTACTTCATTTTTCCATGTCTCTTTTATGGTTAAGTTTGTATTAAAGGTTAGTATCCATTATAATCAAATGATCAACATAATCATATTTATTGAGGTAATACTAGCTAGGCGCATGAAGGGACGGTCGATGCAAGAAAGTGAGTTCTCCAAACGAAGCTCTGTGGTTGTCCCTTCTCTTTTTTTTTTCAAAGTGACAAATTTCGCTGGAATGGAGGGGTGTGATAGAACGATCTAAGGCCACTTAAATTCAGCCGCTATCAAATGTTAGAAACACATGCTACCCACGTGCATCTGCGAGAGGAAGCAGAGCGCGTTATTCCTTTACCATAGCAAATGTTTAATCAAGGAGGTTCACTCCCCCCTTTTGCCTCCGTACGTTGATCTCGCCAGATTGAGTTAGGCTTATGGGCAGATAAGATATTTTATTAGGCGCCAGGGGGACATCCTCCCGAAGCCTCCCACTCAATTTTTCCCTACGCCAAGGGGATGGCTTCGACTATTTATATCATAGCTTTTCCTGATTGAAGCAGATCAGATCCAGATTATCTTCGCGAGGCATCAAGTTGATCCGGTCTCCCTTGTGCACCTAGGAACTCTGCAGAGAAACCCCTTATTGTCTAGAAGAGGACAATATCCCTTGAGTGCCAAGGTTTGTGCCCTACGAGACGCCAAGTCAACAAGGCCCCCATGTTGTTCAAAAAGAGAACAACGTTAGAACAACCATTGTTCTTTGTGCTCGTTTGACAAGCGACGGTTCTCCCTCTCCCCCCCATATTGTTCAGAAAGAGAACAACGTTAGAACAGCCATTTTTCTTCAAGCGCGTTCGGAAAGAAACGGTTCTCGTTTCCAAGACATCACGTCAGGATAATTTAATTCCCCCTTTTTTAACGTTCTTTAAGGCTAGCTTGGTTTCAACAATAACCTCCATTGTTCATCTAGAACATCTCCGATTTGCTGTCACAAAGATCGCTCGTACTTCCGAGCCACACTTCGCTCATACTCTTCGAAGACAGTCCTTCCCCTTCGTTAAGGACAACCCCCCGAGGAACCCTTCTGCTGGAAATCGCCAGTCGACCGAAGATTCCTTCGCTTCGTCTTCCTCTGAACAAAGACTTTGTAATTACGTAAGCTGAGCATTACCTTCAATCATTTAACCTTTGGCGACGCAACCCTGTGCTTTAAATGGTTTAGCGAACCATTCCCCCCCTTTAATTTTTATTTGTTTACCTTTTTAAATCTCTCCAAATCTCATTCATTGATTAGTCAGATATTCCCACGACCCTTTTCATTCTCCGTTTATGTAAACATTTTTTTTGTGTTGTTGATAGTTTTATTAATAAAACTCTATTATATTAATGGTAGCCATATTATTTATCCTTGTGGCCGTTCCACTTCTTAAGCATATTGAAGATAAATAAGCCTCTCCAGGCCCTTCTATTTTGCACTAACCTCGATCAATTAGATTACCACGCACTCTTAATATTAGAATATGCCCTCAACGAATAGTTATATATGGTATATCGTCGAGAGCCTATTCTACGACATTGTTAATTTTCCATCTTCACTGATACCTTTCTTTACTAATACGAGTGTCTTGATTGAACCCTTCCCTTTCTCCCACACTGAAATCGGCACTGAAATCAGGATGTAATCTGGGAAAAGGCTTTTTTTAACTCGGAATATCTTAATTCCTAAGCTTTGTTGACGAATTCTAAACTTAGTTTGTTTTCAAGAAGATTTTCGCGTCTGATTTTTATCACTTAAAACACGGTAAAACAGATCATCCGTTATTACGTTTCTAATCTGAGGGCACCCCAATACCCTGCATTTCTTTTGACATCGGTGATTTATAGAATTTTTTGTGTAATAAAACGAAATATTTAACTAGTAGCTTAACTAGTAGCTTAGTCAGACAAAAATGAAAACCTATCAAAAAAGTGCAATCACTTCTCAACATACCATCGGAACCACAAGTTAGGGATCTCATCTTGCTATTATTTCAACTCTAATATTCTCAACACGCTTTACAAAATGTGGGAGAGTAACTTTTATCTCCTAATCTGACTCCAAAATAATATTGATCAGTGGTAATTTGGTGTAAAATGCTGCCAAAATAATTTTATATAGAAATACGCGCACAGAGCTGAACACCTACACTCGCCTCCTTCTCTGAAAGAAGACTGCTACTTTAACGAACCCATATTATTGTCACATTAGTGTGTCTCTGACAGTGGCAGATACTTGGAAGAGGGGCAAAGTATTCACTATATTCTCTAAAGTCTTTTAAACCAGTTTTATATTTATTTTGTGTAACTGATTTAGAAAATAAATTTTTAGCCATTTATATATCATTTATTTTATAAAAAATAGTTAAAATCTTGTGCACTTTAAGGAAAAAGATGAAACACATAGAAAACCTGAGCTGACCAGACCAAGCGGACCCCAAATTTGAATTCGTAATTCGGAATTATATTAAGCTAATCCCAAAACTTGGGCACGATTAATGATGAAAACCAATGTAATTTGCATCAATTGGCTTACTTATGTAGGTAGTCATATGCTGTAAACCGGCCCCCAAAACGCGAGTCTTCGGTTATCCCCAATTACTCGTCGAAAGTGGATGGTGCCTTACTATATACAATAGTGTTAAGAATTTAAGGTAAGTTATTTCTTCTTTTACTTATTGATATCATGAGATAAATGCTAAAACAATAGAGTGTAAATATATAAAAGCATGTTCTGCACTATCAAATCTTTGAGTCATTTGGAGCGAAAACAAAAGTCAAGCCTTGGGAAAAAAGATAAGATGTTCAGAAACTATAGAAAACCGCTTGAAGGGATCTAATTCCTTAGAGAGATCTCTAAGGAATCAAAGATCTATGGTAGATTGATCATCCAAAATTATCCTGAAGTAACAGAGTAGATTTCAAAGAGGTTATCTACAATTTCATTTAGTAATTAAAATGAGGGATTTGTAGTAATCAATAAATTGTGATTTTGAACTTATGGTAGAGTTTACTTCAAAATGAAGACATAGTTGTATAACACATTACACAAACTTAATCCCAATAAGATGCGAATTTTGCTTTCAACTAATAACGGTAATCCTTCTACTCAAGGGGTAAGTAATAAACTTCACGTTACCCATTTATCCTTTATTTCGGTAACTTACAGGACATTTTCAGCCGTATCGATTAGCTAAATGAATCAAAGAGAAGAATGTAATACGATCTTGTCTTATTTTCCGCCTCCAAGAACGCAAAAACCACTTATCTGCTTCCCTACCTTTTCCCTTACAAATACCCCAGGAGCTTTTATATTTTTCGTGTTTATATTAAATGAATATTTTAGGATATGAAAATTTGAATTTGACGCCCGAGGCATTTCATAAAGGCTAAAAATTTTTTTCACCTTTAGTATTAAATTTAATAATGCCTGTGATTGTTTTCCAGTCCATAAATCAGGAGGTAATTTACCCTAGGCAAGAATTTTCTAAATAAATTTCCTCCACCCAAACCACGCTTATAAACGACCCCGGGTTATTCTCGAATAGACTCATATACCCTTTGTCGACATTATTCAAAGATAATCCCACTCAGGACCTCCAAGCTCGTCTTTGTTTAAGAAGTTTGCATTCTTCAGGTCCTTTTGGGGGCTATGTTCATTTATGTGAGATCCACAATTTACATAGATTAGGCCTCCGGAAGTGGCCATTCATGAAATGCAATAACCCTTTTATTGTTTTAGTAATACACTGTGTAGTGTCTCCACCTGACTTACAATTTAAGTATTTCTAAAGGTAAAACACCAAATAATTCTCATATAATTGACTTTCTAATTATACGTTTATTTGATTGTCGGAGTCAATTCCACTCGTTAGGAAAGAATATAGTGTAATTATAATTGAGAAATGTCACACAACTAAATTAGCTTATGGATACACAAAGATGCAGATATATTCTCACAAAGTAAATATAGTATCTAAATATTGATCAACATTTTAATATTTCCATAGGTTTCTGTACATTCCACATACTTTTTTAATTTAAAAAGCCGAAAATCACATTAATTTTAACATAGGACGCTGAGAATTATTGCCGCATAGAGCTTTAAATATTCTGCGTTGAAATAAGCCAAAAGCGACAGTTTCGGTGCCCAATGTTTAGTGTGTCAGCATAAAGTGTGATTCTGAGCCAAGAAGATTAACTAGGGTATTTTTAGATGTTATTGTGTGCAATAGAGGCTAATGTTGTTTGGCTTCTCAGTGTGATGTAACTGGGCATCAATCTCCTGCTTTGGTGGGTCACTCAATCTACATAGGAGCAGGGTCAATGGCACGACTTCCTGCGTCAGGTACCATTTGTTGTTTCTGATCTTATTAACTACGGTAGCAACAGTTTAAGAAGAGAAAAGCCTATATTTGTAGGAAGGCGATACTAGTCTTTAAACCACACCACTTTTCTTATCTTTCTCTCTCACTTGCTCTATCACTATCGCCTAGGCAATTTACAAGGCAGAAATTCCTTGTTAAAATCTTTGTGCCACAGATATCTTCATCTCACTTTTTCACAGGGGGCCAAAAATGGCTTCTCTACCCATCTCCTTCTCCCCTCCTCTTTCTGTTTCACATAAATTAATTTAATATATTCCAGAGATCAAGTTATGAAATTTAATTTCGAGATGAATAGTAAGGTTAAAATTCTAATTTTAGTTCGTAAAAATAAGCAGTTTCTAAATTGATATTAAAACTAAAGCATCTATGAACGGATGGAATAAATTTTCACGTTTTCATTTAGAAACAAGAGAATAGACCTGCCATAAGCTGTTATGTTAAATGAACCTCTCTTATTCCCTCTTCAGTTGTTGTTTTTTTAATTTTGATTAACTTTGTGGGTTAAAGTGGGAAAAATTTGCTTAAATCTATTATAGTACCATAAATCCTAACTTAATTTGCCTTTGAAACTCATCTTTCATGAGAAAAAGGCAACTCGTATACCCTTAGTTTAAGGATCTACAAGAGCTCTTTTAGGTTAAGTTGATTCTTTCCTAGTTTTTAAATGCTTTATCTTTCCCCTTCACTCAAGCTCTGTCATATATATCTTTACTAATCTTAGCTAGTTTTCGAATCTTCCAACTAGATAAGGATAATTGATATTATGAGATGACTGAAACACACAGAATCATGAAACAAGGAATAACCTATCTATCTTAAACCTAGTTAATTTAACCAATCTCTAGTAATGAAGATCCATCCTATTTTTTAAGATTGTTTATCCTTACTTGATCCCATTATTGTTAGTAGTACGTTTCCCTCGTTCTTGGAAATTAAATTTTGTTCACTCGCTGAATCATCACGTTCATCTCGTCCATTAAATGAACAAACATGCCATAAGAGTCTGATACCTTGTAATAGAATATCGTTTTTATAATTTTAAATGAAATTTAAGTATCAAAGCATTGAACTGAAGGCTCAAAGAAGGCTAAAAAATCCTCATTAAAACTCATGTTGACAGAAATAACAAAGAGAAAAGAAGTACCCCAGTAAATTTGGCAGCAATATATTTGGAAACGACTCTAAGATTTTCATCTTTCGTTCTAAAGTTTAAGGACTGAAGATTAAAATGTATGAACATTCTAAGCTATGTTTTTAATATATAGATTATTTTTTAGGAAAATACATTAGTCTTTCTAATATGAAGTTTGGTTATTTAGCCCCAACCTACACATCCACATGAAAAGTCATTTTTCTCTAGAAATTGATCGTCCTACTTCACTTTCGTGTAAGCTGTACTGTTTTGGTCTGCCTCCACCTGCTTACAAATGTTGCGCTATGAGAACTCGTTCAACTTTGAGCATTTAAATTAGTTTCATCTTTAGGAGGAAGTTTAAGGAAGCTATTTATTATACTCTAAACGGTTCAAGTAAAGAGAATTTATCTTAAAAAGTAAAGGATGCATCCTTTTTTCTAGGATTGTGTTTCATAATTCTGTTTTCAAATGACCTTATAATATTGCATTAAAGATAAGCTATCTTAAAAATGAGATGGTTTACGTTTACTTAATCCCATTAAACCTTTCGTTACTCGTACATCAAAAATTGCACCACCAATTGACAAATATGTCTAAAATACTAAAAAGGTTCATTAATCTTGATTATATGGATACTGTACGAGCTAGATAGTAACGCACAAAATCGCTGAAAATTATGAAAAATTCCTTGAACTGGATTTAGCTTACATTTTTTTCACTTCTTTTATCACATAAACAATTAATAATCAGTCATGGTTAGTGAAAAATGGAAAGCATTCGTTTAACATGCTTTAAAATTGGCTGTGACACTAGTTGATATGAATTAATAAAAATAACAATTCTGACCTTTGGCTTATAAATAAATTTTTAATCATAGACGGATGCTGCCTTTGTTTCCGCGATTAAACCGTCGCTCCGACTCTCCGAGCAGTGATTTGCGGCAAAGAATGTCGCGGCCACTAAGACCAGATTCCGTATAGCTTTTTTTCTCATCTACTAGCAAAAATTATGGAAGCAACAGAGTAATTATTACAGTTGCCAGAAGGTCAAAGGAGCTAAGGAACTGTCAAGTTCCTCAATCTTTGGTACCACGGGCCCTCGGATCAGCGACGATGGTAGAACCTCACTACGAACATCCGCTGGTGCGGCAGAAGCCCACAGCTCTCCTTTTGCAACTATAAGATGCTGCGGTTCCCGACCTTCTTGTGCCACTACTGAGAGAAGCTGAAAAAATGAGAGAGAGAGAGAAAGAGAGAGAGAGAGAGACATTAACAACTGAAAAGACCTAACTATAGTGAAGTGAAAAAAATAAGTGGAAATGAAGAAAACGAGAAGAAAGAAAAAAATTCTCAAGTGTAAATGTTAAAAACACCAGAAGAACACACAAAACAGAGTAGTGAAACAACACGTACACATAACTTCATGAATGCTACCCGACCCCTTTACAGAGCTAGCAATTACTTACCAGTAGAGCAACAGATAAAAGATGGAATAGAATATAACGCAGGTCGCCTTTAGGATTATAGATTAATCAGTAGGTCTAAGCATATGGAGCTATTACATTCTATCTTTATACCCCCTGCTATCAGTAGTCAGTCACCTGAGATCAACTTCTGTTCTCCTACGAAATTTTCCTTTTTCCTCCCTCTTCCATCTTTTTCTATCCACCTTCTACGGCCCCCGCCGTAGAAGAGCTCCTAGTATGATCGATCGGCGGTCCTCTCCTCTACTGCACCACCAAGGAAGGGTGGGGGAGGGGCTTGAGGCAAATACAGCCCATATCTTCCAATACAGATTCATTCCTTTTAAAACTTCCAGTAGATAGTAATTTTCAGAAAATGCAGCAAATCTTGGACCTTGAATATGCGCAGTAAGGGACAAAGTAAAAAAATATATTAAAAATGTCTTAATCATCTACCAGTAATTACATATTTAGCTGGTTACTGTTGCTAAATAATAATAAAGAACAATACTTAGGGAACCAAAAATATAAAGATTAGAGATAGGTGCTCGCTATCATCTATGTAGATGAAAATATAATTATATCTCTAAAGTAAACTTATTTATTATTTTAAAAAGATAAAGATTAGGTAGGTAGAAACAGGTTCAAAATAGGTTTGTAAGTTATCTAGGTTTTTGCGACTGATTTAGGGCAATTTTGCACCGCTAAATCCGAAAATGACATCCATCAGGTCATTTTTTGTACTAAGTCGATTTTTAAAATATCCGATCTTGTAACTAAATTGATTACATGTTTCGTGACATTGTCGGTTGATTTTTGTTAATATTTCTCAATTAAATTAGATTTTTAAGATATAAACATCATTTAATAACACCATTTATTTATTCATTGTTTAAAAATGGTTCAGTGACATTGAATAGTAGACATTGATAAAGGTAAGTACATGTAAACTGGATATGAAGTCATTATTGCTCAGAATTCAGGGAATGAACTTCCGTTTCTTCGAACTAATAGAATGCTCAGTGGTAGGTATGTCTCTCTACAGTATACAAAAGTGATCAGTTATCATGAATGCATCCAGCGACCCTGATACCTAGTTTCCATCTCTTTCATGTCCTTATGAAATCAATCTCTTTCGCTCGTCTCTCATTGATGGCAGATTCTCAGGAAATCGATCTATTGTGAGAAAAAGTAATGCATTTTTAGGCTCTTGTTGCATCCGAGCTTTTGAAAAGCCAAGAATCTTGTTCACCGCTGGAACAAAAGCCTTCCATGCTTTCAGTTCCACTTCGTTCATTGAGTTTTCAAACACTGGATTTCCGATGAGCTACCAAAGTTTAAGATCGTCAAAGATGGTAGCTTTCAACTTCTCGATGGTCAATCCTAGAAAAACATGGCACATGCAAGTGAAGCAACAGCCATCCTTTCAAGAGCTTAGATGAACTGTTTGATCAAGGAAATCTTGTTGTACAAAGGAGGGAAAAGTAACCTGTCTCTGTCCACCAGAGCCTTGTTTATGATATTCCTTGCTTGTAAAGCACCAATTCATTCCATAGAGGCAAGACTTTACTTTTTTAATGATGAACTCAGTCCCTACTATTTTAGAAGTACAGAAAGCCCTGATACTTAAAGAATCTAGCTTTTGCCCCCAAAATCTTTCACCATCTTCAAGTCAACACAAATTAACCACTCATGCTTATCATAAGGAAGTTTCTGCAGCACGTTTTTTACCGCTTCATACTTCTCCTTACGGGTACACGAGTGAGTAAGGGGCGTAGAGGCAAACTGGTTGCCGTTGTGTAACAGAAGAGATTTCAGTGATTGCTTGCTCCTGTCCCTAAACCTCCTCTAATCTTCGGTTTAGTAGTGTGGCCCTCCAAGCTTGCACAGTAACTGTGCAATATCTGTACAGTAGATCAAATCCTTATCTTCAGAGAAAAAAAAATGAGGTTTCTCTTGATAAAAATTTCGGTTGAAAATGTTGCAAGCACTCTCAGAGAGTTTTTCATTCAATCTGGATGACAAGAGTTTGGCAGAGGACTTTGAGGAGCTTAGATCGGGAAGTAGATCATTTACCTCCCTGTTGGAAAATTGTTATTGGGCATCTTCGGTCAACTACCACTTTATTACCTTCAACACCGGAAGGAATTATGTCACTAATCTCAGGAATTTCTCTAAAGACATGTAATGGAATTTCTCTACTATGAGATACAGAACAACATGCTGATTGAAGTTCAAAATACTTGAGGATGCTCCAGTTATTTCTGTTCATCCCACTCAAATCAATAGTGCAGAGGTAGAGGACAGCACCATGGTTTATTGGCTCGCTCCAAACCATGGAAATACCAAACTTCAGGCAACTCTTCTTGCCTTTGGTCGAACGAGGCAGATACTCGGTGAATGTCTTACATCCATGTGAGGCGCCCAAGCTTTTTCCTCTTCACCAAGTTTCATACAAAAATAAGCATGATAAGCAGGCTTTATGAAACTTGCGACTGGATTCTTATTAGGAACAATGTTGTATTTGCTACAGATGCAGCAGAATAAATCGGAATTATTTATGCAAGATCATCGGGCCGAATCCATTTCATTCGCTTAAAAATTAAAAAATAAGATTTATTGAAAGTTTGTTTCATGTCATCTCTTCATCATTCGTTTAAATAAACAAAATATAAATAAAAAAGCCGTATATGTAAAAATAAACCGTAAAAAACATCATATGGCGATAAACAAAAAGTTTACCTGTTTGAGGAAAGCACATGTGATTTTTGGATTTAGCACATCAAAATTGTCCAAGATCAGTTAAAAACAGTTAGACAATAAAGTTGGTGTTTGCTAGTGTAACCATTAAATCATCGTAATTAAAAACTGTGTAATTGATTTTGATCTTATCTTGGAAAATTAAAATTCAATCAAATTTATTTTATGAAAAGCAATTTTAATATCCACAAATGTTTTATTAAATAATTATTATTATGTAGAAAAATGATGTGCAACAATCAGTTAAATGTAGATGTAAGTAAAAATGTAAATATAATATTTTGACCAAAGAAAATCTAATTTTTGAGATTTAGGCAGTGGGAAAGTATTAATTTTCAAAATTATATAAATAAAGTGATACACGCCTCATTTTCTTATAACCTGCATAACCACTCGATTTTTATGGTCATTTGACCCATTATTTGCCAATTTTCCTTTTTTTCTTCACCATTTATGCTTCTACTATATAAGAGGTGGGCAACCTTCGGCTCTCGTTTCATTACAGAATTATGAAAGGAAATTTAAAAATTAATTATTGAACACTTTTACAATATCTCATTCAGTATTTTTTATGTAAGTGCTAGATTCTTAAATCAGTTATTTTCGAATATATTTCATTTGTAAATAGAAAGTTTTGATGCTTTTCAATACTTATACTCTTATTGACACCCTCTCTTTGGCTCGCAAGAGTTAAGCTAAGATAAGGTTTCGTTCTACTACTTTCTTGTACAATAGGCGCGGGCGGAGCGAGATAGGGAGGTATAGGAAGGGAAGAGCCCCCCCTCCCTAATGACACCCCGTAGCGGGGTTTGATAATGGCTTCCAGTATCCAAACGCATATACGAATAATCTTAAAATAAATTGTAACTACGTCTTTGCGCGGGATGAAGTTATTTTTAAGATAGTATTACTGCAAATAGAGACGTACTCAGTCTACTATTATCTTAAAAATAAGGACTTTCCGCGCCTAAACGAAGCCGTTAATGACCTTTAGAATGCCTACCAACAACATTAGTACTGTTTTTACTACAAAAGCACTGCCCAGATTTTCTATAGATTCACCGCTACATTATTTTATTAATTTCTATCCACTAAATGCAATGAATATTAAGAAAGAACCTCCAGGCTTTGTAGACAATAAATTCAACGACTCTGAAATTAGTAAAAATTGATACTTCGAAGGTATACCATTTTTTTAATGCTGATAAAAAAGTAATGGTTATCCCATTTGAAAGTGGGAGGGGGTATCTCAAATGTCCCTATTGCTGGGTTTTCTAGAAAAGACACCTCGGTGATGACTTCATCAAATCTCCTACCGTGCCTTCATACCGGGTCTTGAGCATTGCAGGTGAACTTTCAAACCAAAACACCATAATTCGCCCTTAATTATATTTTGCTCCATTGTTTTCTACGATTTGCGGTTGGGGTCAAAAACAAGGTTAACATTGTTAACTCTTGTAGTATACTCTATTTTTAACTAGGAAGCGAAAGCTAGCGCGGGTATCTCCGCCAGAGGGCAGGGATAGTTTTGTCATCCATGCTGCAGCTGAAATCTGAATGGTTACTCGCCTTCCTGGCCACAACTCCTGTAGTTATACTTCCTTATTCTTCAATAGCTGCATGAGGACCTGGAGCTATATATCTTCCACGCATTTTCACTTACTCATCTCCACCACTCTTTTTGCAAATATTTCTGCAGTAGATGCCCTCCTTGGTTTTGCTTTAAATTAAGAATAAACTTGGGCGGGAAGGTAGTGAAAAAAGATTTCTAGAGAAAATGGTTAACGATTTACCTCAAAAATTATTATATTTAAACGAAGAAAGTGAAAACCAACGAAGGCAGGCTCCCAAAATGTGTTTTTTTTTTAATTTCATAAATAAAGAAAGCTGAGAAGTTTTGTAAGTATAGATGCGTATAAGATGCATAGCTCCAGTGTGAGTGATGGCTAAGAGAAGCAACTCACCCAAGCACGTCCATTATCCAGGTATAAAAACGTTCAGCTAGAATTTTACACAACCCCCTCCAAGAAGGGAAGCGTATTTTGAAAAAATGAAGACGACTAACGCCGGTTGGAAATGTTACTCAAGCTGGTTAACACACCTCCTTCCGGATCTGGGCACAATTATAGATAGAGGAGTGTAGAAAAAGAGTAAAAAGTAATATAAAAAAAACAGAATTAGCATGATATGAGTTGAAAACGTTCTCCTGAGACTCTAGATCACCTTTGCCGAGCGGCAAATAGATTGCGCCATCCTGAATCTCAAACTACCTCTTCCAAGGGAAGCTGTTAAATAACTCGTTTGCCTTTCTCGGAACACTACGAGTGATACACTCTCCCTGTCTTCAAAATATTACTGTTACAAAACTATTACAACGAAACGAAGAAGTATTACAGGAATAAGTATCATACAACTGGTGCGTCCTTCTTATTCCAAAATACCAGTAAAATTTCCCTAAAATTATTTAATATACAAATTTATTAGAAGCATGTATACAGGAAAATTTGATATTGCTAAGCTTATGTCCATTGATTTTTATGTTTTAACTGCCCTATTTATGAAACTATGTAAGTTAATCGTTAAGGAAAGAATCCTCAGCCCGTATGTGATTTGAAAACGGTGGGAAAAGATTCAAACCTCTATAAATATAAGGCTTTCATATGAATTATTGCAAAGAAACTTCATTTTTATAATTTCATCAATATTAAAAACATTAATATATAATATTCTAAATAGTTTAAACCGGATTTATTCTCTTTTATAAATATTTGATTCTTCTAATAATACTAAAGCGCATACCCTATACATACGCGGAACAACGCCAAGGTCTACAACCCAAACAACTTAAGAAACAAGTTCTATAAATTGGTAAATGCTTAAATGAAAACAAGCTATGGCACCTCAGAGAACCCTCTTAAGAACTTATTGTATGCAATCAACATCCTAATTTGACACGATGAAACTGGAAGCAAAAATAGTGCAATTGAAGAATTTCAGTTATTTTCCTCGGTAACTTTTATTCATATTATTAAACCATATTGAATGATATAATGAAAGTTCTTAAATTGATCAACTTAGAATATCTGCTTTATTTTTAGAGCTTAATTCACTTTAGCTAGTGCATCTTGAATATTTAGCCTTTGCGCCGGATTTCGCGCTGGATAATGCAGAATCAAATAACTAAAGAGTTACGAGTATATCGAAATCTCATATGATTGATCTTTAGTGATAATGTAATGTACTTTTCATGCATTTTGGAGGCCTTTTGTTTTTCATACTCCTATATACAGTAAAAAGAATATATTTATATAAATCTTACTAATTTATTAACTATATTTTGTGTAATCAGATTATTGGAAAAAAAACTCCTAACAAAACTTAGGCGACATTAAAGTTACGAAAATGTTAAATATTTTTTTATGTATTACTTTATTCGAATCCAAGAGACTATTATGGGTTGATTTCAGAAATAAAGTGAATCTGGTGGATTTTAAATGGAAAGAGACAAATCCCCCTTCTATCCCCTTTTAATTTATTTTTAACTTTGATGTTCGCGTCGAAATAAAACCTTCTCAATGGAAGCTCTGCCGCTACTTCATCCACGTGAACTCCTCCTAATCCACTTTGAGGTTTTAATTGAAAATATGATTTCCTTTCATTAATCCTCTTCCTTAATGAAGCCAAGGCTTTTGTTTTTCTCTTTGCCAAATCATCCAGATTTGGGACCACCTGAAGATAAACACACCCTAAATTCTCTCCTAAAGAAGTGTGACTCTAAATTTTCCTTCCTAAAGAAGGGAGATCCCTACCTTTTCCTGCCTACGAGTACCTATAAGGATAAGATAACTCAATTTTCTTCACTTTGTCCGGCCATCCCGGATTTCTCACTTTTCCAAGGTTTAAAATGAAGAAAAAATATTGGGAACCAAATATTTCAACTTTCCTGCCCAAAGATATCGTATATTTCCGGCCTAACAGCTTGAAGATTATTAAGGAATGTCCATTTTCAAGCTACATTCGCATCGAAACTATTTCTTTGCTCTTCAGTGCTGCACACTGAGCAAATGCGATATTGCGTGAGTTTAGTAGGAGATAAATCGTTTTTAACTTATTTGAGCTTTTATCCAGAAAATTCACGGATAGCCTGTGAAAAAAAGGTGTATTTTTGTGTCTGTGCATGTTAAGAGATTGTGTGAGTGAAGGAAAGAATGCTGTAATATCCATTTGGTTTAGAACGCAATATTCTTCATTTCATCTTAACTTGCCGATCTCCTTTGCCTATTATTGATAATATTAGAGTCCAAAATGTATTTTGGGTTAAATAGTTTTGAGAAATATAGTTATCTTCCTCACTGAATTGTTGCAATTATCTGAGGAATATCCTTAAAATTCTTAGGTGTTGTATTCCATTTGCAATTTCTCTGTCTCAATTACATTCAACTGTTTTCTTCCGTTTTTACTTACGAATAATCTTACTCTTCTCCTATGGTCGATATTTGAATTGTATTATGGCACGAATTAATTCAATATTGGTTGCTTATACTCATAATTAACTGATAACTGTACATCAGGATTATAATACGCAGACTCATCTCCACTCTTTCAGGTCAATCCCTTTCAAGCACCATTGAAAATTTCCCCAAATTTTAACGAATGATTGATGAATTCTACTTCTCAAAAAATATACTTCAGACAACCAGAAAGAAAAGGTAGAGCTAGATTGTATCTCCTCTCTCCTAAACCTTGAGACTACTAGAGTAGTTAGAACGGTACCAAGAACTGAGACGTAAATGAACTAAAGCACAAACTTGCCCCTTCCTGCCATTGGAAATAATACAACCTAGTTGAAATAAGTCAGCTACAACAAGGATTTCTGAGGCAACGCTTCTAACGCATAAAACCTGAGAAGTCGGGTGGGGGGCTCATTACACTTCTTTTTCTACGAACACTCAAACAATAGCACAACAATCAAATATCCTGTCTTACGGTAGCAAAAAATATTCACAAGTTCGCAAGTCCTTTGTGGGTGTTTCTTCCGTTGTCCTTTGAATGGACTCATGACAGAGCAAGGCTGAGAATCAGGTGCTTTATGTACATACACAAGAACCTGCATAAAATACATGAAACAGAAGTAAGCTCTCATATCCTCATTTCGAGTGATTTAAGGTAATTACTGATTGGCTTTCCTTCTCTAAGCCCCATTCATGACAATACAAATGATTCTTCGCCGTTATTGAATTGCCTAAAGAAAATGTTCTCTTTAAAATATTAGACCCAATAAATGTCCGAAATTAAAGGAAAGCAATTTTCTTCAGTCATCTAATTCATTGTGTATGAAAAGTCACACGTCTGTCTATAAATGAATTGGTATTAAAGAAGGAAAAGTAATGCAAAAAACGAGAGGAAATTTTGAAATAATTAAGATTAGAAGAGATGCTTCCACAGCAGAAGTTAATTAACCAAGGTATTAATAATATTGGGATTGCACTTGAGTCCAATGGTGCTACAAAAACGAAGACAAAGTAATGATGTTCCCGAATGCTTTCATCTTTATAAACAAACGCCACCTCAAAGCATTCATTATGTAAAATGGTCCTTAATGTTTAAATTTTATGTACATCACATAACAACATAAAAACAAAGGATAAAAATACCCACTAGGTCCCTTCATATTCACCCGGTTCAGCATATCTTAACCTCCATAAAATCAATATAATTCCATCCATTGGATTGCCTTATCCTCCATCAACCATAAGGATTCTCAAATGTATTTTATAATTCAAGACCTCACATATACAAGTAATAACAAATACTTGGCTATAGTATACATATATGTACATATTGGTTCGTGAAACTCTTAATATTTGCATCAACCGTTGTTTGTCTTCTATTTACCGAAAGATAGTAACACTAAGAGGGCCATGGAAAAACACCTCTGACCCCAAAGACTGAAGGTATCCAACAAACTAACGGACCCCATACGCGATACATTGACCAGAGTGAAAGAGAAGTTTGAAACCATAGTTTATTCTGTCGTGGTCTACAAGGTGAATTGCGATTGTTGCCTGAGCAACTACGTCGAACTGGAAACAGCTAAAAACACGAATACAAGAAGACCAACGAGCCGTTAGAAGAACTGATCAGCGCTCTGCACTCGCATCACATATGAAGTGGCAGAAGCCAAAAGTCCTTGATAGACTGACAACGAAGCGAGGGAGAGAGTTTGGGGAAACTTGGCACTCGGACAAATACCACATCAACAGACACATCGAAATTGATTACTGTCACAAAGCCCCGAGATAAAATTTTAAAAATAATATTAATAATATTATTAATATCCTAATTAGTATTAGAGCTATCAGCTTAGGTATTATTCCTTATCATTTTAAAGTATTATTACTATTATTGCTGAAATTATAGTTACTTTTATATTTATTCTTCATTTATCCGTGTAATGTCCTTCATAAAATGGTATCTTTATTAGTTCGAAAACAAATCATTACACGACTATTAGCAAATTTCATTTAGAAAACTTTAAAGTATGTGGTAAAGCCACTTATCAGCGCGATTTTTGTGTGACTCCTGGTGCAAGTAGTTTCGTTTTCCCACATGAGGGAAATGCAATTTCAGATGTGTGTTTCGCCCTGCATGAATTACGTGAAAATTGGGTTCGTGTTGCGGTAGATATGGGTCATTATGAATGATGTTAGCATCTTTAAAATCTTATCCAACCCTGAAAGTTCCACGCGGATACGATTTGCAAGTGTATTTTGGCAAGTATATGGATTGATATCGTTCTTATTGGTAATTTTAAGCGGTGTTCTCATGCCGGAGCCTTGATAAGCGTTGGGATATCAAAACAAGCAGAAGACTGACGTCTCATTATAGCTTCAGCGGAGTTGCTCTTTGAAATAATTTCCCTCCTAAGTGATTGTTTTAAAGTTTCTTGAATTGTTGTTGTTTGAAGGTTGCTAAAGGGTAGTTTGAAGCATTAAGTTTTACTGGGTGTTGTAAAGTTTATGTGCACTCGATAAAGAAACACATATGATTTGTTCTCGCTATGGCATAATTTAATTCTAGTTCACTGCACGTAAGATTTGTATTAAGTTTTAGTGGGTGTTGTAAAGTTTATGTGCACACGATAAAGAAACACATAGGATTTACTTTCACTATGGCATAGTTCAATTCTAGTTTACTGCACGTAAGATTTGTAATTTTCACTTTTAAAGAAATTCATATTATTCCCCGACCCCTAATATAAAGGTGATCGGGCTTAAGCATGTTAGCTCTAGACATCATGAGTGGTGGAATACCAACAAGGCCACCAATCTCCCGTAATAATCTAGGTTGAGGAAACCGGCCGTATTCTATATACTATATTACAAAAGTTGTATAATATTTCGTTGCTGCTTTTGTACCGAGCAGACTTGTCCTTGAGAGGATAGATAGAAATAAGATCAATGCCAGAGCGAGAAAGAGTGAACAGAGAGCTAGCGAGAACTTTGACGGGTGGGATTCGATTTATTCCTCCTTTTACCAGAATAAGTGAAATGAAGAATATCTTAATTTTAATTAGTAATAGTTAAACTTTAAGTGAGACTACCATTAAGAAAGGTAAAAGTGACCAAACAAGAATACATAGCAAATAATTAATATAAGTTAATATAGTCAATACGGAGAAAATTCGAAGTAATAGAAATTTCAATGAAGATGAATCGTAAAATAATCAATAGAAGAAAGAATTTTACCTCGTTTTTAAAAATATTTTCAATTTTCTTTGGCCATATAAATTTCTAAAATTTTAGGCAATGGGAGGCGATGCTAATTTGGATTTATTTTTTCCTAATTCCAATTCTTTCTTTCATATTTCCAGATAAATATAAGGGTTTTTGTTGGTTTTCTATTATCCTTTTTCAATTTTTCAATTGTTTCACCGAGCGTTTTGAGCAGATATTCCTATGCTCCGAGTACATTTTCACTTATAAAATTGTTCGCCTCAAAAAGGTTTTACAGCTAATGTAAAATGTTTAAGAGTAAATAAATTGAACAACACATTTAATTATTGAAGTAACAATATTAAATCACGTAATTACATATAACATTAGCTCAGCGATCTCATTTTCCTCTACTCTAAATGTCTTCCAAATACCTCCTAATCTTTTCTCCCTCACTTGTCCTAAAACTAGCCATCGAGCAGATCTACGACTCTTTGTTTGTCTTTGTTCTATAAAACTATTGAAAAATATATAATTTCTCTGGTGCCTTTTGAGTTAAATCGTTAAATCGTCTTTTTTCCATCAATATTTCATTTTCAGAAACTGTGATTCAACTGAGTTCTTCTCCAATTTATTTCCTGACTGTTTAATTTATTTAAAGGCTTCGTAGCCCAAACACAAATTATTAATTCTGAGAAAAAGAGTAGGTGCAGAGTCAATTCTCTTCTCTCGTCTACCTTTAAGAGTTAGGGTTATTAGGACCCATTCACTGCTAACTAAAACTATCTAGGTGTAGTTTCAAATGAGCCAAAATATAAGGTGAGGAAATTTTAAAAAACAAAAGAAGAAAATTATAGGAAATTAAAGAGAAAGGGATAAAAATAACAATTATAACAAACATCTTCGGCCTTAAATCATTGGACTGAGAAGCTATGAGAACAAATGTATAGAAAGAGCTCAAAAATTTAAACAACTAAAGTTATTACTTTAAGTCCAATGCCGAGACACTTTTCTTCACCATCAACTTTTAAAAGATTGCTATTTGTTAAAAGGATTCAAGTATAGTCTTTCTTTAACTAGCTCAATATCGTCACACAATTAAGCACGTGTTAACTAAACCCCAAATGAAATCCCCTATGTATCTATATATATTTGTAGTTTTATTATTTTTATATCTTTCTCTAAACTTGATTTTTATCGTGTATAAAGGCAACGTAGGTAAATTTATAACAATGTAACAATTAGACAAGAAACCGTGAACTTAGTTGTGTACTAGAGTAAGACGACGTTTGACTTTTGTTAATC
The DNA here is from genome assembly GCA_963969495.1 of Ceratothoa steindachneri. Taxonomy (NCBI): domain Eukaryota; kingdom Metazoa; phylum Arthropoda; class Malacostraca; order Isopoda; family Cymothoidae; genus Ceratothoa; species Ceratothoa steindachneri. Next base: position 135,665,757 of record OZ018323.1, on the reverse strand, counting down.
TGTTTGGTCGTTAGTGCGGAAAACGAGCCAATTTGTGAGAAAACATTTCTTTTAAAACCGTTTTGCTGTATGACCATCACTTAACCTGCGCATCGAGCTTGAAAATAGAAAAAAATGCTTTAAATATAGACAAAATATAGGTAATAACTCACTTATATGCGAGAAATTTAGTTACGGGTAGTTCTCAAAATGATAATTTATGTTTACATTTTATTTATGCAAAAGCTTTGAATTTAATAACTATATCTTCAGCTTGCCCAAAAAGAAGCAAAAAAAATATGTTTTATTCTCAACTGAAACTGCAAAAGCTGCCCCAAAAATTCATCCTAATTTAAAGGTTTGGGGCTAGTTTGGAGACACCTTAACACCTTATGTTTCTAAGAATATTTACGAGTTTGCAATACTAAACCAATCGCTGGTAGACGAGTAATAAAAAATAATTGTCAGTTTATAAAGGTATTGTATCAAGCCTCTGCAATTATTATGTGCCTTAGTTAAAAATCAACATAATATCTGGCTGTTGGATGTTTTATCAATGTGTAGCTACTGTGTGAGTGCGTATTTGCGTGTGTTTGTGGCAGTACCACCAAGCTGTCCGCTCTGATCTCTCCCTCATTTTCAAGGGCGTTCCGGCTGTATCACTAAGTTGCACACAGGCAGCCGTGGGATTGATTGTACGTTTGTTAACCACAACGTCAATGACTTCCAAATTGAGGAGGCAAGCTGTTGAAAACCAAATTTCGGAGACTCCTTCAAAACATAACGGAAGAAATCTCCCCACATTTGTAGATGTTTTAAAAGCATGAAGAAGGCATCAAATAAAGAACCACCTTTCAGTGATATTTGCAGGAATGTTTGCTCTCAGCTTGAAGAAATTAGGAGATCAGCGTCAATTCCAACTGTGTCAACTAAACGCGTCAAAGATATTGTAAATAAGTCGAATAATGACAATAAAAACTTTATCAAGTCTTATCAGGGGAGTATAGATAATTCTAGTTAAAGAAGGAAGCTTGAAAATTTCAAGGCTAGTTCTAAATGAATATTCGATATTTCAGCCTATAAATGCAAAGAAAATATTTGCATATGTCTAAAACAACACAAGGGGCCCATAAAAGAAAGAGCAATTCTTATGATCAGAGAAGTTAAGAAAATGGTTATTGCCGGAATCGATGCCACTATAACGTCAAAAAAATCAAAACAATGATGAAAAAAGGGACAAGATCTAGTAAGAATACAATTCCATCAAAAGGAAATAATACTAAACACTGTGAATAGCAACCACCGTGCAGTTATGTGCCAGCTGATTCAAGTTTAGCATCTTAAACAAAATGCATGACTATGAAACAGAATTAAGGGCTATTAAAAGAAAAGGACAAAATAAATCTACTCCTTTTACATCTGTAGCTGAATTATGCGACAGAACTGGCATTTCAAATCGAACAACAGCAGGTATTGTTTGTGCAGCTTTGACCGATTTTTGAATCATAAGTGAAAGTGATTCAAGTCAAGTTATCGACAAGAGCAAAGTACGGCGTGAGCAAAGCAAGACCATGAAAATAATTAATAATAAAACACAGGTGACGAAAGATAAACATTAGTATCTTCTTTGACGGAAGCAAGGATAAACCTTTATTGCAGTCATCGAAGGGATGCAAATCTTACAGGACAGTAACGACTGAAGCTGTAGAAAGATTGAGTAAGCTAGTAACCGAATCATAAAGAAAGTATGTGACCAATCCAAAAGAGATGAATAAATTAAAGTTACACTTGAATCACGGTGAAAATTGCCTAGTTATGACACCCCTAAAAGTTCATGTAAATAAAATACAGTAAGGCCACATCTGCGAGATAAGGTTTGGATTATTCTTCTAATTATTTATTTGAAAATTAAGCGATGAGCCGTATATAGCTAATCAAAAGAAACATTTTTGCCATGCCGATCATGCAGTTTATTCAATTTAATGAGTATGATCAAATTTTCGCGGAACGGGGGGGACACCAATAATTATTAGTTTGCCACAGTTGAGCAAAAATTTGATCATACTCGTTATAATTTATCTCTATTTCAATCAACTTGCGCAAATTGAAAAAATTCTTCAATTACTACGAATATTTTACGATATGTTCTTAACATAATATACTATTGTTTACTAACTACCCACAAACTTTTGAATTAAAGTTAAATTTTGGGCTATTTTGGCAGTTTCAGTTGAAAATATGGCATATTATATTATTTTGATCCCTCTTGTGACAGCTAAGGATAAAATTATTCAATTCAAACTTTTTCATAAATAAAATATAAATTATTAATATAAGTACTACCCGAAAGCAATTTTCTCGCATATAAATATTTGGTGCAATTTTTCTATTCTAAAGCTCGTTGCGCATGGTGAAAGTATGGTCGAACAGCAAAACGGTTTCAAAAAAAATGTTTTCTCGACAGTTGGTACCTTTTACACACTGCCCATCAAAGAGATTCGAAAATAGTTGAAAATCGCCACAGCCTATTTTGTACGCCGCATATGAATTTATGTCCATTGATTTTTTCTAGAGTCATCGAGGTGTTCAACTTTTTTAATTGGCGTGGAAGTGCCTGAAAAATATTACTAAAAAAAGAAACAAAAAAATTATTCTTGAAAGCTTTGTAAGTAAGAACAACAATCGAATATCTAAAAAAAAGCTGCGGGCAGAAACCATTCTGAATTTATTGTAATTTATCATGGTACAAAAGCACCTTCATAAATCACAGGAAACTGATGTCTATTACATTCTATATTCATTCTCATTCGAGTTGAGTGGAGAAGTTTTTATATCCATAAAATAACCTCCATCAGGACAGTCAAAAGATTATTATTTATTAAGAAGACTTTAAAGAATAGATCCTTATTGATAAAAAAATAATCCCACGACGGTCGTAGAATAAGAGGAAATAAATTTCATCCGTTTAAATTGAAAGATTGAAAAGGGAATTAATAGTTTTGAGCCATATCGAAGAAGGGGCTGCCCTAAAGTGATTTGGTGGGATTATAAGGAAGAAAAATAGAAAAATTAATTCTTGTATACGGTCACGTTCATCACCGACCATCGCGTCGTAGTTACTCGAAATTACGACCATGATTTATTGCGTTCATCACGACGCAGTTACTGGAAAATACGACTATGATTTATCCTGTAGGAGTAAAATATTCGAATATTCTGTGGTAATTAAGAATATTTAACCTGCCCATAGAAAATAAAAATGCATAGATAGTTAAATCTTCCCATAAATTAACAAAGTCAGAATTTGCGAACAAAACTTTTGACGTAATCATAACTCTAACGGAAATAGCGTAAGTTATATTGTTTTTAACTGAATTATTTCAAGTATTCCGATTTCTAGTATCTTAATTTCCTTAATTATTTGTTAGTGGGCGCGTAATATCTATTAGGTGAACCCTTTGTGGGGTAGTTGTGTTTGGACATCAACATATTTCTTTATCTTTAGTTATTATTTTACTATTTCAATAGGGTTGGTGGTATGAATTGTATCGTTAACGGAACTGATATCGCCTACCTTGCCCTTTGATTTTAATTAATGTGTCTGGACAATAATTACATGGCGAGAATGAGAGTTTTTCAAGCGTTCGATTTCTCGAGATTATGTAGAGTTCAATGTTTGGACATTATGCAGTCTCTAGTGAAAGGTTAATTGGGCGGTACCCTGGGAAGTATTTATTAGAGTGTAAAGGTGGATAAAGGAATTTATGTGCAGTATTCGGCTCTCTCTATCAGCTAATGTACTTATTGACTACAAATTCCTCTTGGCTTAAAGGGTGTACATGATTTTCACTGGCAATATGATCTTAAGAGTAAGATTTTCTAATTTTTGTATCCCTACTAAGTTTAGTATTAATAATGGATAAAAAGGAATTATCACAAGTTGAATTTTTGGTAAATATTTAACAAAATATTCGTACACTCTAAGTGAGTTCAAATTAGAGATGATATGTTCATAAATTTCTCATGAGGATTTCGGACAATGAATGAAAAGCGCAAGAGAGGCGGAGAGTTGATCATTAGATTTCTGAGGAGTAATTTGTCTCAAGACGTTTGCTTGAGTGACCTATAAATTGATAATGTAGGCTGTGATAACAAGGTTTGAATGTTTCAGAGATAATCAGGCATTAGTGAAGGCTAAAGGCTTGATTAGGAAATGTGCAAGGGAGTTACTTGTATGAGGTGTTTGCCATAACTTAAGTATATGGTACAGAAATTATGGTATAAAAGGAGGAAAAAAGGACAGAAATAATGCAAGTTGACAATTTAAAAGAAAAATTGATTATCAAAATGGCAGAGTTAGAAATATGTGAAAGAATATAACAACTAGTGTGCTACAGTGAATATTTGGAAGTGATAGCATCACGAACATAGGTCTGAGAATATATCTTTGAAAAAATATATGAATTTTAGATTTTGTCTGTGATATAGAAGAAGGACATCGGCTGATGGACAAGCAAATATATTATGTATGATAGAAAATATATTTTAAATGGGCTATCAGGTGACTGCAGGCAAGTACAGGAGTCACTGTAATAAAGAAGAGCAATTAGTTTAAATTAAAAAACTAAAGCGAAAAGCGAAAACAAACATTCAAAAAGAATAAACAGAAGTCATGTTTCATCATTGGAGTGAAGCTAGCTCTCCCTTACCCCCTTCGGCGCCCAAAGACAAAAAACAGCACAAGAAAACAGGTTGAATAAAATGGAAAATGCCCTCCTCCACCAAGAAGTCAAACAATATACAGTCCTGTATGTAGGAACCTATCCGAAGCACAAGGTACAAATGGTAGTTAGCCTGCTTGTCTCGGCACTGGGACAGGCAATGTGCTCGAAGATCATCTACACTGACTTAAGAGGTTGGCACCAAACAGTCTGGAGAACAACACAAGATTCACCACAAAGTACAGGGGAGCGGGCCATCAAGTAGCGGTGCGTCCCTAGTTTTCGCCAAATTCGAAGATGATAGAAAGTGACCTAAAGCTGATGAGTCATTGGGAGAGGAGGTGGTTGGAACTGGAATAGCCGGCAGCAAAATGGCATGCAAATTTTGTCTCCCGCTGGCCGTCTCCCATCTTCTTCTTTAGAGAGTCCCTGTCTCGACCTGATTCCTGCCATGTAGTTAGTTAAGGAACGTAACGCTGCTCTAGTCGCCTCTTCCCCACAGACTTTTTGTCGCCCTCATCGGCGCGCTCATTCTCTGCATTTCTTACATGTCAACGAAACCAGCCACATATAATCTCGACACAAGCCCTGCTCGTGGTAACCCTTGCGTCTTTAATACTGCAAATCATGTGATTAGGGAATTCTAATGTCCCTAGGGCAACTAGCTTGCTTTGTGACTTGTTATAGATAACAATCTAGTCTCCGAAATTGGCACAATACATTATCAACTGTACGGAGCTTTAAATATATTGCAAACGGCTCGGCCTGTAATTCTTCTTTCGGATAGCAGTTGTGGCTATACGCGTAGATGTCTGCATCCTCGATGAATTTTTTGAGAGTAAGGCACCTCCGGTCCTCCAGGAAGGATCTGATTTTCAAAGGGAGCGACGCAAGGAATTGGTCCTTAAGGACCAAATCGACCAGGGCGTCGTATTCATGAGGCACCTTGAACGCGTCAATCCAAAAATTAAAATGACGCTGTAAGGAGTAGCCGATCTGTTGGAAGTTCTGGTTAGGTTGAATGCGACAGTGCCTAAATTTAGCTCGATCGAAATCCGGGATTATGTTGTAAGCAGCAACCAACTAGGCTTCTAACGATCGGTAATCACTTGTTGTCTCTGATAATAGAGAGATAACAATATCCTGGAGTTGAGAGCTTAACAGAGCAATAATTGTGCTACACCGTCCGTCTCGATGTCCCACTGGTTCATCTCGAAGATATTTTCGAAGTGACGGACATAAGATCCGAAGTCTTCGCCTTCTTTAAAGACAGGGAGTTTTATCGTCGTAGACTGCGGTGAGTCTAGTCTAGCACTTGAGGCGTTTATGGAGAACGTCTCGTTCCTCGCTCTGATTATTTCAATTCGTGAGAGCGAATTCTCTCGCTCTCTTCTCGATTCTTTTCTCTTTCTCTTTTATTTCGTTCCTTTTCTTCTCTTATTTCTTCTTCCTGGATGTATGCCATTAGATCTTTTCTACTGAGTCCGATTGACCCACCTCAGGCCTTGAAAATTTAAAACGACGACATGCTGCTGGTTTACGCAATGGGCACAACAACAAGAATTAAATTAACGCACGGTAAAAAATATCGTGGAATTATGGATTCCTTAACGCACGAAGAGAGTGAGAATGGTTTTATTAACCGAAACGAAGATTAGCCAACAATTAACAATTCAACCAAGGTTAACCAATAGATTTCAATCAATTTATTGAACAAAAGAACCCCACACCTAACAGCACTTTAATATAGATGTCGTAGAATAGGGTTGGATACAGAAATAACTTTACTAATATAAAAACTAATATCATTTTCCAAGACTAAAAAGAGTTTTAAAATGAGATATATACACCATAGAAGTACACGGGTCTCAGCAGCTAAAAGGGGGAGACTTGGTTGAGACGGACACCGTACAAACAAACGAACAATATTGACCGAGGGTCGCTCGAATGTCCTTGAGCATAGACAAAGCCTACGATGAAGGCTTAAACTGGGGTTGGGGGGTAGAGAGAAAGCAATTCCACAGGAAAGAGTTGCGTGAATCCTTGCCTTGGCGCAAAGTTCAAATAATAGTCTCTTTACAATGACTATTACGCGAAGAACTTAGATCTTGCTTTCGAGTAAAACACGAATCAAGACTAGGCTTCTACGTTCCAGGAGCGGATGGAAGCTGGTCGAGGTAGACTCACGGGAATTAACAAGAATACTGGGATTTGGTAGGGTTTAGCGAGAATTTTGCAGAGTCCAACGGGACGCGAATAGCGTGTACCGACTGCGGGGCTGGCATAGGATACTGATGGGGCAGGGCGGCGGCGGATACTGACGTGGCAGTGCGGGCGGCGGATACTGCCCTTTAAATCTAGGACCGGAGAATTTATAGTGGGGAAGAATTGGGCTTTTCTCCTACGTCCGAAGGGAAGAGTCCCAGGGCTCCGACGCATCGGCAGACGAGAATAGTCTCACTCTTTTTGCGCGATAGTGGAAAGGTTCCTAAGCCTGAGAGGTGAAATTTTGCCGGACTTCAGATGGGACTTTTTGGACTCTCAAACTTGTCGCAGCTTTCTGTGTTAGCGGCATTTCAGGTCACCGAGGTGTCTCACGGCGTCTGTTATCTCTCTCTCCATTGAAGTGCAAGGCTGCGTGTATCTGGCCCTCTCTCTCTCTCTCTCTCTCTCTCTCTCTCTCTCTCTCTCTCTATATATATATATATATATATATATATATATATATATATATATATATATGTAATCTCTGACAGCGCCTTTGAAGTGGTCGTTAAGGGAAACTAAAATTGTAGCTGCTTTTTAATGTTTCTTTATAAGTTGAACAGGCAAAATAATCTCTCACTGATTTGAATGGTAACGATACAAGGAATATTTAAACGGTTATAATCGGTCATGTAATCGTGAAATCCGCCCATATGTATGCCATCTAAAATTTCAGTTTCTGTGATAAAATGATATAAATAAGGGGTGGGTGATTTTTAAGCCTTAAGCAAGTAAACGCTTAAAGACTTGCTTAAGATGAAAAAAAACTGCTTACGAGTAAATATATATATTAAAAGTTATCTAAAAAGGAAGGTGTCCGCGTAATTTATTGAACAAACGCACATACTGTTGGTGATAAAGGTCTCGTGCCATTGCAGCGAAAATAGAAAGTTACAGAGAATAAAATGTGTTGTGATTGCTTTTTTAGTTATGGTTGGTTCTTCTACGGATATTTGGTGAAATGTTCATAGAAGAGTTAGCTTAGTAAAGACTTTTGCACCTTCAACAAATGATGGAAATTCAGAGTGGCAGGGGATAAGATACCTAGTAGTTTAAGGGAGATCACTCAATGCTCAGAAGCCTCAAACGCGCCTGTAAGGCGCATACTTCTGTGAAATATGGTGTATAAGTGATGCCCATTGGTATAGAGATTATCTAATGATGCCTTATTGAAGCTTAGCAGATTCCTCTTTAGTGATATTCAGTTTTCTTGCAAACATCTTTATCGAAATCGAACTGGCAGGCCGCTTGTGTACATTTACTGTTTAGTTCTGTGATTTCCTGGTTAATCGGACAATTAAGGACATGTTAATCGGATAAAAAGATAGTAGTTTTCCTTATTTTTAGTGGATTGTTGAATAAATACGGTGAAAGATTCCCCATGAGACTTAGTTAAACAAGCCCGTGAACAGGAGTAGTTGAGGTAATTCGAGGGGCATGAAAGGAAAGGTCACAATGAGCGACGATCCCCGACACTGATCATGTTTTAGTCACTCATCGGCGGGACAGTCGCACAAACCTAGCTTTTAGTGGTTGTGGAGTCCACAGTGTGGTCGGAGTTTGCCCATTTAGGAGAGAAATTGGTAACCCAAGAGGGTTCACCCCCACAAGGTTGGATTGCCCCTCCTGTCTATTTTTTTCAGTGCGAGAGATGAAGTTGTTACGGTGAGCAACTAACGAGATTCTGGCCTTCGTTCACTTGTGACTTTGCTCTTAATTGGGTAAGTATACGCATCATTTCCATTCCTAGTGGCAACTGAGATCGTATATAACTCTTAGAAAAACACAGGAAACTCACCTTTATTTCTGGTTTTACTGGGGTAAGCTTTGGAAACCGTGTCTCTTGTCTCGTCTTGTTGCAAGTATGGTGATTGATTTGTTGGTTCCTTAAAAGAAGGTTGCCAATCTCGTTCCAAACTACTTACGTTCTTTCTCTGTGTGATGTATGGAGTTTTTGTGCATCAATTTACAGAACTTTTATATATTTAAATCACTCAGAGACCAACAATCATTAGTGGTGACGAGGTTATTTAAACAACATATCATATACAACTTTATATACAGTAAAGTTGTTGATAGTTTCTCACTGAGTGGAGAACGATAGCGCAAGAGGCTGAGGGAATTGTGCTAGGTACTGGTACCTTGCTATGTTTGATTACTAAACAAAAGATTAGGCGTCAAGACAACCCATTCTAAGACTACCTATTAACAATAATCATTTCCCTTTTATTTGCGACTGATTGACTTAACATGACCAAACAAATATTTTATTACCAAACAATATTTTTACATTGTGCATCAGTTACAGAAAATTCATTATTATTTTATTTTATTTATGAGTCTTTCATCACAAATTTGATCTAGTTTTCTTTCGATAATTTTCACAAACATAAGATTCAATTTAATATTCAACTACAATAAATATGGACAGAATACTATTTGCTAAATAAATGGGATCAAGTAGGTAGTATTTCTTTGGTATAAGGTAGGATTTCGTGCCCTCTAAAAATGTGCATGAACAATACATACACTAAGCAAGCAGGTAAGGCATCTCAAACTAGATCTATTTCCTGATCGACCATTATAGCGTCTTTCATCTTTTGATTAAGCATGCCTGGAAGAGTTCTAATACGATCTTTTAGCCGAGGTACAAAACCATTACGAGATTTGTTATTTTGATCTCCCTTTCCCTCCTTTTTCTTGTATATCATTCTTGACCTTTCTATACATGTATTGGCTATTAGCTTAAAAGTTAATGGGTTTTTTTCTCGTTTCCTCCACAACATTTCTTTATTTTTCAGTTCTTTAATTCTCATTAACATTTTATCAATTTGATCGAGTAATTTCGCTCGGTCAAACTACAGAAAAGTAGATGGTGTTCTGATTAAAATAAGAGAACTTAGAAATGTATTTCTTACGTCCTTCGACTTTCCATCGGTTGCTGAATATTTCTTCAACTTTAGCGTGGCGCTACTCTTATTTTATGAGCACACATGAAGTATGCTCCAAGTCTGATGCCGTTTCTTTCATAATTAATGATAGATCATCTCTGCCAGATCCAACCACGTTGTGTTGTGCTGTTTGTTCTTCTAATGCGTTCGTTACTCTAAACCTTCTATCATTACAATTGTTTATCATATTTTCATCAATTATCCTGTCCATTACCTTCTATTCTTGCTCCTCCATTGAGCTTCCTAGGTCTTCTTTCACAATAATTTAGTTTTCTGATTTATTTAGTTACTATGGAGAAAGTAGGCTCGAGTCATGTAGGGGAGCTTTTATAAAGACCGTTGTCTCTCTACATAGCTTTCCTTTCTTGTGCGAAACCGGACTAGCGAAACAAAAGAATCTTCTGGATGGGTCCAAATTTTGACTCTCGCGTCATGGAAATCACTAGAGGGATACCTTAATTCACTAAGCGAATCTTTAACCTAACAGGTAGACGCCTGGGTATGTTCGTTTGAGATAATTCAAGAGGAGAGCTTCTATTTGTTTCTAAGGGACTTGACGGTAAAGTAGTGTATTATTAGTTTCGGGGCGAGAGTTAATCGCAAAGAACACTCAATAAGAATCGCCATTACGAAACTTATGAAATAAAATGTCTATTCCTATTCAATCCTTCCTCTTTCATTCTAGATCGGCTACGATCTGGTCTTATCAAATCACCTAGGCTTATCTTAAGAACGCCAAATAAAATGTATTACTACTAATTGCACATGCAAGCGAGAATGGCTCTTTGAAATAAATTTCTATGCTCCCTTAGTGGACAATCTACATTTTCTTCCTTTAATCTACTGTTAAAATAATATTTTTGGACTAAGTGATATTTTGTAGGATAAAGGAAATAAAAAAGAATTAACCTTGGAAATTAAAACGGATGCCAATGGGGAGTAATTTAACATATTAGAAATGTTTAAGAATTTAGTTAATTACTAATATAATAATATATGTATTTACCCGATGTTTATAAATGACTTTTCTGCGGGTATTTAAAGAAAATTTCTACTTGTTCGTCATTTCCTGTTCAGTTAGTTTTTTTTTTAGATAGATAAAACTAAAAAAGCGAATCTGAATAAGTCACATAAAAATATCTAAAATTTAACCTTATTCATTTATTTCAATAGTGTGTCAGACTGACAAATCTTTACCGCCAATAATGAATTCTATCAGAAAAACTATGGCTTCAGAATGGGTAACCCACTTTCATTAATTTTATTTGATTTTTATGGAAAAATTTGAAATTGAATTCCTCCCGACAATTGCGACCACATCTACCTTACTATGGCTGCCCTTGGTAGACGACACCTACTCAGCATGGAGGCAATTTTGAACTTTCCTTACCAGAATCAACTTCTTACATCCAACTGACCATTTTACAGTTGAATAGTAATCTGATAATGTGGTCAGATTTATCGACGTGAATGTGGTAAGAACCTTATGCTGCTCATAATCTACAGTTATCGTAAAGCGAGACATGCGGAATCATCCCCTCATTTTACCTTTTTCCATAATTCATCCACCAAACGAGAGGTTATCTAATCACATTTTTCTGAGAACATACAAAAATTGTGATAATATTCTCCTTCATGATATTCTCTTCCACGCTAGACTAAAATATAAACCTTACACGAAGATACTTGTGGCTACATTAGCATTTACCTACATTTCCAAGTACACCAAAAGATTACACGAAAAAATCATAATCGCATGAACAATAATCTAAGCATTTTCTTCTTTGCCAGAATCAAACTAAAATTATTTCTTTAGTAAAAATTCGTTAGACCACTCCTCATTTACTTATGCATTGCATCCACAGCCTTGAGTCACACTTAGCAGAAGAGAGCACAGACAATACAAAACTGTGTGTATGTCGCTCTTCTCGATAGATACGAGTGGCGGTCGATACGTTTAGCGAATCGGTAGTGCAAAATAGAGGAAGGGAGATGGCTGTTTGTGGGCGTGTTAGGACAAGTTAGGACCCGTCAGCCACACGCAACTGCCTCGTGTATTTAAGAAGCAATAGCTGATCGCAGATCGTCAGTCACAAATTTTTAAACAATGGAGAAGGTTGAGCACCGTGCAGGGATCAAATTTTTGACCAAGGAAGGCAAGAATGCAAAAGAAATCCATGAACGCATGGTTTCAGTGTAGACCGACACCGCCCCTTCCTATGCAACCATTTATCGCTGGAATGGGGAGTTCCGCCATGGTCGTGAGTCCCTTGAAGATGACCTTTGTCCAGGAAGCCCGTCAGACATGACCAACGGGAACAATGTGGCCTGTGTGGAAAGGATAATCCTCGAAGATAGACGGGTGAAGGTTGAAGAATTTGAGCGAGAACTTGGAATATCACATGGAAGTGTTATCAACATCATCCACGACAATTTGGCCATGGCCAAGGTCTCTGCCCGTTGGAGCGCTAGAAACCTCACGCCCCAGATCGACTTCAACGTCGTCAAAGTCCACAAGGCCAGAGTTGCACAAGCTGACCTGCGCGAGTGTGGGTTCGAGGAGCTCAACGATCTCCCCCTATAGTCCAGATCTGGCCCCTAGTGACTACTATTTATTCCACCAGCTCAAGGCTGTACTGCGTGGATGCCGGTTTGGAGGCGATGAAGATGTCCAGCTCACCTTCCACGAGTGGATTGAACAGCAGTCGGGAGATTTGTGGTTGTTGGGAATTCGAAGCCTCAGGAAAAAGTGGCGCAAGTGCATTGAAGTCGAGGGTAGTTATCTTGAAAATTATTAAAACACTTTTCCTCATATCTCGTTTCCTTATATATGAATTGCAAAACTTATTGAACACCCCTCGTACATAATACGTGACATCACTAATTTTATCATTGCGAAGGAAATGTTCTTCTTAGTCCTTTCCTCCGAAACATGTTTATTCAACAAAATACATCACATCACAAACTTCATTTTTATTTGGTTTACCACAGATGCTCTCTTTCTTTATATTCATGATTTTTCTTTCATTGAAAAATACCAACCTAGTAAATTAGATAAAGCTCAAAGGCCATTAACTATTATTATTCCTCGGCTGATGATGGAAATTAAACACTTCCAAAATCTGATCCTTAAATAACAATTAGGTATTTGTTTAGAACCCTTTAACCCTTCGTTAAATCGCGTCTTCTTTCTCATGTTTTTGTGTATTTATGTGAATTTCTAACATAATCAAACCTTTTTAAAAGATAACATAATCTTTTTGTCTATTCATAAAAGAAAAAGTTTGGAAATTATTAAAAAACCAATAACCATTAACGAATATTTGTGGCCCATTAAAATCGAAAAAGAGCTTGCTTGAACGTTTTTCCTTATATTCGAAATGTTCATTGGATTTCTTTTTAAAATTGGTTTCCCATATTAATCTTAGGGCCGGGAAAATAAATACTGTCTCCTATAAACCAAATTATTTGATCTCATTCGGGGGAAAAAAACACTCGCAGCTAGGGTAGGAAATTAGTTCTAAAAACCGGCTTTCATTTTTTTCTTTCGAACCGAGAACCATATTTCCAGAACCGGTTCTGAAATTATTTTCGAAATTTTAAATTTGTTTAGATATAGTGGTATAATGGTTAAAAATAGCCATTGTAGTCATTTTCTAAGACATTGGACATTGGACATAATAGGGGGTGAAATTTAGGTAGAGTTAGAGAGAAAATAGTAAGAGAGTAAAGTGGTTAAAGGGTGAATTTAAAGAAAAGACGATGTGTGGGAGACAGAATAAAAATGTCCCTGGTTAAAGGGTAGCTCTGTTGATTTGTGTTAGTTTTTTTTTTAATAAACTATAAATTTATAGTTTATTTGAATAAATTAGCATAGTTAATTTAATTATAATTATTATTTTCGATCTTAATGATCTTTAGGCATTGCCTTTATTTTAGGCGGGGTTTTATTCCTGCTGTGGGTTTTTGAAAAAGTTTTTGTCATTTCAATATTAATGAATTTAAATTGAATTGAAATATTGAATTTGGATTTTAGTTTAAGTTTTGCAAAAAATTGTGTTTAATTTGGGATTTATTTTATTAAAGGAACCTGCGCATTACATTGGTTGTTTTTTGTTTTTTGTCAGTTTTGTCCCGTGTATTTCTGAGTCACGTCACCGTCAGACTGTAGTTTACTACTCTTGAATGGTTTTACTTGTCGGTCTACTTCGATTTCTAAGTGTGTACGGGAGCATTCAGGGGACAAGCCAGCGCCAATGGCTTGCCATATCCTCTTAGCTCTCTCGTGGAGCGCCACGTTGATCGGAGATAATCCAACCGAGTCGTGGAGCTTGCTCTCTCTTTTTCGTTCTCTTCTTCGGGTGTTTGTAATGAGTAGCACCGCTTTGTTCTGGATGACTTAAAGTTTCGCAATGTGGGTCTTGGCGCTTGCGTTCAACGGCACCGGGGGGTACAAGAGTCTCGAGTGAATGCATGCATTGAATATCTTGAGTTTATTTCAGCGATTTAGGTCATGGAACCTATAAAAATCCCTCAAATCTCTCTTGCCATTCGAGACTGTTCGTGCGATATGACTCTTGTAGCCCTCTGTGGTGATTTTGAGCCCCAGGTCCCTTCCAGGCAGTAGGGGATTCTCTCACCTTCTAACCGTATATCGTTGAAGGTCTTGCAAAACATGGGAATTATTTTGAATTTGGGGGCATTGGTTGATATCTTCTATTTCCTCTCGAAAGAGTTGATGTTAGATATCTCTCTGGCCGTATTTCTCGCCAAAAATTCCCTGTGAACGTAAGCGGCGTTACAAATTTGCAAAATGCCGTCAGCGAACTGAACGTATATCGTACCTTCGGAGAGAGGTTAGGGTAAGTTGCGTGTATAAATGTTGTATAAAAGGGGACTGAGACAGCCCCCTTGTTGGACCCCTGATTCGAGCTCGAATTCGGGGCCTTTGTGTTCTCTGATATGAATATATGCTCTCCTCTCCATTATGTAATCACATAGAATCCTCTCAAGAATACAGTTGAGGCCTACTTTTGACATCGCGGAGCACCAGGTCGGCATGCCTTTACCCTGCCTTGATCTTTACAAGCTTTTCCGTGGTAAGGACTATTGCCGTGTCAGTCCCTCTTTTCTTTCTGAAGCCGCGTTGTTGCTCGTTATGCAAGTTGGCTTCATCGAGAAAAGAGTTGACCCTATTTGCCAATATCTTCTCAAAGACTTTGCCAGCAAATTCTAGGAGAGATATCGGCCGAAAGCTGGCAGGGAAGTCCGGGGGCTTTCCGATTTGGGAATGAAAATCATCTTGGCCACTTCAGAGTGGCATTCATGATGTTAATCAGCCCACTCAGAACGTTAGGCGGGGCCTTGATGAAATTCTCCCTGGTCAGTCCCGTGGTACCCGAAGATCTTTGACAAGAAGATTTTAGAGCAATGGACAGCTCTTGGGCAGGTATTTTACTCCCATAGCCCTTCATCACTCTTTCCTGCGACACACAATGATGAGAGGAGGTTTTGTGTATTTGTGTGGTTAACTGTTGGATTATGTCATTTATAAAATCGATGTCATAATTGTCATTTTCTTCAGGGCTAATTTTGAATATTAAAGACCAGAAAATCCTAAAATTTCCTGAATCTATTTAGTTTCGTCAATTTCTTTACCGTCGTGTATGTGTGTATTTTATTTATGTGGAGTCCTTCTATCAGTCTGTCCCACATCAGTATTTGTTGGTCCGTAATTAGTGTCTGTAGTTCGCCTTTAATCTGTCTTATTCTTCTATGGGCATTGTGGTTGGGGCCTATCAGCGCTACTACATTGAACAGGTCCCTATGTTCTTGGGCCAGGGCTTTCATGGGAGGGGTCCAATAAGGAGCTAGAAGGGTCTTATATTTTTATATGGCGAATACTATTTTAATCTGCTTTAATTAGGAAGTCAGGAATTATATCCAGCTCTTTATCTATCTCTTCTAAATTGGCATCGAATAAAGGGTCTGGGATATAATTTAGAAGGTAATTTCTGTAGCTTTTCCAGTTCGCCTGCTTATAGCTTTTGCGTACTGGGATTGCAATTTGAATGGGATTTACTCCAATTGTAATTTTAATAGCTTGGTGTTTGCTCGGAATGATAAGGCCCGGTTCAATGTAGTAGTCGTATGGAAACCTGATACTAGATAAGACAATATCAGGTTTCATTGCTGCTTTTCCTGTAATGTATGTCGGGGATTCTGGTCCGATTCTTGTCACGTACTGTCTGTCAAGTACTACTTCGATGTTTCTGCCTGCATTGTTGTAGGAGGTATATCCCGCCGCTGCACACCTTGCATTCAGATCTCCAGCAAAGATTACATTTTTATTATGGCTGAAGACCTGTAGAAGGTTGTGCATGGAAACATAGACGCGTCTTGGAGGTTGGTACCCCGTGGCCACGACTAGTCCCTCCAGGGTAGTGCCTACCTCACTGACAAGGTATAATTCATCTAAGTCGTGTAGTTTTTTGTATTTAAGTCCTTTATGACGGCTATTGCGCAGCCGTCATACCGTTCCTGGCTATAATTTTTGCTAATGACGTCGTATTGAAATATTTTTAATTCTTTTTGCGCGGTCATTCCGTGTTCGTTAATAAGTACAATATCAGGGTCACTTTGTCGCAAAATATTTCCATAGATGAAACCTTTTCCGTCCCACCCATCGACATTCATTTGTACAATTGTACGTTTATTGGTCATTTTGTGTAATGTTGGTTCTTTAGTGTGTGGGATTAAAGTAGATGCTTATTCGTGATCTACTTTAGCCCCATGGGGTGTACTGGGTAGGGTGCGCTCCCTGCCGTTTCTTTTCTTTCTGAATTCCGTATCAGTGATCGTGTGAAAGGTATATGTGGTCAGTTTGATCTTGTTTTGTGCGAGGACCTCGTCTACCTGCCGCTCCGGATCCTCGTCTGAGCATTTCAACTTGTATCGTCCGGTCCTAAGACCCCCCAATACTTCGCGGGAATCAATTTCAGTTGGGAACGAAGCCGATTCGGGGGCATATAGTTTCAGGTTGAAGCCTCTCGCGTGGTATTTTAATTGGTATTCCCTCCCCCGTGATGAGGAGGTAGACCTTGGGCAACGAGTTTTGGAGATTTTTCTTAACCGAGGAGACCTAGTCTCCTTGGATCGCACTGCTTCCTTGGTTGGTGTGGGTGTGTGTGTTTTTGTTTTTACTGTGGTTTCTTTCTTTGGTGTGAGTGGCCCTTGTTTTTTTTCTGGGGTTCTTTAGGTTTGTTCAGTCGGGGTTCACATGAGATGGCTGTGTTCTGTGGTGTTGGCACTTTTTGGCACTTGTCTTGGCACTGAGGAGCTAATGTTATACGCATAACCTCCTTTGAAGGAGTGTTGTCGGGGATCCACATCTCCTGTAGCCCGTTCTTTACGAGCATGCGGTTGACTTCTGTGGCAAAGGTACCAGGGCGAGTTATGTTTGCAATGTGTGCATAATAAATGCAACACATTATTTTCGTGGAGTTTTCGTTTTCTATGTGAAGGTAGGTTTTCTGGTTGTTTGACTCGGCGATGGCGGCTTTTGCAACTTTTGCATAGGTCGAATTAGCTTTCATCTCCTCTGTTTTAGGTTTAAGTTTGCTTTGTTTGCTTATCCCCTGATTTTTGACTTGACATGCCATAGACATGGTCCGGTGCGGGCCTTCGCAATTTAAGTATTTTGTGGTAGTGTTTTTGCAGTCACGCCAAGAATGGTCGCAACTGGCATAGATGGAGCATAACTTTAGGTATTTACTCTCAGGGCAGTTAAAAGTGGTATGTTTGCCGTACTTATAGCACCGAAAGCACATTTGCAAGTCGACAAACTCCTCACGTTCCATCTGCTCTGGGCAGACTCTCACTTTAAAGAGCAGTAGTCCGTTTTCTTTAGCCTTTTGAGCCATAGCCGTGTCTTCAAATACAACTTTGAATATGTGCGTATATTGCTTGAATTTTAGTACCTCGCCTACCTTTGCCCATTCGTGGTTCCTTTCAATTTCCTCCTTGATTTCGTCCGTCGAGTGGCTCCCAACCCAGGGGTCGAGGCGCTTGCATATCAAGCTGCGGTGAGTCCTTATTTGTGGCGGTGTGGTCGGTTTTAAGTTGATCGTCTTAAGGCATTCAACAGCTTTTCCCGAGGCCAAGGCCTTACAATCGGCCTCTTTCGCGCTAATAGCTGAGTATCCATTATTCAAGTCAATCAGTCTTACCAAGGCAATGCGTAGGGTTCCGTAAACTTTTTCAAACACCTTTTCACGATCTGGTTTCGGGCCCTCCGAGAGGACCCAAAAAGTGATACGGAGAGTTTCCCTCATCTCTTCTACATCATATGATGCGTTAGGGGATGCATGTGTAAGTGTATTTGTGTGTGTACACTTCAAGGCGTTTTATAGAAGGGGAGGGGCGAGAGAGAAATAGGGGCTAATGTCCAAATATTTTTATGTTACTTTACCTTATTATTTCCTTCAGGCTCGCTGTGGGCCAGGTGAGGCTTCGGTCCCCGTCTCCATGAAGGAAAGAAGATTCTTCCTTCACCTCCCTAGATCGCAAGCCAGTGGTCCACTTTCCCAAATTTTTTCACTACTCGAAACGAGTATCGCAATTCACTTTCTCCAATATTGCTTTTCATAATTCCGAAGTTGTCACAGCGGTACAGAGACTAACTCAGGCAACCAGAGCATTCAGTAATTTTCTAAGAGAATGAATAATTTTAGCTTTAATACTTGGCTGATCCTTGTTTGGATTTGTGTATAACTGTTTCACACGATTTTGATTGGTTGATTATTGCTTCTTAACAATCAGGATTTAGTATTCCAATTATCTGCCTAAATGAGTCGTAGCAGGTTATTTATTATGTAGTATTTATTCATGGAAATAAAAAAATAATAAATATATGACAACGTATATGATAAAGTGAGAGTTACTTAATATTTTATTTTAAGAAATTACTTGACAAATGATCTTCAGTGAAAACTTAAGTTCAAATCTTGTGCGGCTGTTAGGGCAAAGTTAGGCGTGTTACTCTACCAATTAATTTATAAAATTAATGATACTCCTTATATTTGAATTTGTTATTATTATTACAAGAAGTAAGAGTGATTATATATATATATATATATATATATATATATATATATATATATATATATATATATATATATATATATATATATATATATATATATATCTATATACACTCACTATATATCACTTGCCTACATTTGAACAGTAACTCTGGTTCTAACCTAAGTTACAAAGATAACCTATATAAAACACTAGAAACTAGGCCTAGGCATTTTCTTTGTTAGATCCGATATTTTACTTTGTCTATTAACTATTCTTTTATAGATTGATTCGTTCCTAAGTTAAAATATGTGTGCACCTGCTTTATGAATATGTTATTTAGAGCAAAATTATCAAAAAAGTAACTTCAAAATCTGTTAAATTTCTTAGATATATTTTCTCAGTTTAAGTTAATAATTATTTCATTGCGAACCATTAAAATATAAAAATTTAAAAGCATGCTGTAATTGTTTTTCAGAATTTCTTTCTTAATGCATGTTTTCCCAGATAGGAATTTGAATATTTTAATTACCTCCATTTAAGAATGGTCATTTATGGTAAATACAAAATCTGACATCATTTTATAAGCAAGAATAAAAAAGAATAAAAAAATTGATTAAGGGGTTAGCTGCATCAACATCAAAATGCAAAAAGCCTCTTGAAGACACTGTTCAAATATAATCCATTAAGAGGAGGTTTCCGGCACGGCTTGATAGACGGTGTGATTTGCTATTGCATAGTGAGGATGAATGCTATCCGACAACTCGTAGGACAGTTAGCAATTTCGTGCTAAATTTCTTTAATAAAGAAATAAAGAGCTAACTCAATTATATAATTCAAAAGTCAGGTAGATGAAGGCGTTTGGTCTTCATTAGTAATTGATAGGTATACTTCAAAGCATGAACATAAATGTTTACTCTGAAAAACAACATCGCTCTCTCGGATTGATTAGAATATATGGTTTAGTAGACAGCAGTATATCTATAGAAATAGGTAAAGCTAGATGAATTTTGTTAAGTTTTAAATTCACACAGTGTTGGTTGTACAACTGAGGGTGCATCGGTTTTAGTAAAGTTTTCAAGCAAATCTGTGCAGTGTATCAACAATGCATAGTACGCTGTATTCACCTTGCTGTTACAGATGTTTTGTATGCTAAATCAAAGTGTCTAACGTATATGAATCTGCTTACTTCACTGATGATGAAGATAGTGAAAATGCAGATAATTTTTTTATATTTTCATCTAATGTAAATAAAAACTAGCGTATTAATCTTTTGAAGGAAGGGAATTCCGTGTTAAATTATGCCCCTCTTAAAGAAAAATGCAGTAACAAGTAAGACAATTAACAAGGTGAGAAAGATCTGCAAAATTTTCGAAAATCAGCTTTGTAAATGGAATGACTTTAAGAGTTTGCCAGAGCAGAATTTAAATGAAATAAAATGAAACTTACATATTCTTGATTGTAAAACAAGATGGAATAGTATGTTTCTAAGGTTAGAAGATTTTTTAACAAAGGACTTGCATATTTAAGCCCCTTAGAGTGATAAGTTCAACTGAAAATATTTTTAATGGTGAATAGAAACTTCTCAATGAAGTTTAGGAAGCATTACGAAATATTAATTTTGCTCTGAAGATGCTCTACCGTGAGCACACATTTATGATAAAAGCGGATATGTTGATAAAAATCCTTTCTAAAAAGGTTTCAGAATCTAAGCAGGGAACACCCGATATCAGGAGAACTTCTAAAATCTCTCTTCGTTGGTATCCATCGAGAAGGCAAAAAGATATACTCTAGTGGCACTCCTTAGTTACTTTACTAGCCCAAGATCAATCCAAGGCCAGCTTAACGAAATGTTTCCATTTCAATTTGCTAAACACTAAAAAATGTACTGCAAGCATTTCTTCTAGGCTTTTCCTTGAGATTGATTATAATAAGACTAGTTGGAAGAGAAAACTTTAGTAAATTTAACTTATTCAAATGGTAAGGGCACACTTGTCTGCATTGATCTTAGGCAAGAATATATGAACGAAGTGAAAAGGTTGAACAAATTGTCACAAAAACTAATTCAGTAAGCTTTAATGTGTCGAGCGAATTTAAACTTTGGGAATCTACTCAAACAAAAAGCAATAATTTAAAACTATTATTCTAAGCTGTACTGACCATTAAAGCAACTAATGTGAAATGAGAGCGCAACTTTTCATCTTTAAGCATTCTTTTAGCAAAGACAAGGGCAAACATGTCGGTTGAAACACTCAATGTTCTATGTTTTGTAAGATATATTTTCTATATAAAAAAATTACGAAGTTTTAAATAGGTTATAGGGTTTCGTTAAAGGCTATTCCTTTTTTTTAATAGGATAGAATTTATTGTAAAATTACTTTGTTATTATACATATTGAAGAAATATTGGTTTTATTTCGTTTTTAAATGTATTAGGATTTTAAAATTATTTGTGAATAAAATATAAAATTTCATTTAAAACTCGGTTTGGCACAGTTTGATTGAGGAATGCGATTCCAGAACCGCGTCTTGGGATTTTGTTTTTTTTCATACCCAACTCGCTCGCTGCTTTTTCATGATTTAGAAAGGATAAGTACATAGAAGAGATAATTACTGACACCCTCCTAAATACAGCTCAAAACCACATGGCTAGAGCAGTATAGACCGCAGGCCACAAAAGGGAGGACAGTTGCGAAAGGAAAGGTTCTCATGTAAGGAG
The DNA here is from genome assembly GCA_963969495.1 of Ceratothoa steindachneri. Lineage (NCBI taxonomy): Eukaryota > Metazoa > Arthropoda > Malacostraca > Isopoda > Cymothoidae > Ceratothoa > Ceratothoa steindachneri. The sequence continues at coordinate 135,644,042 of OZ018323.1, read as the reverse complement.
AAATAACGCAGGTTTTACTTGTTATAGCAAAGACACTTATTTCACTGTTACATGTTTTAAGGACACCCAAGACATGCCATTTCAGTAAAATATCTCCTGCAGCTATAAAAATACAATCACGAAGAGCAAATGAAACATAAAAAGAAGGCGGTCAAAGACTTCCAACGCAACCTTTCAATCAGACTACTGAAATAATATAAAGTTTGCCTTGAAGCACATGCTACACAACGGGTTGCTAAAATAATCAGAGAAACTGGAGAATAAATCTTAATTTCGAGATAAAGATAAAATTACAGGTCAGAAAAATTATAGAAAGGGCGGGAATTCCAGGTTGGCTATCTATCCCAAAGTTGTATACAATCCTTGTACATTGGGTAGCGGAAGAGATTAAATCTAACCTCCGAGCCCATTCAACGTCATTTTTGCGTAATTAGTGATTCAGCGTTTGTTGAAAGAAATACATACATGTTAAATCCCAATTTTTACTCGTGAAAAACTGGATAAGTTAGTAAGTAATTTTTATAAAACATTTTAACAATATCAATTTAATTTACCAAACTAATGTATCTATATTTTGTTTCAGCGCGTATATTTATAAATATTTTTCTGTCACGTTTGTTGGGTCGTCGGTTCTTTTGAATGATGACATAATTTCTTTTCAAAATTTGTTTTTATTTTACTTGTTCATTGTTTTTGTTTGTTTTTTTGGCCTTTGAAATATATGATCATCTCAACCACCAATAACTAGTTAGGCTGCTTTATCTTTTCATAAAGGCTACGACAGGACGAGTTGAAAGTTCTGATGTAGAGATAATTTATTATTTTGTCTGTTTTTATTTTTCTGGAAAACTTTTATTTTATTCAATGATGGGGAAATGGAGATAGTGACAAGAACTAGAATAAATACAAAAGTGAAAGTCCACTTTATTGAGAAGCAAAATAATAAGAGTTAGTAATAAGGAATAGTTCATTTTCTTGTTGATCACAATGATCAACAAGAAATAGAAAGAGGCTATGAAGCAAACAGAAAATTTGATAGAAAGAAAGAATAGAGGAGAGATGTGATAGGTTAAATAGCATCAAAGTATAGTCACCAGGTATAAATAAGTTCAATAAAAGGATGAAATCCATAATGATACAGAACAGGCTCTGTTAATATAATGCCCCTCACAAACGCCTTCAATTTGTTCGTTTGAACCAAAATTTAGAATCCATGATTTTACATTTCAGACATCTCCAGTATCACCTACCATTCATCCGCATTCTTTACATGTCTGTTCTTTCTCTGAATCCATTTCGCTACATGATCATCATCTTCAATATTCACGAATTGTATGGCGGAGTAAAGTGTTTTGACCTCAGCTGAACAATTTGGTTACTATGTAAGGTATATGGCCGCATGAATTTGGGGAATAGTCATTCAATTCCGATTCCAAAATAGCTCCTATCTGTTTCATCATGGAAGTAATAATGGCCTCTCGAAATATCTGACATAAAATGTTTGAATCAGTAACAAAGAATCTTGAAGCTACAATGGGGAAGAGATAAATGGAATTGTGTCGAGTTATTTTCTATTGAAAATGTGTGAATATTAAAGTGTGTGTAGCTAATATCATTAATGTTCTTTGTATTAGAATAATCAGCGCTATTTTAACCTTGTTAACATTCATATGATCCCGTATCGATTAAAAAGGAAACTATTATCTGAAAGTCTCTGTAGTTATAGACCAAAATTCCACAGTACCATATGAATACACTACTATATGTAATCCTCGTAATTTTTATATAAAACCAGAAAAATAGCCTTATTCTAAAAAATTATTAATATTGATAAGAATTTTACAGATAATTAAAGGTAGTATGCTAATTGAGATGCAAAAAAAATTAAATAACTGTAAATGAAAACAATTTTCAAGTATATTCTAATTTAAGTGAAAATGATCCATGCGAATCATCAAAATGAGCAAGTGAAAGAAAAGTTGCAAATATAACATAATAAATACCACATGGAAAATGACAATGAATATAAATCAATCAGAAGAATGGTGAGATAATCTTAAAATGAGAAACCCAAAAGTGATTTAAATAAGTAA